>CM044432.1:55748355-55793358 GCA_024363595.1 Xenopus borealis | reverse complement strand
CACTGGTCCAATTAGAAAATGTTCCATTTTACCACCACTCTTTGTAGTCTATCTTTTAGCTATTTCTCTATCCAGGTACAAATACAATGTTCCTTAATTTAACCAGTAACCTTCTGTGTGGCACTGTATGGAATGCTTTAGCAAAGTCTAAGTAAATCACATCCACTGCCATCCATGAATTGAGGTACTTGCTTACCTTCTCATAAAAAGAAATTAAGTTAGTCTGTCTTATGTCATCAGTGGGATATTAAAGAGGTGAGCTTTGATGACACATTTGTGTTAACCTAAGTCTTTCCTGATTACTGTTCTTTCTTTTTTATGTATATTATACTATCTGCAAAAAGTTGTTCTTCCCATGCATGTGTGGGTTTATCCTCAAGGAAATAAGATTTCCAAATGTAATCAGCTGGAAACTCAGAAAAATCGTCAAGTACCCATCAGTGTTTCCCTTCTCAGCCATATGTGTCTAGTGCAGGAGGAAGAGTCAGATTTTGACTGTCAATTTGGTCAAATACATTGGGGTGTGTTCACTTTGCCTAGACAAAGTATTAGAGATAACTTAATGGTCTATCAAAATAACCAACTCTTACGCAAAGCTGCATGTAGAGAGACATTACTGAGAGAAGGATACTGAAGGTTAACATAAGTATTTAAGAAACAGTCCAAAATGTTTTTTTAATGGAAACATTAATATTTTCATGAATTTAAGTTTATATAAGCTTCAAATTCGGGAACTATGACAAAATTGACCATAGTGTGTACTATGGGACCTTAGATTTTAAACTCCACTGGGACAGAGACTGAAGTGAATGATGTATAATCTCTGCAAAGCACTCTGGAATATGTTAGCACTATATTTAATAGATAATAGTAATGATAAGTAGAAACCCTCAAGTTTTTATTATGGCTAGAATGTGATTTTAAATTCTATTAATAATGATCAAAGATGAAGCGATATACAGAAAGTATTGCCACATACAGCACTTGGTTCCTATTAACAAAGAATAACCACTGTTTATCTGATCATCTGATGCAGCTACTGTATATGGGATTGTCATGCAAATTAATTTTCTTTCAACCAGATGGATCAAATTGTACATTGAGTGTAACTGCACAAACAACAACAATTCTACTACAATGATAATTTGTACCCATTAAAGCTTATTTGTTGCTAATAGAAGGTTTGCAGCTCTAAGCATTTTAGTGTACACAATGGGTTTAATGATATAGCATCCCCAATAACACCATAAAAATATGCTAGTAACCAGTGGTGTAACTAGATGTTACTGGGCCCCATGGCAAATTCATTTTAGGACCCCCAACATATCCAGAGGTTTTCTTGTTTTATCAATATATGTTGAAATTATCATTAATTAGGGCCTCATGGGGCCCCTATATTTTCTGCCCCCCCCCACCCGCAGCAGCAGGGTCTGCTTCCTCTGTAGTTGTGCTCCCAGCTAGTAACCTCTAATGGGATGCTTTGAGCCATACTCTCTATTTTTTCTCCACAGGTTAGCAAAATGGTTAAAACATAAAAACCAGTGGGAAGAAACACTTGATTCAATTCTTTTTTACTACCAAGTGAAGAAACTAGAAGAGGATATAAAGATGAAAAAGAAAGATCCAGAGCAAGAAACGGGAATGTATGTTTGTGTGAAATATGAATAATATTATAAGTTGTAACATTTTATGTTTTGGTGCACTCCCTGTAATATAAACCCTGACAATACTGCTAAATCGCATCATACATTTATTACCAGGACAACACTGTCTATTCAATTCTTATAAAATATGTCATTGCTTTTCTGTATACAGAATCACATGGGCATACATGGACGTCTTACTCTTTAACACATTTTTTAAAGGGCAACTAAAGACCCAGCAAATGCATTTGGTTGTAAAAAGTTAGTGCAAGGTTTTATGGCATTTCCTATCCTGAGAAACTTGTGTAAATACTGTGGGGTATGAGTAGGCAATAACTGTACTATGTGAGAGAGTGGCTAGCTACGGCAAGAGGTAGCTTGGAATTGGTGGCAGAAGCTGTTACTCTCTTTGAACTCAATTAAATAATTAACCTGCATTGCATATTACTGTGCCATCATCTTCTTTACAATTTTTTTTTTTTTAAATCCCTAACTTTGACAGAGCCCCACCTCCTGTAGCATGTGGTCTGCCTGGATGGCTTCTGTCTGCCCCCTGTAGAGAGAAACTAAACACACTAAATAATAAAGCACTGGAGGTGTGGACAAGACCAGTAATGTGTTTTATTCCTCTATCCTGCCTACTCCCTGCAGGCAACACAACAGGGAGCATCTGTAAATCTCTGTAGAGGTGAGACTACTTGTCTATGGAAAATAGACCCCTCCAGCCAAGTCAATGTACCTGATAGATCCTTCAACTTCTGACTTTTGTGTCAATGTAAAATGATGGTGGAATCAGCTCAGATGTGTAATATCCAACTATATGAGGGTTAAACAATACAGATGTACAGAGTTTTAATAAGCAGTTTGACCATTTATTTCATTTCAAACTCTGCAAGATTTCACTAATTAGGATTTTTCCCCATTTGTTTGTGCAAGCTCAGGCAGTTATGTATCTCTTTTCTCATCCATACCTTCGTTTAGAATGGAACAGTCAAGCTGTGTTGCTTGTTACTCTCACATGCAGACTCCAGTGGGCCTCTAGGACTATGTAAAGTGGGTCCCCTAAATAAATAACTACATGGGACCCCATAACTACAACAAACAGCATTGTATCAAAACATCCTCTCTCACTGGTATAAACAGGGTTATATGGTTTTATCCTTTATTGTTACCCCTAATGGACAATACTCTTGGGGAAGTAGACTAGATTAAAAAGAGAGTCTCTCTTTTGACAGACATACTTAAAGAATACAACAATCATTCAGGATAATTAAAACTAGGATACATTGTCTCCTCTGTAGGTGCTTGAAGAACTTTAACCTTGAAGGTGAAACAGTTAATTGGTCTCCCAGCAGTTTTACCTGTGTGCGGCTGCCACACTCAGAGTCCCCCAACCTTTTGGCAGTACACCTGGTTTTTATGCAGCCAAGAATTGCTTTCAACTCTGGAATTCAAAAATAAGCACCTGCTTTGAGGCCACTGAGAGCAACAACTTACGGGTTGGGGAGCAACATGTTGCTCACAAGCTAATGGTTGGGGATCACTGCTCTAACTTGTTCCTCATCCTAACCAACTGCAGGACAACTAGTTATGTTTCCAGACCCATCCTTACCTATTAATAGGCAGCTAACTCACTAGAAACCCAAACAGAACTAGGGTTCATATCATTCACAGTTAGTGACCTGCTAACTGTGATAGATAGATACTTGTCTACTGAGTGTGCTTTCACTGATTGAGTTATGTTGCTTTTTATCTAGTTGGCTCTGAAGCTTGGGTGCTGATGCTCCCCGGTCTGATAGTAGGGTTCAGTTACATGTGCAGCAAGCAAAGCACAAGTTCAACAGTAGCTGTTTTTTCCCTATAATTTAATATAATTTTTCCAGAAATAGTTTTGCACTTCATCACAAATTGGACGCAATTGTACAATTGTCATGCAAATGTTCAGTGTGAGAGTGGAATGTACACCATATTCTGAATTTTGAATGGAACGTAGGAAATGCTCAGGGTCAGGGATTCCTGAAGCTATCGCCTGGTCATGAGGTGGCAGTATCTCCAGGGTTCCTCTGCATCGGTAGATAAAATTGAACTGGATATGGAACGAGTGGCAGTAAGGACTGAGCAGTACTGAATGCAACTATATGGAAGTGCAAGGAGTGCCCTTAAATACCTTTAAGGGTAAGGCCAGACGGGGAGATTTGTCGCGGCGATAAGTCGCCAGGCGACAGATCTCCCTGAAAACTCCCCGTCTGGCCTTACCCTTAAGAATTTTGTTTTATGCACAACTAACTATAGTGTGATTTGCGGAACTGCAACTGCACATTTGTTCATAACTGAATCCTATAGTCATCTTTTGTTTTGTTAAAAATGACACGGCATGTGAAAATATTTCTACCGCATTTTACATGTAACTCAACAAAACAGTTTATACTCACCCCTGCGCCATTCACTGAATATCACAAACAGACTGCAGAGGATTAGGTGTGCTCACATACATTGATGCAGAACTCCTCATACTGTGTATATCCGAAGCAAAAACAAAAAAGTAAAAAGCATAGGGCAACTACCTCATAAAGTAAACATCACTATTTATTGATACATTAAAAAACATAGGTGAATCATAGGATCCTATGATTAAAGGAGAACTAAACCCCCCTGTCTACTACCCTAGATTGCCCCCCAATCTGCTTCCCCCCTGCATAGATCTTTACCCCTTAACACTTTCCTCATGTATAGTTGCAGAGTAAGCGCAGCAGATATTTGTTTTTCATTTCTGTTAGCTGTTTCTTTGCTCATGGAATGAGGTGGTTATGTTTAGAAAGTGCATTTATTATTTACTAATTGCAAAATCCTACAATATCTAGCTTATTGGATTGCCATAAGGAATTAGCAGCCTGTGCTTGACATGTCCTTATTGATCTTCCCCTATTTATAGAAGTGATTTCGTTTTGTGTCATAAGCAAGAAGTTTTAAACCCATGGAAATATTGGAAAATATATGTTCCAAATCTTAAAAAGACTATAAAAGCTAAATCTTTTTTTTGTGTTAAAGTCTGGGTTCCTCCAAAACACAGAAATCTGGCTTAATTGCGGAGTACAATTACAAAGTGAGCTTTCATGTGTTCCTTTACATTAGAGCCTCTTGGTTTAAATGTAAATCCCCACAGAGGAAAAGATTAAGCTCTAATTTCTTTTTCATTTCTTTTAATTGCAGGTAAACCCTTCTCCGCAGAGCTGAAAGACAAGAAAGAGAAGAAAATCTGTTTCTTTTTAGGTTGTGCCTAAATCCATCCTGCATTGTGTCAAAGCACACATAGCTGCAGAGAGAGGTGGGATGAACTACAGGAACACACACTGAAGTGGCTCAAAAGCCTCCTTTATATAATACAGGACAAAATAACCTGGAGCCTTAGCCTGCTCCAGGCCATTAGGTTTACAGAGTGTCAGAAATTTCATTGTCATTATAGTAGTCAGGCCCAGATTTGTGGAGAAGCCACCTTGGCCCGGCCTAGGGTGGCAGGATTTTAGGAGGCGGCATGCTGCCCAACCACACTCAGAAATTTAAATTTCCTGTGTGCCAGTTCCCGTTGCTCTGTCCTGATGATGAAAAATTGAGCAAATAAAAGGGAGGGGACAGGGGTGACAAACGACAGTGGGCCTAGGGGTCCAGCTAGGTAAATCTGGCCTGATAGCAGTACATTGCTGCTGAGCAGCTGATATTTGATTATCTATTTTATGTATGTTCTTTGCAAGAGCAGCAATTAGGATTGCCACCTTTTTAAAAAAAAAAAAAAATACCGGCCTTCCTATATATATTTAGCTTTTTGTCTTATTAATAACATTGGGATCAGCCATTAAAAATACCGGCAACCCTAGCAGCAATACATGAATACAACCCTAAAATTCCTACTAGGTGGCACTGGTGTACTCTTTGTAAACCCAACTCGGGGAAAAACAGTTCACAATTTTGTTTTTCAATGCAGCTTTTCAGAACAGTATGTAATGATACAACTGATTTGATAATCATTTTAAAGTACCATTGTTTTATTTTTCTTAATTGTACATTTTCTGCAAACGTTTTAGAAATGATATAGATTCTTTAAATGTGGCAGGGTTTGGAAAGGACTAAACGAGAATACATAGAGTTATTAATTCCGTTGTTGAATTCACAGCTGACACTCTGCTACAGTTTCTTAAATGTCTCAATCAACAATCCATTAGTGCTCAACAGGAGTAAAACTAAATCCTCATTTAAGTGTATTTATACAATCCCTTTTCTTACTTTCAAATGCTAAATCCATTTTAGCATATACCCCCCTCCCCATTCCCTTTCCTTGTCTAAAGACCTGCAAATTCTGCTGCCCTTGTTAATATGAAAGATGCTAATCATATGACATATCACGTCTCTGTCAGAGCCTGGAATAATGCCTTGAGATTTGGGATCATTGCATCCAGACAACAGCTTCATCAGTCGGAAAGTTATTTTTTTTTTTCTCTCCTTCTCTTCAGCTCTCAATCCACTCTTTGTCTGGTAGAGAATGTAGGCAGTCCGACCCAGCCCAGACATATGGTTAACTCTGCATTTTAGTCATTTCAATTCAGTCAGTCACTATGTGCAGAGAGATACAGGGTATCCTCCTGCTGTAAGAGAGGCTGATGTTCTAATTGTTTTCTATTCTGGTAATGGCATCTACTGATGTCTTCCGTTATTTGTGTATTCTAAAGGCAAATTAAATACAAAAAGTGGCCTGGATTATGTCAGTGTTATATATAAATAAAGGAAATAATACTTTTGCTTATAATGGTTCAGCATAGTAATATACACAACTTTGATGCACATTGTTGGTTTGAATTAACAGATTAATCCAATAGCTAGTTTAATCAAATAGCTAGTTTAAACTATATTTGAAGAAGACCATGATTCATTTTGGGATTCCTCCTCAGGATGCAAGATTGATAGAATGAATTACCTAGATACTTTTAATTACTCTTGGCTATTGGAAGAGGAACTATTACTCTCTCAGGGGATTATGGGAACTCCCTGTAAAGAGCATGTGGTCCCATTTTCGGGTCCCTACTAGTGATGTGTGTCTATCTTTAGATATATATTCATTGCCTTCATTAAAGGCAACCCCATTGATTCTAGTCACTTACCTCCAACCCCTGGCCAGTGACCCTCTTTTTCAAAAAGTGTCCTGCCTGGGTCCTTTACTTGCAACTGCACCCCCTGGCTGCCATGGGTGAGCACACAGCAATACAGAACTTTTTTTTTTCCAATGGAGACTAATAAATGTAGAATAGAAACACAATAATGTTTCTCTTTAACTAGTGCCAACACTTAGAGGAACATTTATCAAGGGTCAAATTTCAAATTCATGTGAGTTTTTTTTTTTTTAAAACTCTCATAAACTCCCATAAACTAGAAATTCGACCAATCGAAATTCATTTTTTATCCACCCTAAAACTCAAACTGAATCTAAATCCAATTTGACCATAAAAAAAACTCGAAAATTAAAATTTTCAATTTGCTCCTTCATTAAAGGGATACCAACATAATTCATAACTTGTGTTGTGCCCAGTAAATCTGTGTGGAAAGTGCTTAGTACTAAATCAGCTTAAGTGCTGTGGATGCTGAGCCTTGGTGCACATTCCGCTAAAGCTCCACACTCAACAATGTCCCCTCCACTAATGTAATTACTTTGCTTTGCATTTCCAGAACAAAACAGAAGCAAATCAATATCAGTTGTAAACTTAGTTGTAATGTCGCCTGCAAAAGAGGGAAGAATCAAAATTGTCATCCAAGGAAACACTTTCCCAAGCTTTAATCGCTATCCATATTATATATATCTGACCCTCAGTCCAATGTCCTGATACATATCTAAAAAAAGCAATTGCAATGTGTGTTTGTGTGCAGATCTGAGTAGCATAAATAGCTGCCTACTATCCCCCCTCTCTCTCTCTGTCTTGCTCAGACCCCAAAAGGCTTTCAGCCAAATCATTAAATTCAACAGAGGTGGCTGAGCTAGCACAAGCTTTTCAATGAGGCCGTGAAAAGAAAAGCGTCCTTGAAGTTTAGAAGATGCCCAAGGAAAACTCCTTGAATGACATCAAAAGAATGAGTATCCATAGCTGTTGGAGCACGAGAGCAGTGTAACAACACAAAGGAGGACTGGAGCACCATGACTCTCCCACTCCTCTATCTCAGCACAATTGGGTCACTGAAATGGGGAATTAATTACCTTTGGAGAGTGGGCAGTCCATTCAGCACTGGCTGAGTTTTATTTAACGCCAATATAAATAACAAAACAACTCTAGTGGCTGCACTATTCCTACACGCCAAAGGAAGGATTATGGTGGGGATTAACATTTTAACCTCTATGAGACTTTCTGACTCAGGGCTCCGAGCTGGTAATCGTATTTGTCTGCCATACCAGCGATTAGTGCTCTTATTCTCCCACTTTTGCCTAGATGGCCAGCATCCCTTTTAGCAGCCAAGAGCTGCAGCACAATAGGCTGTTCTTTTCTACGTGTCTTTGTAGAATAAGAGGGGGGGAAAATAATGATCATTTTCCCTGCCCTTCTTAATCTAAACAACTGCATTTCAAGGATTATTCCTGATTGTTCTGGTGCAAAATGTGAGTGTGTAGGAGGCAGAGCAATCCAGTTGGGCTGAAACATTTTGTAGAATATTTAAGGAGACAAAATGGGAGGCAGAGCAATCCAGGTCTTTGGCCACTATGCTGAAATGTATTTTATTGTAGCCATGGAGTTGGGCTGAAACATTTCATAGACTGTTAAAGGAGACAAAAGATAGTATCCATTGTGTCATGTTGAGTGGTACAAAGTTAGCCGAGTTGAGTTCTTAAGTGGCCACTTTCTTAGCCAGCCTGCACCTATTAAATCTCTTTTATACTGGAGATGAATGAAGCTGCAATATTTCACATCCTTCCAGAAACTCCAAACTGCAACTTTTTAACTCTTTAAGATTTACATAGTGGAACATTTAAGGGGAAGTCTGCCCATAATATATGTATTTCAGCTCTCAAACTAAGCCTTTTGGGTAGTAGTATACGGGAAGATTTGCCACCTGCAAATTTTTTGACACAGGTGTGGGTGACATTTCTCCATTATTAACCAAAAGTAATTGCGTTTATATAGAAGTGTTATAATAAAGTGTTAACTGTAAGTAGGGTTGCCACCTGGCCAGTATTTTACCGGCCTGGCCGGTATTTTTAATGGTTGATCCCAATGTTATTAATAGGAAAAACAGATAAATATATAGGAAGGCTGGTATTTTTTTCCAGAAAAGGTGGCATCCCTAACTGTGAGGGAGCACTACAAAATTTACCAGCAACGTAGCTGCTGCCTCCTTAAGCCACTGATCTGACCAGAACCTTCCCAGCATCGGACTGTGTTGTCATGGGACTTCAAATGATCAATCTTCCAGACAGACTTGCAAAATCGTAGGTAATTTATTCAGGATACAACCTTATGCATTTCATATCATAGGATACTTAATCATAGGCTGATTACAACAGGAACACAGCACAGCACATTTAAAGGGAGAGAGAACCAACAGGCTCCAAAACTGATACACATTGATACATAAATTGTCACAATTGGTTGCCTGATCCGTGACATCACTGTAATAATCCAACCCATCGTGGGAAGGTTTAGCATCATCTTGGTACTCTCTCTGATGAAGGTTTTTCAAAGTAACAAAAACTTTATACAACCTCTTTTTTGAATAAGCAATTCCTTTACATATGTTTGTGTATATTTTCTATGTAATTATTTTCCTTTATTGTGTTATTGGTATTGCTGTATAAAGTTTTTGTTACTTTGAATTACCTTCATCCCAGAGAGTATCAAAATGGTGCTAAACCTTCCCCACTATTGGTTGCATTATCACAGTGATGTCACGGATTAGGCAACCAATAGTGACAATTTATGTATCAATGTGTATCAATTTTGGAGCCTATTGGTTCTTTCTCCCTTTAAATGTGCTGTGGGTTCCTGTTGTCAGCCTATGATTAAGTATCCTATGATACGAAACACATAAGATTGTATCCTAATGTACCCTGAAAAAATTACCTATGATATTACAAGTTTGTCTGGAAGATTTAAAGTGCCTGCCTTTTTCATGATACGGCTATCTCCTCCCCAAGCTGAAGGATCAGGATGGTAGAGGTATTTTTACTCTTATCTCCACACCACTATTTTAAGACATTAAGATTAAAAATGACATTTGCTGCTTTATAGGGTGCATGAGAATGGTGCTGGATAATGGTGTGACATTCATTGGAAAAGTACCCTTGGCTGAAGTAAAACGTCAGCAACAAAATGTAGTATTTCTGTATTTTGTACAAAGAAGTGGTTCTGATATAAGGAATACATTTTCTCTTTTTCTATAGGGGAATTCAGCCCTGCTATAACAGTGGGATATAAATCAGCTCACTCTTTCCTTCTTTTTTTAATTCTTTGACTTTTACAAGAAGGCAATGGGCCTTTATACTTCTTTCCAGTTGACCTACAGAAAAAGATCTGTTAGATGCAATTGGAGCTTGCCACTTGTGGGGTCCGTCCCTTCCTGTGCAACAAAAAGCTATAAACACACCTAACCTAAACTTCTGGGGTCCCTGCAAAGCTCAAGCTAACAAAGGGCTTTCTCTGCCACTTACACAATTCCTTTTCTTGCAGAAATGCTGGTGGGACGAGCCAGTGCCATTGTCTGCTGAGTTTTTTCATCCTTGACTGTTTTTGTGCTTTTTTTTCTGTCGGTGTAAAGCAGGATTTCTCTACAAAAGGGTTGGAGTTGAACAGTTTGACCTCTAAAGACAGTTCATGCCATGGATAGTAGCAACACTATTTTAATTTTGCTTGTACCACGGCTGTGTGAGTCCTGCTTTCTAGGATTCATATTGCACTGGATTTGTGCGAACAAGCAGGGCCGGGCCAAGGTAGTTTGGCACGCTAGGCAAAGGATACAATCAGCACCCCACCCCCACCCCCGTTCTGTATGACCATTTCCCATCTATTCACTTTTTCTTAAATAAAGAAACCTGAATCAAACTGTACTTGTGCCAGCCAGCCCTTAATCTGTTCCTGTGTCAGCAGCACCCAAAATATTGCTCCCAATCTGTACCTGTGCCAGCCAGTAGCACCCAAAATATTGCTCCCAATCTATACCTGTGCCAGCCAGTAGCACCCAAAATATTGTCCCCAATCTGTATCTGTGCCAGCATCACCCAAAATATTGCTCCCAATCTGTACCTGTGCTAGCAAGCCAAAATATTGCCCCAAATCTGTAATTGTGCTAGCCAGCATTGCCCCCTAAGTCTGTACCTGTGCCACCAACATTGCCCCCCAAGTCTGTACCTGTGCCACGAGCCATTGCCCCCCAAGTCTGAACCTCTGCCACCAGCCATCGCCTCCCAAGTCTGTACTTGTACCACCAACCATTGCCCCCTAAGTCTGTACTTGTGCCACCAGCTGGCTCCCTAAGTCTGTAACTGTGCCACCAGCATTGCCCCCTAAGTCTATAACTGTGCCACAAGTCTGTACCAGCCATTGTCTCCCAAGTCTGTACCTGTACCATCAGCCATTGCCCCCCCAAGTCTGTACCTGTACCACCAGCCTGTGCCAGAGCAGCAGCAAAAATATTGCCCCCATGACTGCGCCCTAGGCGGCCGCCTACCCCTAGTTCCGGCCCTGCGAACAAGAACATGTTAATGTAACATTATTGGTAGCTAAGTTTAATGTAAGATTATTTCCGCCAGTTTTAAGCAAGAAATTCATATGTAGAACCATATACATAGTAGCACAGTCATTTAGGGGGAAAATGGCACACTGCCATCAAGTTCAACCTTTTTCTTTTTAAATGGAACCTGTGCAAATGCTAGTTGATTCAGAGGAAGGCAAAAACCTCCTTCTAAAGCCTCAACAATTTGCTACAGAAGGGGAAAATCCTTTCTGACTTCAACATGGCCATTGATCTAGTCCCAGGGTAAACAGAGTTAAATTCAATAACCCTGCATCTTCCCCAAACCATCGAATCCTTGCTTAAAATTATCTACTTTATCTGCCAGTACATTGACTTAAGGAAGCGAAAGGTGAACAAGAATAACCTCACAATGGAATTGTGACGGGTAGAAGCTAGTAGAAGACAAGTGATGTACTTGCGCGTTAGACAGGTTCAGGCCAACATCTGTACAATTTTCACAGGCCGCAGGCAGGTTCAGGCTGGGTGCCCACTCACCCACGACCTTACAATTGTTATAGACTATAAAACTCTTAGGTCAGTGCAGAGGCACAATGGGTTAAGAGTTGGTTACAGGTCAACTTTTTGTCAACCAGCACATCACTTTAGCAAAGTTCCAGTTTGACAATAATAATTCACCCCATTACAATTTTGTCTTGCTTAGATTAACCCCATCCCACCCCTGAAAGCCATAGACGTTGTACCCAAAAATCCCCAGATGCAGCTGGGGCACAGAGTGCAGTTTGGGGGTCTGGCCTTGGAGTATCAAGATGTTGACTGGCGTGAATCAGGGGTGGGGGTTGAGTGGGCATGTCCACATGCACCTGGATCCCTTTACATCTGGATAGTTGTTCCTGAGCTGGAAATACACATACTGATAATCTATTCCAGGGATCCCCAACTTTTTTTGCTCGTGAGCCACATTTAAATTTAAAAAAAAAGTTGGAGAGCAACACAAGCATGAAAAAGTCCATGTGGATGTCAAATAAGATCTCTGATTGGCTTTTTGGTAACCCCTATATGGACTGGCAGCCTACAGGAGAGAATGTTTGGCAGGACATCTGTTTTTTATACAACCAAAACTTGCCTCTAAGCCAGTAATTCACAAATAAGCATCTGCTTTGAGGCCACTGGGAGCAACATCCAAGGGGTTGGAGAGCAACATGTTGCTCACGAGCTACTGGTTGGGGATCACTGATCTATTCTATATTATCAGTATTGCTGTAGGTCAGCCAGTGTATGGTATACCATCAGAAATGCCCGAAGTTACTTTGTGAGGAAACTTCGGGCGATTCCAGAAATCGCCGCGCTGCGTGTGGATTAGCGCTGGCGTTTTTTCATTTTAACAGGCGGCAGACAGGGAGAAGGCAGATCGGGGAGATTGTCACCTGCGATTAAACGCCAGGCGACAGAATCTCCCTGTCTGTCCCAGCCCTTAAGTGTGGAGCCATGGGGGCAGCCATTCAAGCACGGGATACACAGTAGATAGCAGATAAGTGCTGTATACTACAGAACATACAGTATATCTTATCTGCTGTGTATCCTGTGCCTTTTCTTTTTTATCTTTGAATGGCTGCCCCTATGGCTACACATGCTTGTTTTTTTATAAACTGTAGTAGAGTTTCTGAAGAAAATATACCAGTTTCACCAATGCATGGCAACAAAATCATAATACTATGAGTTTGTGCCAGCATGGTTTTATGCGTAGTGCACACGTTAGACATCTCATGCACTCCAGCCCCTTAGGTCAATGGCACACCAGGCTATTTCTCTTTTTGCAGGCAGAGAAAAACCTTATCCAAGTAGATCCACTCCCTTTCACTCCCTGCTGTAAGTACACAGGCAGGCACTGTCAGGCTCAGACTGGCAACTGAGGCATAAAACTATACAAACTTATGAAATCTGAACAATTAGGGGGTTATTTACTAAAACTGAATTAAACTGGTCAGGCTTTTTTGGGCAAAACACAAATTTTTCGGGGGTTTTTTTTGGTGAGATTTATTAAATTCTGCAAAAAGCCTGAATCTGAAAAGCCACCATTTTACATCTGCCAAAATTGTGTATAAGTGAATGGCAGACATCCGTATCCTATTTGGAAGTTATTGTGGTCTGCGTTGGGTTTAACCAGAAAATCTGATCATTTTGGCCAGTGTCGGACTGGGCTGTCGGGACACCGGGAATACCGTGCTGGCCCAGATACACATTTGCAGGCCCATGTGGCTGTTAGCCAGGGCCCCCCTTCCAACCCCTGGACCCCACAGCTGCCGCGGCGCGCCACTGAGTATATGCACGCAACACCCCCTGCTGTGCAGCTGCTGTGCCGAGTGTGCACTTATGCGCAGACACGCACTACATATTGGGCTTCAGGCGTGATTTTGGCCTTTTCAAAAGCACGAAAAAAGTACCACCAGGGAAAGGGCTCGAGAAAAATTGTACAATACGATTTTGTGGACAATTTGTTCTGTTTTTTTTCCCAAAGCAATTAATTCAAGCTTTTTAAATAATAAATAAGGTCAAATCAGGTATGGTTGTTTTGTTGTGGTGAAAATTTGAATAAAAAAAAAACTAATTTCGAGCTATTTTTGTGTACTTCGACTATGGAATTGTCCAAATTTGCAAAAAAGTCTAATTAAATTAGGTTGGTCTTTTTGAATTCGACGTTTTTGCACTTCGAAATTCAACCCTTGATAAATCTGCCCCTTATATATGAGGCTGAACACCATACTATTATTTACCCCAGGAAATGCATGGGCTGTATCATTACACCATAAGGCTGTTGGACCCTGGCCACCATTGGGTTTTTCTAACATGTAGGGGGAGCCTGGCCACCAGTGAAGTTTTTTTTTAACCGCCAATTGGTTTTTTAACTTTTAGGGGGGGACCTCACCACCAATGAGTTTTTAGCACCCATATTTGTGTGGCTTTGTGGGGGGCCCAGGATTTTTTGTTGTACACGGCCATGTGATTTCTTATGGCGGTCCTGTGAATACTACAAGGGTAAAAACAGGAGCTAAAATTAATGGGGTGGTTCACCTTTGTGTTTGCATTTAGTATGGCTAATTCTAAGCAACTTTTCAATTGGTAATCATGTTTTTCTTTTTTTACAGTTTTTAAATGATTTGCCTTATTGGAAATTTCAAATGGGGGTCATTGACCCCCATCTAAAACAAACTCTCTGTAAGGCTACAAATGTATTGTTTTTGCTTTTTATTACTCATCTTTCTACTCAGACCCTTTCCTTTTCATATTCCAGTCTCTTATTCAAATCAGTGCATGGTTGCTAGGGTAATTTGGGCCCCAGCACTATATTGTAAATATTTTGGACTTGCACACTCCTAAAGTTATTTCAATATTCACACAGTGGTATTTGTATATATAATATATAGTCAATGCATACAAACGTATTCTCTATATAACCCCAGAATGTCACTTTGTACATCAAATGGGGGGAGTGTGGGTGCACACCTAAGGCAAAAATCTAAATACTTTAAAATACTTAAATATTTAAAACCCTGTCTAACCAATTCAAGTAAATAAGCAAATGCAGGTAAATTTGGAAAAACAGGGATTTTTTGTTACAAAGTTATGATCATAAAATTGATAAGCCACCATACCACATCAAGGTAAACCCCACATGGTGGTCCCTAACTTTTTACCTTTATGCTTAATAGCATTACTTTCAGTAAACATCTCCTGTGCCCTGGTTTTTCAAAATTTACCTGCATTTGCTTATTTACTTGAATTGGTTAGACAGGGTTTTAAATATTTAAGTATTTTAAAGTATTTAGATTTTTGCCTTAGGTGTGCACCCACACCCCCCATTTTTTGTACATCATACTAAAAGTTAATTCAAAGGTGAACAACCCCTTTAAGGCTTCACTGTATTTTTCATTACATAATGCAGCACTTTTTCCCAATTGCAGCATTGCCTGTGTGTAGATTTGCATTTGTCAAAATGACACCCCATACAATAAAACACATTCTACTGCCAATATGTATCTTTACAAGGCAGATGTTCTCAGAATTGACAGAGTGGGGACTGCATGCATTTTAGTCGCAGAATCTACTCTGTCTGCTTGCACCCGGGCCAACGCAGTAGCATGTCCCTGCTTCTTAGCCTGAGTTTATCTGCAGGTTGACAAGCAACCCAGTGTGGCCATGGCCTTATAAATACACTTGACAAGTCCACTGGTGTTATTGCATGCCTCCCCGCATTTTGGAAACAAAAAGAGCGACAAAAAGATTTGCTGGTGCAATGTTTGACCACACCCATTTTATTGACCACACCTCTTCTTTACCATGCCCACTTTACATAATTTGCCAGGTTTTGAAAGTTTGAACGCATTTCTGTGGTTTTTATGTGTTGTTACAGTTTTGCTAATTAAGGTGAATTGCCCTTTAAAGGGCATGTAAAGGCAACAAAATAAAATCCCATTTTTACTTTCTTTAATGAAAAAGAAACTTATCTCCAATATACTTTAATTAAAAAATGTGTACAGTTTTTATAAGAAACCTGACTGTATGCAGTGCAATTCTCCCTTTATTTACTGCTGTGGATAGGAATTGTCAGACAGTCCCTAACTGCTCTGCAGGGAAACAGTCATACTTATGAACAGCAGGGGAGCCCCCTCCTTACTTCCCAGCCATGCAGAATTCCAGCAGCTTTATTTCTATGTAGAGCAGTCGGCGACTGTGTAGAGATTTGTATGATTATTTTTGCCTTTACATCCCCTTCACTGTTTCCAACTCCAGCTGCAGCAGCATGGAGCCAGATTTAAACAGATAAACTGGGATTCTATTTGGAGGATTATTTTGCTGCAGCCACTGGTTCTGGAGAGTTGGAGAAAGTTTGTATTAAACAATACAAAAACTATAAAATCCACATTAGATTACATGACAACACAGGACCCAGTGCAGTCTGTATATTCTGATTATTAATGAGTCTTGTTGTATCAGCTTCTGGCAGATATTATTTGACTTGTGCTGTTTTGATAATTTAAAATGATCCGTAAGCAGCCTAGACCTCACTAAGCATGTGCAGTCTTGCAAAGATGTTTAACAAAGTTACAAGATGGTGACCCCCTGTGGCCAATCATTTGTTTGATTAGGCTTATGGACTGGTACAGTAAGTTCATGTTTAGTATACAAAATACAGCATTTATAGCATTATATTCTATTTTAGACATTACTTACCCTTTAACAAGTGAGTCTTAGTTCCTCCAAGACACAAAACTGTTACAAAAGTATCTATTCAAGGCTCTCTGCCAAAAGCCTATTAAGTTAGAAATGTTGTTGTGGCGCTCGGCCAATGAGGCGAGTTGAGAATTTCGCCTTTAGGAGAACCAAATTTCCGGAAATTCGGCTCTTTTAGTGCAGAGCGCATAACCCAGTGCAAAAAAGTGAGCGCACGGGGGAGGGGGCGTCAGAAAGAACAAGCTGCCTCAAGCGGCAGAGGGGCCAGGATCACCCTGCCCTCCCCCCTATTTCTTTATGGGGAAAATGCTTAATATTGGAAGACTATAGTAAGTAGACACAAAACACTAAGAGAATAGCAGTTATAGTTTGGAAAGTGTGTCCACTGTCTAAGGTTTTGTGGTGGGCCCCTGGCATCCCAGTCACCAGGGTCAGACTGGAGGGCCCGGGATCTGGGCCGGCAGGGCCCACAAGGGCCGTGGGCCCACCGGGTATTTTCCCGGTGTCCCGCCGACCCAGTCCGACACTGCCAGTCCCAGACTGTAGGGGCTGCAGTAAGATGCCATAGCACAGACAGTCAGTATTTAGTGAGCTGGTTATGGTTAGGGCTGTTTGGGCCTGTGAGTACTTGAAATACCAGGGCTTACTTTGCCTCTCAGTTCAGACCTGCTTGAGGTCTCATGTTTCTCTGGATGCAGTGGAGTTGTTCTGCTAGTAGCAACGTTGTAGTTTGCTTGGTGCTTAATGGTGCAGTAACATACCTACCAACATTTTGGAAGTAAAAAGTGGGATAAAATTTTTTGTTTGCAAGTAGCGCGGCTAAATTTTTTGACCACTCTTGTTTTTGTGTAATTACCATGTTCATTTTCCAAAATTTGGCAGATTATGAAAGTTTGAAAATATTTCTCCTGTTACAATTATTTATTTTCTTATCTCAAAAGTATTACAATGTATCTTATTTGCACCTGTTAGCTGTTCTGGGCTCTCTGCCAAAAGCCAATTAAGTAAGAAGCTTTGTTTCTTTTTCTGGCTGTTCAGTTCAGAGAAAAGAGGGACTTTCCAGTACAAATGAGGAACTGCAGGTTGAGCTGTGCCTATGACTAAGTGTCTTTAGGACACGAAACGCGTCAGGCGAATGGTTCTTAAATTTTGGAAATAAATATAAGCTTTTTAACCTTTTACAACCTGACTGTAGCTTCACTATTTCGTGGGTCCACGCAGGTCCAGACTGATAACTAAAATAGGCCCTGACATTTCAGGTACACAGAGGCCCAATCAGCCCACACAGAGGCCCAAACAGTCCCCGCCAGCCCACTAAATAGTGAATTTCTATGGCACCTTATAGAAGCCCCTCTGGCATTTGCCAGAACCCACAGATTGCCAGTCCAAGCCTGGTTCCAGGCTTGTGCCAGCCTCTCTACAGGTTTTCTGTCAAAAGGGTGATTGTAGTTGAGCGGTCCCTGGAATAAACTCTGTATTGGGAATGTTGTGCGCAGCAGAGCAGCCACCCCCTCTCCCCCTCCACTTCATCATCTACTGAATGGGAGCGCGTGGCTGGCCAGACCCCAGTCCTTGCCTCCGAGCTCGTCCATTGGCTGAGTCACACCCCCAATACATTAATAACATTAGCGGCACGCTTCAGCCGAGCGGGCAGCCAATGAGCTTGCGCTGTAAAGTGAGAGCGCAGGACAGGACCCACTGCGATTAGTAGGTGAGGGGGCAGAGGAGCGAGCAGCACTTGCGGGTTGGGGGTGTCTGGAAAGAGAATAATATGAATGATGATAATGAAAAGAATAAGATGGGGAGGGGTGCCGTGCCCTCGGGTAGCTTTGATTGTTCCGCTGGGACTATATAAGGGGTTTTAGGAGAGTCGCGTGCCAGACGCACTGCCCCTGAATAGCAAGTCGCATCATTGTCACACACTGTGCCGGGAACTGACAGCCGCACCCACCAGCGAGGGACACCGGAGACGCAGCTAGTGGGAATCTCCTTTTACAGGACTTGGGGAAAAGCCGCACAGCGCTGCAACACCACTCGTCTGAGCCGCTCACGGAGCCACCAGCCCTGCCAACAAGTAAGTACATCAGGCGACTTGCATTGAAACTGCAGTTTGCGCCAGTGCAGGGACTGAGAGGGCAGAGACTGGGTATAAGGGAGAGAGTGTGCCCCGGGGTGATGAGTGAGAGAAGCAGCAGCAGGGCGTGTGATGTGTGGGTAGTGCTGCTGCTGCTGCTGGTCACTATTAAGATGTGAGTCGCTAACCATTGCCTGTGTTTCTCCGCTCCCCTAGGATGGTGCTGCTGAAGTTCGAGTCCCGCGATGAGGAGGAAGAAGTGACCTCTGGCTCCCCCTGCTCCGTGTCCTCCTCCCACCTGTCCCCGGCGATGCAGACGTGCAGCTCGGACGATGAGCAGCTACTCAGCCCGATGCTCATGCACCTGCAGCGGGGACAGGACCAGGGGGAGGAGAACAGCCCACGATGCAGGAGGAGCCGAGCCCGCGGCCAGAGCAAACGCGGAGAAACCGTGCTGAGGATCAAGAAGACCCGGCGCGTTAAAGCCAATAACCGAGAGAGGAATCGCATGCACCACCTGAACTCTGCGCTCGATTCCCTGAGGGAAGTGCTGCCCTCGTTACCAGAAGACTCCAAACTAACCAAGATAGAGACCTTGCGCTTTGCTTACAACTACATCTGGGCTCTTAGCGAAACTTTGCGCCTGGCCGACCCGCTGCACGGATCTGCTTCCACCCCAGCGGCACCCAAATTGCTCCACGACTCCTCTCCTTCCATGAGCCCTTCCTGGAGCTGCAGCTCGTCCCCGTCCTCCTCTTGCGGCTCCTTCTCCCCGGCCAGCCCTGTCAGCTCCACCTCGGACAGTATCGAGTACTGGCAGCTCACTGAGCTCCGCCTGAACCCCTTCCTGCCTGCCACTGGCGCTTTCATTTGAACGCACAGGACTATGGTTGATTCTACCTCTTCATACTTTCAATTCCTGCTTCCCATGAGGGACAAGTGCTGCAGGGATTGCATAACAAGTTTACCTCAGTGGGGACCCTCATCAAATTCTATTCATGGGTCCTAAAATGGTATAATCGTGGTATAATCCTCCCCCTTTCAATGGTATAATCCTGCAGCGGCCGCCAAATTGCACTCTGTGGGTTCTGCTGATGGGGGAGAAGTGTGTGGTCATTGCCCTGAGTTTCTGTAGGCCTATAGCATTTACTTACCCGCCCTGTTGGCATGTTCCTGGCAGGGACACTTGCTGTGTCTGTTTCATTATCAGCCGTTTGTTAGGAAACAGACTAAATTTACAATTCCTCATCTGCACCTGTTACGCTGCACCTACTAACTTCCTGTTACCATGGGGTTTGCTGGGTAATGTAGTTCAACCTTTGTCAGAAAGCTTTAAGTGTGACAGGCACATTGTTAAAGGGGTTGTTCACCTTTTTGTTGACTTTTAGTATGAAGTAGAGAGTGGTATTCTGAGACAATTTGTAATTGGTTTTTATTTGTGGTTTTTGAGTTATTTAGCTTTTTATTTAGCAGCTTTACAGTTTGCAGTGTCAGCAATCTGGTTGCTAGGGTCCAATTTACCCTAGCAACCATGCATTGATTTGAATGGGAATATGGATAGGGTCAGGAAATAAAGACGAATAATAAAAAGTAGCAATAACTATAAATGTGCAACTTCAGAGAGAATTTCTTTTTTGAGGGTGTCTTTTGAAAGCTAGAAAGATTCAGGAGAAGACAAATAATTTATAAACTATAAAAAATAAGTAATGAAGACCAATTGAAAGGTGGCCATTCTATAACATACTAAAAGTTAACCTGAAGGTGAACCACCCCTTGAACCCACCTTGTAGCTACTAGCTACCATGCCCAGAGTGATTCTTTACACTTCCATAGACTCTTAGTGGATATATATAGGGTTAAATATATATAACAGAATATACATAGATATGTTTAGCCTTATTTATAATGTATGATAAGGGACTAGGCTAGGTAACCTTGCAGAGAGAGTGATCATGTCTAGGGAATACTTTGTCAGAGAGTAGAATGGTGATAGTGGGAGAGGGGAAGCTTCCATTTTTGTTAAGGGCAAATGTCATATTAGCATGTAGTTTTGAGCCAAAAGTCATCCAAGACCATCTGCACCATTCCCATTGCCCCACTGTGAAGCTGTGGGAATTTTAACTGTCAAAGCAAACTTCCTCTCTGATGTGCACTTTTTCACCTTCCCAGATTTTGTCACAATACCCTTTGTGTTGCCTTTCTGTGTCCCCATTTCCATCTGTCCCAGATGATTTATATGATCACAAAACACACAAAATGTGTGTTTGCTAGAGAGCCAGGTTAGAAGTCATTGTATAATTTGTAGCCTTTTGTACAGACTGAAGGAAAGCGTGACAATTTGGGCTCTATCAAAAGGGGAGAGAAAAAAAAAAACGTGACGAAAGGGAAGAAATCAGATGGGAGGAGACCTTCATGCATTATTTATCTCAGCCTTCACCCCATGAGGAACCCCTCCATTCTTCCAGCAGATTAAATAGAAATTACCAGACCAGCAGTGCCTCTGTGAACAGAAACACATGTTCTCTTTTTATTTATTTTAAATAACAATGCCATGGAAAAATTGTATTTTTTTTGTATATTTGAAAGAGTTTATTTTACATTTGTATTTACAGCAAGACATGTTGATCTTGTACTAATTATTATTATTAATAAATTATACAATTTCCTAAATGCTGGCTCAATTCCCTTTTTGTACTTTATTGAAAAATATGCATTTATTTGTACTTATTCCTTTTAAATTCCTCATTATTGCACAAAGTGGTCAAATACGATCGCAAAACTACAAAAACAAAAATTCGTAAGCACGCATTAATATTTCTTGCCACTAATTTGCTATTATGTGATAATAGAAAAGAAGTAATCATAGACATAAAATACACTGCTTATATCCATGTAATCTGCACAATGACATTATATAGTCAAAACAGTGGGATTTACTATATAGGTTTGTCAGTGTGTGTTATAAGTGTGTGTAACTAATAGTTTATATACAAAATCAATGGTGTTAACACAATGGTAATAGAATGAATGAAGGAATACATGGTTCTGCTTACACATTTACCCCATATACAATAGAACCCACATTTTACATCACCTGAGTTTGTTTTCCCTCGTTTCACATTGTTGTTTTGTGGTTCCACCTATATATTATGCATAATACATTTCCCTGATTTTACATAATTTTTTCTGGTCCCCTGAAAAAGGTAAAATGAGGGTTCTACTGTATTACTCCTACCTCAAATAGAAGTTCAGGTATGGGATCAGTTATCTAAATACAGAAAGATCCCTTATCCAAAACAAACCCCCGGGTTCCAAGAGTTTTGGATTAGAGATCTCATACCTTTACTTAAATATTGATCTGTATGCTAAGAGCTGCAGTCAGGTGACATACATTAAACAATTCCCAAGTTCTCCATTAAAGGAACAGTAATACCAAAAAATGAAAGTTTTAAAGTAAAGAAAATATCATGTTGTGTTGCCCTGCGCTGTTAAAACTGATCTGTTTGCTTCAGAAACACTATTATAGTTCATATAAACAAGCTGCTAAGTAGCAATGGTGGAAATGGAAAAATGGCTATATGGCACGGGATAAGTAATGGATAACAGATAACATTATGTTCTACAGAGCTTATCTGCTGTGTAACTTGAGCCTTTTCTCCTTTGAATAGCTGCCCCCATGGCTACACAATAGCTTTTTTATATAAACAAAAGTAGTGCTTCTGAAGCAAACACTGAAGTTTTACCAGTGCAGGGCAACACTGCATTATATTTGTATTACTTTAAAACAATTTCAGTTTTTGATGTTACTGGTCCTTTAATCTTTATATGTAAGATAATATTTAGCTTTTTATTCAGCAGCTCTCTAGTTTGCAGTGTCAGCAATTTGGTTTCTAGTGTACAAATTACCCTAGCAACCCTGCACTGATTTGAATAAGAGACTGGAATATGAATAGGAGAGGGACTGAACAGAATGATAAGTAATAAAAAGTGGCAATAACAATACATTTGTAGCCTTACAGAGCATTTGTTTTTAGATGGTGTCAGTGACCCCCCTTTGAAAGCTGCAAAGAAACAGCAGAAAATTGCAAATCATTAAAAAAACTATGAAAAATAAATAATGAAGACCAAATTGAAAAGTTTCTTAGAATTGGCCCTTCTACAATATACTAAAAGTTAACTTGAAGGTGAACCACCCCTTTAAATAAACCAAACAGGCTGGGGTTGCTTCCAATAAGGATTGATTATATCTTAATTGGGATCAAGAACAAGCTATTGTTTTATAACTACAGAGAAAAAGGAAATAATTAAAAAAATCCCAAAATTTTGGATTATTTGCATAAAATGGAGCCTATGAGAGACTGATCCCATACCTGTACTGGTAATTTCACAACATATTTTAGAGAACTAGGAAATGCAGGGGGAGGACAGCTTAATGCTTGGGTTTATATCCCCCATATATTTCCCATTCAATGAATCTTGGGAACACTTTGACAATGACAGACATTGGCTTTGACAGGAGGTCAGCTCTCAGAAATGCCAAAGCAACCATTTGCAAGCAGTTGTGTCACCTCAGGGCACAGTTATTCCCATGTTTTCCTACAGGAAGTGGTGACAGGTGATGTGATACCTATGCTTCTTTTTTCCATCTACAGCTAGTCTGCAGCCCTAAAAGAAAAATCACCCAGAGTATGCATATTATTTGTTCCGTATTATATTTTGAGTGTACAGGGCCACTATGGCGAGCAGGACTGGACTGAGAATCAAAATAGGCCCTGGCATTTCAGGTACACAGAGGCCCAATCAGCCCACATAGAGGCCCAAACAGTCCCCACCAGCCCACTAAATACTGACTTTCTATGGCACCTTATAGCAGCCCATCTGGCATTTGCCCTAACCCACAGATTGCCAGTCCGGGCCTGATGGCGAGTAATTCTGCAAAGGCAACATCATGGCAACTCACACAATGTAATAATAAGTAATACACACACAGTATAAGACAGTGATCCCCAACCAGTAGCTCACAAGCAACATGTTGCTCACCAACCCCTTGGATGTTGCTCTCAGGGGCCTCAAAGCAGGTGCTTATTTTTCAATTGCTTGGAGGCAATTTTAATTACATACACTATAAATATAGTGCCAAATAGAGCCTCCTGTAACCTGCCAGCCCACACAGGGTCTACCAATTAACCAATCACAGCCTTTATTTGGCAACTCCTGGGACTTTCTTCATGCTGGTGTTGCTCCCCAAAGTTTACAGCTGAATGTGGCTTAAAAGTGTTGTTAGCTATTCCATCACTTACACACAAACAGGTACAGTGTAGGTCTGGCATATGAATGTATTTTTATTAAATAATAATGTGCGTCCAGTGAATACAATTAAAGTGATGGGTGTGCAGTACACCTGCATCAGGCAATGTAAGTGATATAAGGCATACTTACAGAAGTATTGTCACCAGGCTATTGTAATGAGTTTGTCCAGTGACAGAGGCTAATAAAGAGGCTGGCTGTGAGAAGGTTACAGTGCAGATGCACTTATTCCCAGTGTTTCAGGCTTGTCCTCTTTGTCAACAGTAATTCTTACAATGAGCTACACAACTGAATAGCCTTTCTTAGAGGTAGATTCATCAAAGAGTGAAGTGAAGAGTGAAGTTCCGCCACTAGAGGGAAACTCCACAGCTCTCCATTCATTTCTATGGGATTTTGAAAGGCGTATTTATCAAAGGGTGAAATTTCACTTCACTCATTGATAAATAATCCCATAGAAATGGTGGAACTTCACTCTTTGATGAATCTCCCCCTTTGTCTGTATTACTTTATTAGGGTAACTTCCGATTACATACATTTCTCCCATGACTAGCTACTCTTAAAAGTACTTCAGTGCTACTTCAAATCATTAATGGAGTGTGGAAGAAATCCAAGGACTATATATTTATATGAGGCGTCATCCAACAGATCGGCCTGAGGACCCTGAGGTCGCAATTCTTTTTCTGTGAGAACCTTGCCTCAGGCAGCACTTAACCAGGGACAGCAAAAAGCCGCCCATGTTAACTTTAAAAGCAAAATTTACTTCTTTAAAATGCAAATTAGACTTTTTTTAGGGCAGCGATTACAATTGTGCTGTCTGCTCTAGTGATGAAGACATCATGTGGAAGGATCTCCCCTGAATGGCTGGATATGATGCAGTTGGGTTATATATGCAGATGGCCATATAGCACTAATCTGTTTGATTTGTCCAAAGGTCCATACTAACTGATCTGATTGGTGAATCCTATTGGTTCCGCACTTGCTGAGTATAAAGACTCTTACACACAGGCTTTGACGTTTTTCAAATGCATGCAGAGCGTAAAAAAAACACATATATTGCATTTAAAAGCTTTGTTTTTTCCCATTCTAACAAATCCCTCTGCTTGCATCAAGTGTAAGCAAAAGCAGTATACTGCAAATAAACAAATGCACTGAAACGCCAGTGGAGTAAAACACAACTCAGCACTCTCATGAGTACAGCCAGGTAGAATATAATGGAATCGGTTAGCCAATGCGTTTGTTTGCGTACAAATCTTCATTTAAACATGCTCAAGTTCAGGTATAAGAACCACCCCATGAGGTGCCATAATCATTCACATTGTGCTCTTTGCATCTATTGCAGAAATTTACAATAAAATAGTCCATAGCAACAAAGTTTTCATTTTTTATAATTTATTTTTATTTCATTACAGTAGAATTTTTGAAAGGAAACTGGTGCTGTTTCTAGGGACAAATTTGTCTAGTGTAAGTGCAATTAAAAGGCTGGTTAATGTAATGTAAAACCTTTATTATGTTTTATAATGTCCTATTCCTAGAACATTTGTTACTTATGACATATCTTTCAATTCAAGCCTCTCCTATGCATATCCCATTCTTTCATGTAAACCACTGTCTGACTGCAAAGGTAAACAGGACCCTAGCAACTAGATAGCTACTGAAATTCCAAACTGGAGAGCTGCCAAACGAAAAGCTAAATAACTGGGAAAAAACACACTCAAGAAATAAAAAATGAAAAACAATTTTTAATAAATATTGAAGCCAATGTGCTGGCACTTATATATTGCTATGTATTAATGCTATATTTGCTCAAAATTGTTGGAGATTTTTAACGTCATCAATAGATGTGATTTGCTCCTGGAGTCAAGAAAGAGGCACTGTGCAGGCTGATTGGTGTGTTACATAAAGATGCAAATATTTTTAAAGAATAAATATATCTAATTAGCCTGAGGCATTCCACCATGGGAAAACACATGTGTCACATACTACCTGCCACCTACTGAGTCTCCTTTAAACTCTTCTTTAAACACTTGTCAGTGCTCAGGCTTGTGAATACAGATTGTCTAGAGGCAATGCCCTGCCTGTCAGGCTCAAAACCCTTGGCACAATGCTCTTAAATCCTCTATAAATAAACACCCCACCCACAGCAATTAACGACTAGACAACTTAGTGATATCAAATACATAGTATAGGTCCCTGTAATTGGGCTAATGATCTGAAAAAAGATTCTCTGGTGTGCTTATTTAGGCTGGGGACAGACAGGGAGATTCGGGGAGATTGACGCCAGGCGACAGAATTCTGCTTAAATTATTCTTTAAATATGCTTTTCATTGGGAATACCGTGGGCTATTACATTTTCCATTGTTACTGGTTTAAGCAGTGTAATATTTTTCAAAAATATATAATATGAATCTGCCTGCACTGAAGCTAAAGCTGGCCATAGATGTAACAATTACGATCTTTCTCGGAAAAGATCTTTCCAGGAAAGATCGTTCGTTTCAACATACACGTGTAGAGCTGAATCGTCCGATATACAGGTAGAAACAATAGAATTGTACTTGTATCTGATGATTCAGCACTAACAATGGCCGATGTTCAGGCTGCTTTCAAAGGCATCCGATCAAAATTTTCCGTCCAGTCCGATCAACCAGCCGACCGATATCTTAATCCTCTGACGATGTCGGTCGGCTCATTTCCCACCATACACGCACCGAATATCGTACGAAAATTCGTTTCGTACGATATTATCTGTGCGTCTATGGCCACCTTTAGGCTCTCATCCCTTTTCATTTTGTGACCTTATGCACTATTACCATTCCCCACAGACTTGTAAGTGGGGAGTGTTTCATTCAGCTCTAGGAAGGGGACAGAGCTCAATCACAAGAGCACTTGTCTTGGCACACGAGTTCTCTGTGTGGAGCCTCAGACTCCCCAGGGAAAAGGCTTGTTAATTATTCAGCACCAAACTTGCCTGTCTCCTGCACTTCACATGGCGTCTGGTTCCTACATTGCTTTGAGTAGCAACCCATTTCTTAGACTTCTCTTTTCAGAAGTAGTGTAACATTGGAATAACAGTTACTTGTAAAAAACAACTTTATTGTATATACATAGACAGTATAATACACAAAAACCATTAATTATATCCTTATAAACGGCTCTTAGTGATGTCATCAGTTACAAACGGAGCCTTAGTGATGTCTCATTTGTCACATGACGCACTAAAGCTTGTGTATTATACTATTTAAAGTAAAGAGTGTATATATATATATATATATATATATATATATATTGAATTAAATCTGTCAGTGATACAAATGAATAAATAAATAGCTGAACCACATGTTAACTATAATGGTTAAAGTTCTGGCCTTTAATATTTTAAAAAAGGAATAGAAAAGACACAGACAGTAAAAACACTTACAAGAAACAAATGTTTAATCTACAATATATAGAAGCATTCAACAAATTGGCTCAGAAATGCTGTGCTATTAAAAAGAATGAGCAAAATGAATGTATTAATCTTTTTATTGTTAGGATTTGTCGATGACAAGAGGGTAACAAGAGTAGAAAAGGGTTACTAGAAGTACAGTCAAGCTGGAATATGTAGGGAGATAGTAATGAAAGGGTCAGTCATATGTTGGCTTTACATACGGTATACTGTAAAGAGATTATGTATGCCAATTAAGGGGTTTGTAAGTGAATGTGACAAAATGCTTTATACTATATGAACTGCTAGTATTCTAGTAGTTACTTTGGAAGACAGAATTATGAAGACAGAGCTCACTGAATGCATAGAATATTCCTTATCTGCATAAAGGAAATGTATTTATATGCAGTAGTGGAGATAGTCAGCTGATGTTTATTTGAATCTATTAATGGCCAATTAGAAGTACATTCTTCTAAAGGGCATTTACCACCTTTCTCTGACACAAGCACATTCAGTTGGGATTCTGCTGGACATACTATTTCTTATTACTTTAATCATAGATACATCGATTATCATTGCACAGATAATCCCCCTGCATAATGGTCTCCTACTAGCAAAACAATAGGTGAATGAAGGGGGGTTGTATACTGGTTATTTAATTATGTACTGAGGGGCTGAACTAAATGAACAGTGCAAGTTGGAAACACTACCCAACATTGTAAGCCAAGTTTCATACCCTCTGCCCAAACACCATTTCAAGGTTTTCCATTAAGTGGTATATTGTAGGACACCCCTTTGGTAGGTAGATAGACTTTCAAGCTCCCCATAGACGCAACGATCTTTCGCTCCCGAACGACCGATTTTGGTAAAGTCCGACCAATCTGTCAAATTATCGTGCGGTTAGTGGGATACAAACGATCGTTCATCTTACGATTTTTCGTCCGACATTGGTCTGAAGATTGATCGGCCAGGTTAGAAAATCTTTATCGGTCCCCATGCAATCTACATATGTTTGCAGGGCAAAGCAGGCTGCGATCCTTCAGTTTTGCTGGCAATATCGCCTGAAATGGTCTTTTTAGTTGATGGACACATCTGACATTAAACAATCGTTTTGAGACAATCGTGGTCTCAAGATAACCATTGGATCTTTAAAAAATCTTTGCGTCTATGGCCAGCTTTAGTTTTGACATGCAAAGTCTCAAGAGCCAGTATTTTTTTTCAAGCAATGGTTAAACCAAGCACAATGACATGTACATCATGCAAATAAATCAGGGACCATTCAATCTTCTTTGTCATTATTAACACAGACCATATGTTAAATGATGTTTTTCAGGGGCCATGCATTAAAAACAACTTCTGTTTCTGGTTAATATTTAACAAACCAAGTATGACTGGAAGGAGAGAGTAACTAGTGACTACATACAACACCACACTTATCACTGCTATCAATGATATATCTATCACAGGCATCTGTTTGCAGATATGTCCCATATCCCCACGGGCTTAAAGGGTCCTGTGGATGGATTACACAACAGTTTAGGACAGGGGTCCCTTTTTACCCATGAGCCACATTCAAATGTAAAAAAATGTTGAAGAGCAACATAAGCATGCAAAAAGTCCCTGGGGGTGCCAAATGTAGGCCTGTGTGGACTGGCAGCCTACACGAGGTTTTGTTTGGCAGTTCATGTAGTATGTATGCAACTAAAGCTTGCCTGTAAGCCAGGAATTTAATAATAAGCACCTGCTTTGAGGCCACTAGGAGCAACATCAAGGGTTTGGAGAGCAACACGTTGCTCGTGACTATGCAATTGAGCTCCCTTAATGTTAGATATAAATTTATATAAAAAACTGTCTGCTTTATCCTCATGACCTGCCAATTGGAGTACAATGAGTTGACCATCTAGTCAAAACTACTATCAGCAGCTGTCAGTATTGGGCATCTGTCCATGTGTAGAAACGGACCAATGTCTGCTAAAATGGCTACACCACTCTGTAAGCAGTATTGTAACTGCACCTACTAGTACAGCCTTTCTACAGTCTTAGTGAGAAAGATAGCATCGGTGTGATGTAAGATTTGCTTTTCACTGATTTATACAGCTCATTGCAGGGATTCTTGTAGGAAATGGCTATACCAGCTTCTATTATATAAATACTTTTATCCTTTAACCTCTGTGGTATGGCAAATAAATGGAGGATAAGTCCTGTTTATAAATAAAGTATATTTTCCATTTGAGCCAGCAATATAATACCCACATAGAGTCTTTTATTACAGTGTATTTGCATTTGTGAGTCTGAATTTGTTATTAAGTCTTATGTGTTTGGTTTCCATGGGACACAGAAGGACATTACAGCTGAGGGTAAAATCTAAAAACAAAAAATTACAAAAGCTTTTCATAGTGATTGGATAAAATGCCTATGTATGAGTCAAAATGACCTCCCCATTGATGGGCTGTTCAAATAAAAGTGGATCCTGAGTCCTTTATTCACTTTCACTTTGAGGCTTTAAGCCACCAGCATCAAGCACCTGGAAATCATTTTGAGGTTAAAAAAACATTAATTAAATAAAGTCCCCAGACCATGAATCTTCTGATCTGCAGGGATCTTCTAAGCGTGAAACTCCACCAGAAAAACACTGAGTAATAAAACAAAACATGTGAAAACAGAATTAGTGAAATTATTAGTAAAATTAGGTTAGGCTAATAACTCTAGCAAAGCTAGCTTTTGACATCAGCCCAGGGCTAAGAAAGCTAGCTGGCGTGATCTATTGTTTCCTACCTAAACAGGGGGTTTATTGTGTGATAAATAATTCTTTAAAAAAACAGTGAGTATTTGCATAATCAGTTCTTTGAAGTATCCAGATATCTGAGGCAGGACCTCCAGATCTGCAAACAGACTACCAAAAAACAGAAGCTAGAGCCATTCTTTAACTTCAGCAATAATGTATGGCAGCTCACAAGATTCAAGCCAGTCTCTTTTCTGTTGCCCCTATAATGATTAAACTTGCTGAATGACACCAAACAGAGCTTGTGTTTTCCCTTTAATTCAGACATGATGGATCTGACTGTCCTCCTTATCAATTGCTTTGCAAGTTCTATTTCAGAAATAGCCTGAATGAAATCCATGGTCATAGTTTAAATAGTCACTTACACAGTAATGTCCACATGCGTCAACTGGTCACTTAATGCAGCATTAGAAGATTTGAAGGGGGCATGCACCTGAAAACAGTTTTTTGCATTATGAGAGGTAATATAATCCTATGCAGCTTTCCAGTGAACATTAATATAACCGTGTCATTGGTTTTAAAGTTATTTGCAAATGTTATTTGAAGCTGGAAACAGCATTTATCTCTTTCTATTCTCTGCACTCACTCATGGAACTCTTCTGGTATCTTTCCTTACTTCGGACCCTTGTGCCAAGGGTTGCCAGGTCTAATTTTCAAAACTAGCCAAAATCAGCTATAACGCCAGCCCAAAACTAGCTACTTCAAATGTAGCCCACAAATAGCACAACATTTGCAGTGAAAAAAGTCTTTAAAAAATGAATATATGTGAAAATAAGCCTTTTTTAAATTTTCACTGATTTTTCATGCAGCAAAATGGGAAAGAGTCGCCTGCTACCAGGGGCATAAGTACAGAGGGGGGGCCCAGGAGAAAACCTCCAACCTGGCAACCCTGCTTGTGCCTTACCAACTGTGTCTGCAGTGCGCTCTTTTGCTCATGCGTGCACTTCCGCTTATTGGGGCATGCGCACTAGGAAGGGAGGCATAGTCGGCCCAGCACTGTCTATAGCAGGTCATTTTTCTTGCAAAAAAATTCCAAAAATTGTGAGCTCTGTCCAACATGTTGTAATAAATATTTTGTATTTTTTTAATTCACAGCCACTTTATTATATTTTTGGAATGTTATAGTGAACTTGCACCCTGGGACTGGGGTGAATTGTGAGTATGCCCTCCTGTAAAATAAAAAAATATTAATACTTTGGCTTTGTGCACCATTCAGTTTTTGTAATTATTGTTCGAGTTTTCTTGCAAGCCCGTTAAATCACTGTACATTATGAAATAATGTTAACACCACTCAATTAATGTTTCATTAATGTATACTGAAATGTATTTATTGATAGGCACACGTGGGCCTGTGTCTAAGGCAGTCGCTTTTGGGGGCGACTCCTTGGGTGCCTATATAATTGAATAAATGTGTTTAATAAAAAAAAAAAAAATCCTTCTAGCCAACGAGGATACTTTCAGCATAAATCTAGTTGTGGAGCTGGGGTGGGGGTAAGGGATATAATGGCAGACGTGATGTGTGCCAGAAGTGACATCACACACAGCTATGTGTGTGTGTGTGATGTCACTTCCATAAGCTGGTGGGCGCTGTTACGTTCAATGCCTAGGGTAATGTATGGGTAAGAACAGTTATTTGCCAACTGCAACCTAGATAACCCAAAAAGAGCAATCACCTGTGTCCTCCATGTCTTTTTTATGACCTGACGTTTTCTATGACTTCCTGGAGCACAATTCATTCAGGGGGAACAATGTATATGTGCTTGTGGGCCTAATCCTCTTGCAAAAGAAATGTAGAAGGAAGCAATGTGAATGGATCTTGGTGGTATAGATTACATTTGGTTAACCATTCCTCAGTACAAGCTAAAGTGCACACAATAAGTAATTGATGTTTAGTCATTTTGCGTGCATTCCCAAATCGCCCAGCCATACAGGAAGTGAGTAGAAGATGTCCATGTTCTGTTGACAGTAAACACAAAGTGGAGAGAGTCCCTGATGATAAAGAGTGGTACCAGCAGGGCCATTTCTCCTCGTGTTCCTGACCCCAGGAAACAACCATAAACACTGTGTGCACTTTCTCAAACTTTCTTCCCCAGTGAATGTGAAACTGAAAGGGATGGTATTGGATTTCTAACTTTCAAGATATCCAGATTACATTATTTCCAGTCCATATGGCAAAAGGGTTTAATTGCAATTGTAAACATTATTTTGTTTGTTTATATTGACTTTGCATGGAGCCATGTTATCTGGTATATATGCTGGAGTAAAGTACTGACAAGAGGAAATTGGGTGTCCCTTGAAATCTGAGTATGAGTCCCCCCTTCCCAATTATAATTTTATTTCTACAACAGTTTTTGCAACAGATTGATGGTCATTTGATAGTAACCAGATAGCAGATTTGTCACATGTTGCTAATACTAAACATTAATTATTGGCAGAAATGTATATTTCTCCGACATCTTGTTAATTGGATAGCACAGGAAATACATTTTTTTCATGCACAGTAAATCCCTGTCCTTAGTGCTTGTTGTTGACTTGGACCTACTGAATGGGGTGACCAACATTAGAAAGATATGGGGCACTGACAACATGATGATCAAGCCACAGTACTTTGGTACAGTAAGTCCCTATGATGTCCCTTCAAATGGTCTATGAAGGACTACTGCTCTAAGCAGAGCATCATGGCGCCCCTTTCTCTTCCATTTAGTTGATTCAGCTTTATGTTCCCTTCATTATCACTAAAGGAACACTGCCAATATTGTTCACTAACAAGTGTTAAGCTGGCCATAGACGCAAAGATCCGATCGTAAGATGATTCCACGATCGGATCTTTGCATCTCCCGACCTGTCACTAACCTTCAGATCAACTATAAGTAGTAAAAAGCACAGATAGCTGACGTTCTGCCCCTGACAAGGATCGTACAAAAGTTGTACGATTAAAAACCTAGTGACGGTCTCCCACTGAAAATCGTACGATCTGCAATAGACACAAAGATATGATCGCCAGCCGACAAAAATTTTCTAACCTGGCCGATCGACCAAACGACCGATCGGCATGGCACGACAAATGTCGGAGCACTCCACTACGATCCGAAAGTCGTACGATAGTCGTACGAATCCTCGATTCGTACGACCAAGTCGTTGCGTCTATGGCCAGCTTTATTCATACTATGGCTATGAGCAGCCAACCTATCATTTTTATTGACTTTCTTTCTTTTAAAGCTGTTACAAAGTCACTATCTAACCCCAGGGTAATTGATGTTTGTGTAAATGTCTGTGTACCTGACTGTGCTATCACTTCAGGCATATGGCACTACACACATTTTAACTGCTGATGTGTTCCTTGGGAAAGCAACTCACTGCATTTAAACTTAATAACTCACCTGTTATTGCTTTTGATTTAAAAGAATGGCATGCACTTTCTGAATTAGCCAGGCCCCCTTAAGAGGGTGCAAGTTGAACCCATGCAAGCTGTAGTGGTTAAGTCCCGAATCGGTGAATACCCGAATTGCTAAAGTATTGAGGTGTCAAAGCACCGAAGACTCGAAGCAGGGCCACCATCAGAAATCACGGGGCCACGTACAACAAAATATACTGTTGCCACCTGTCCAGTATTTTACAGGCCTGGCCGGTAAAAATTAAGCTTGATCCCAATGTTATTAATAGAGAAAATGCAAAGAAATGGGGGCAACGCTACCTGGGCCCTGACCACACTAGCCCCCAAGTCCCTTCTCAGATCCCACCAACACCACAGTTAAAAGACCACACAGACATCATCGAAAAAACTGAACCCCCCACCCACAAGTGATTTCACTTCAAATTCACAAAAGGGAAAAATATGGCAACACTTTGTCAGACACAAATACGCTAATTCACTAAAATGCAAAGTTGCGCCTCGGCTGCCGAACGCTGGTGACTTTTCGCTAGTGTTAATTCGACTAGGCAAGCATTTCATAGTGAATTTTCACTAGAGTTCATTTCTGCCTAGCGAAACCTTGCTAGCACTCTTGCGCTTAAAAGTCTAAAAGTCATATGGACATCTTTATTGGAGATGTTAGTGCAAATGCTTGAAGTGGTAATTTTTTTTCAAACACATGTCCAATGAGCCATATTGAACACAAAAGAGATCATCTAATGCCCAAGACATGAGTCCACCCATGAACAAATGTGACAAATTAGTTTTTAAAAACATTTCTCACACATCATTTTTTAATAGTTTGGACTTTTGAATGCAATCCCGCTTTAAAAAAAGAAAAGTCTCCAGCGTTTTTTTTACAGCTTATTGATTGTCTATCATACAGGATATGATGCAACGTACATAAGATTGAGAAAGATGTAGCTTTGTTTTATCAGTTTGCCTGGTCTGAGATGGCAAAGTAAACTCTGGTGAAGTAATGTTCAGTAAAATTTGCATCTTAGTAAACTTGCGGAGTTACGACCTTTCGCCACAGTGAAAATTCACCTGGTTATAGGATGCAAATGAACACTAGCAACTGTCTCTTTCACTAGTGAATTGTCGTCTGCGCCTGTTAGCAAATTGGTGATGTCCCTACGGATTGGATTTTTGGCAAATTATCGCTAGCGACAGCCACTTAGCCCTTTAGTAAATCTGCCCCATTGATGGTCAAGGCCCACTTATAAGTTGAAAAAAAAAGTGTGGCTCATTGGCCCCCCCATAAAAGTAAAAAAAAACCAAAAACTGGTGGTCAAGGTTCCCCTATAAGTTAAAAAAAATAACTGGTGACCAGGGCCCCCCTATAAGTTAAACAAAATCGCTCCAGGCCCCCCCATAAAAGTAAAAAAAAAAACATTGGTGCCAGGGCCCCCATAACAGTGTTTAAAAAATCATTAGCGGTGAGGGCCCTCATAAGTTTAAAAAAAAAAAACATTGGCACCACAGCCCCCCCTATAAAAGTTTTTTTTTTTTTTAAAACTTTGGCACCAGGGCCCCGTCTTACAAGTTAAAAAGAGTCTTAAAATAAAGCACATTGGTGTTCAATAGACTGAACTTGTTGCTTCAGGACTTCAACTTCAGCTCCTTCAGTGGCTTTGAAAAGTGCAGCACAGCTAGGCCCAGGGAAAGATTTGTGGAAAGGTCACCAAGGCCCGGGTCTAGAGCGGCAGGATATTAGGGGGTGACATGCTGCCCAACCACACCCACGTTGATTCAAAAACACTGGAGGGAGCAAGAGATACGATAGTTTTTCAAACTTCCCGTGCATCAATCTCATTTGCTCCATAATATTGATGCGAATAAAGGGGAGGGGATGTGGGCGACGAATGACAGCAGGCTTAGGGACACCTGCTATGTAAATCCGGAACCTGGCTAGCCTCCAATTAGTCCAAAAGAATACGCCAACCAGGACTGGACTGAGAATCAAAATAGGCCCTGGCATTTCAGGTACACAGAGGCCCAATCAGCCCACATAGAAGCCCAAACAGTCCCCACCAGCCCACTAAATACTGACTTTCTATGGCACCTTATAGCAGCCCATCTGGCATTTGCCCTAACCCACAGATTGCCAGTCCGGGCCTGACGCCAACCCGCTCATCTTGGCCTTCAGTGATTATAAGCCCGGTGCTCGATGGTGGAGGGGTCGGCATCCTCCCAATGTAACAGGCAAAAAATCCAACGGCACACAAGGCAGATACAAGCAGGGTCAGAGCCCTTGCAACTTTATTTGTGAGTTCAACGCTTCAATTAGCCTCCATTTAGGCCTGGTACAACAGTACCCCCCTGTGCCCCCCTGATTAATGTGCCTATTAAGTCTGAATTCCTGGCTTGAAGGAACGCTTTAGTTGCATAAAAACATGTTTATTGCCAAACAGAGTCTCCTGTTGGCTGCCAGTCCGCATAAGACTTTTTTATTTATAAAATCACTTTACATTAAATAATCACCAGTCCACATAGGGACTACTAAGTAGCTAATTACATTCCATAACTTGCATCCCAGGTACATTTTGCCTGCTTGTTTTGCTCTCCCACTTTTATTTACATTTGAATGGGGCTCACGGGTAAAAAAGGTTGGGAATCCCTGCTTTAAAAGCCTGTTCTTCTGTTCTCCTCCCCATAGCTGCTTCTGGTAAATATAATTCAAAAAGGGCACTGGGGCAGAAGTAGCATCCATTATTATATCTAGAACGTAAATAATCCACGGTTGTAGCATACTTGATTTTAGCAATGGAAGGAACCATTTTTTTAATTGGCAGTGGATCTTAAGATACAGAACATAGCTACAAGTGCTTTTATAAACCTACGCATGTATGGGCCCACAGCACAGAGCAATATACACATTATAAATTAGAGCTATCCAACAATGACAAATACAATTCCTGGCAAGCATGGTCAAAGATGGTTAGAATTGGAATTTTCTCAGCTGGAAAAGAAAACAAATGTGACATTAGCCTAACCATTAAATGTTTAGGGTTTTTTTCATGGCTTCTACAAATCTAAATGCCTAATGTTACATACACCTTAATCTGTGTTTATGTTAATTGATATTAACATAAAGATTTGGTTAGAAACAAATGACTGCTTCTAATAAAATTAAATAAGATCTCAATTAACAAGTGACATTTTGTGATTTTATCCTCCCCGATTCCTGTAAGGTTGCATAAAATGCTAAATGTCATTAATACCTTAGGAATACCATTTTTGTTTGGTCAGGAAAGCTAAAGCAAGAACTCTTTAACGGCCAATGAAAAAATAGAATCAAAGGTTTGCAAAGCCTCTGCCATAAAAGCTTAATCCCTTGTCACACAAAGGTCATCTTTCCTTTAAAATGTGTTTATGATCTTTTTGTGTATTGTATGTCCCCACAAAAGCTGCTCTGCAGTCTCGAGGACGAAGGGGCAGTTCTATGGCTCTCATGGGGGGTTTATTGCCCTCACTGGCATAAGAATAGCAAAAAGAAATCAAGCTAGTGCCAATGTGACAAAGGCTGAACCCCAAGGGCTTGCATTAGATGGCTTTCATGTAGGGCATAAATCTAGCAGGGAGTAGAAATAATGAAAAAGCCTTCTCCTGGGGGGCTCCTGATTTTTTACAATTCCTAAATTCTTTTTTTTTTCTACCATCTAAAGTCCAAGTGTGATGATAATGGTGGGGAGGAGAATACTTAGTAGGGCTACTCTTTCATTTGCATGCCCTCAGTACTGCTACTTTATCGTTACACACCTCATGCAGCACTACATTGTGTACCATGCAGACCCTACATCTGTAGCTGCTATTCAGTACATTTTTTCAAAACATTTTTTTTTATTGCAACGTTTCTGGTGTACATGAATATCAGGACTCAACAGACATATCACTCAGCAAGGTAATACAAAAGGAGGCATAACTTGACAGGCAGGACGCAAATTAGCAATAGGAAGAAAGAAAGCATTCATTTGAGAAAAGACCTCGAAAACACGTGGATTGCTCATTCTCACTTGGTCTGCTGGTTATAAAAAATGTAGCAAGCTTGTTTTTAATTTACAAAAATGTAGACATTGTCAGTAAAAGCATTTACAATAAGAAACATGAATGATTACAGACTGTACATGATCTTAAACATGGTATATTAATAGAGAAATCTATTGTTGATGGTTGTGACAAGTTTACAATATCTGTATTAGATCCATGGGTCCCACACTTTATAAAAACATGTTTTGCCTATTCTGTAACATGCTGGTCAGCTTTTCCCTGAATTTATTCTAGTTTTTAGCTCGGTAAATGGTAATGAATAACCATGATTTTGCAATGATCTTCTTGCTGCTGTGGATTTATGATATATACAGTAAATGTATGTGCTTTACTTGGGATATTCTTATTTTTTAATTGAGTAAGGCATGTGCTGGTTGTTTGTGCACATGCCTTCATTTAAAATCGAGTATATAAGTTGGTACACGCTACAGCAAAATCTGTTACTTTATTACAGGCCCACCAGATATGGCTCATTACCTCTGAACAGCCTCGATAGCAGTGTGAATCTGTATTAGGATCCCAGGATGCTTTAAGGGCCTAAACCATGTACAGGTAGGGGATCTGTTATCTGGAAACCGGTTATCCAGAAAGCTCCAAAATAAGGAGAGGCTGTCTCCCATAAACACCATAATAATCAAATAATCCATATGTAAAAAAAAAGTATTTCCCTTTTCTCTGTAATAATAAAACAGTACTTTGTGCTTGATCCAAACTAAGATATAATGAATCCTTATTGGAAGCAAAACCAGCCTCTTGGGTTTATTTAATGTTTACATGATTTTCTAATAGACTTAAGGTATGAAGATCCAATAAATGTAAAGATCCATTATCTGGAAACCCCCAGGCCCCGATAACAAGTCCCATACCTGTACCATCTGCTGAGTACTTTGTAAGAGGTTTCTACAGAATAGAGCACTTGAGAAAGGAGGTTGTACCTCTGACACGTTGTGTGTGGATCTAAATAAACTACAAGTTTTTTTGCACATCTGCTGTGTGCCATCTGATTTTCCACTACATATGTTTCTAGAGAATATACTGTATAGTAATGGAGCAATGGTTGGTCAGATCTATTGCATGCACCCAGTCAGCCTCAACCATGTATAAATTAAGTTATTGTGTCCAATCTTATATATATTTAAGCTCGATCAGCAAGGTTGTATTAGTTAAAATAGCGTAGAGTGGCCTAAAAAGTCTATACTGTACATTTTATCTACCCCACAGCCCCACAGCCTTTTTTCACCCTATAAAAGTGCTGTTTTTTCTAGTAAATATGGAAAATCAGTGACACTTTTTGTTGTCCTTAGTAGCATTCATTTTATGGCTGAGATCTTTTAATGCAGAAGGGTTTTTACTAAGGCGGGACAGAGCAGAAAGTCCAAAAAAACAGGGGCAAGCTGCTATGTTTTTTACACTTTACACCCTACCACAAATGTCCAAACCCTTGACCCCAGGTCAAAACAAAAGGTCCTGTGTTCTTTCCCTGAATACAGTTCTGACTGCCGTTACTAGCAGTGTATTAATGAAGGACATATGAGGAGAGCACCATGGAACAGGGGTTGAACTTTTGTCTATAGTCACCCTAACTTGGGCAGACGCAAAACCCAAATTTTAGTTCCTAAAACACAAGAACAAAAGCTCAGCGTATACTGGAACATTAGCATTTTACACTAAAGCTGCAGTTATTTAAAAGTGATCAACCTTTTTACACATACAGTAGGATACAGAAAATCAGTTTGTTGCACTGTGCCTCTTTCAATGACAAATTTATTAGCACACACTACATAGAATACACTAGACACTACGCTATCTTTTAATTATAGGCATACAACTCTTAAGTCTGCAACTGAGAGCTGTTACATAATGTAAAAAAACTACTGAAGCAACACCACAATATACTGTACATGCTTTCAAATACTAATAAGGAACGATGGTGTACAATGTTATATATTTGTGTGTTTTGTGAAATGTGCAACAAGCTGATACATTTGCATTGTCAAACAATTCTAGTGAAGCTATGCTCTACTGAAAAAATGTTTGCCATGCCTAGTTGCCTTACCAAAGTCCTTTTTGCTTATGAATTTATTTTCATAAGTGCTCCACAAGTGCTCCATTTGCAGTGAGCCAGGATTGTTATGGAATTGATCCATAAGAAAGTGGTACTGTATTCCCACAAATTTGACAGGCAATGTTCTTTGTTGCCTGGTAATTTCTAGTTATTCTTTTGTGTATAAAAATGCTTTATGTTGTTATTATTATGGTCATTTTTCAGAGGGACCCAGATGTCTAAATGTGTGTTAAACACAAATGTGTTGTGTAATAACATAATTGAGCATATTATATTCAAGTAAGAAAATAAAATGATCTATGGAATGGTCCATTACCCTCAAACATATGCCACTGAATTGGAGCTTGGAATATGTGTATTAAATAAATATATTCCTTAGCACACTGATCACAGGTGAAACAGGAAATAATACCAAAGTCTGGCTGTAGGTATAGGGAGTTCTTTGCATTCATGGTTTCCAACTTGCACACCTGAAGATCACCTGATGGTCACCCCAATTTGTCCGTAGAACCTCCAAGCCCATAGCGTTACACTTTACTAATATGTTGGTCTGTAGGCAAAAAAAGTGCATATGGTGCAAAACAGCAGAACTTAACAGATGACCTGAAATGAAATAGCCAATATAGATACATAGAGGTATGTTAAAGAGGTCAATGTGTCATGGAGGAGCAAGGAAGGTGTTTTAAGAAATCATGTTTTATTAATGGGGTACAGGTAGGCATGTGTCTAGTTTAAGCACTATGCCTTTGATGTTTTTAAAAGCTGTCCAGATGTGATGCTCCAAGTCACAACTACCGCTATAAAAGCAAAAATTGGCAGTCAATTTTTTATTTACATCAGGGCATTTATGGCTTGGGGGGGGGGTAACAAATTAAAGACAACAGAACCTCCATGAGGACCAGAAAAAAATTAATTATCCAAAATCCAGGAAAATGTAAAATCAGGGACATTGTGCATTATTTATTAGCAGAACTGATAGAAATTAAGAAAAAAAGGGGATGTGAATTTGAGGTTTCCCTGTATTCTTAATTATCAGTTTCTTAAAAATAGGAGTTTTTTTCCACTCCACATTCTGCCTCTTTAGATAACCCCCTAGGGTCATAATTACCAGATATAAATTAATACATTATAGTTTTCATTTTATTTATACATAAATAAATTATAATGTTTTGATGTTTGTTTACTTCAATTTTTTATGTTGCTCAGCAGAGAAATACTGCATTTCTTCCACAGAGAGAGCCTGGATGGACCCTTAATATGTTTGGAAATCTAAATTACAGTAAAAATAATACATTTTTAAGTGTATGTATATAAATGTCAGAATGTGTGTGGAAAGTAACAATGCGTTATAGTGAAGACAGGTTCAGTTAACCATTTCTGCAGCAGAAGGTTTCATTGTTTGAGTTGCAGGCTCTCAATTATTCTTTTCCATTGTAGCACATCAATTATTGTTGAGAAGTCTGAATGTGAAAGTCAGAAAACAAGAGTGCAGCCGTTTATGGTGCTGACTGGACAATTGCCTAATCAACTCCAACGTCCTAGGCAGCAATCAGTTGGTTATTCTTTTCCTGTTTGATTACAATGGCAAGGGGATGGCCTGATGCCTTCAACTTATTTGCCTTGGTGAGTTAAAAAATGAATTACTGCTTGGAGCAACCTATAGCTGTCCCAAGTTGGCTTTTATTAGAGAACTCCATCGTTATTTTCCATCAGTGAATTTGCAGTTAATGGTTGCCTGGTCCCAGTCAGCTGAAATGCAGCATCTGTGCCATTGAGTAGGGAAGCTGAGGCCAAGGGAGGGGTGACAATGAGTAGGGGGAGGAGGTTGATGCTGTTTACAAATCAACCCTTATTAACATGATGGCTTAAGCTAGCCAAACAAGCGTATCTTTCCCCGAAATGCCCCCTAACAGCAGAGCTATATATATCGGGGTAATCCGAACATTCAGCCCTAGGGCCGAAAGATCAGATTACAATGAGGAGCAATGGGTTTCAAAGGGTCGGTTGCCAGAAAAATGAAAACTTCCCGATCCATATTGTGGCCAGATATTGATCACAAAGACCTGTTGGAAGCCCCCATACACGGGCAGATGAGCTGCCGAAACGGTCTAAAGGACCAATTTCGGCAGCTTTATCTGCCCGTGTATGGCCACCTAGTCTATAGAAGGAATGAATCATGGAGCCTCTATCAATAGTCGCACTGTTTGGACTTAATCTCCGCCATAACTGCTTCTCTGAATTGAGGCACTTATGGATATAAAGTTGTTTTGGAAGTTTTGCCTTTTTTAGGAGCAAGACTATTGGTGGCAAAAACAAAAATAACAGTTTCCCAGACTATTGAAGTATTTTCAATGGTTAACCGTCATTGTTGTTCACGTGTAAAATGGCCCTGATACATTCAGCCTCACTTTTATTAAATGAAGGCTGTCAATTAAAAGGTAGGTAGTGCAATGGGAAGCCAGACCATGCATCCTCACACAATATCACCCCCAAAACATGAGCAATGCCAGCATGGAAGGTTATATTCTGAGATCAACCAAACCCTATGTATATTTTATGTATGTTTGATATTTAGCATGTTATATTGTGTATTGGGTTTCCGATAATAACTGCAAATTCACTTTCATTTTGGTGATGCTGTATGACATATGACGTCTCAGTGACTTCTAATATCTGTATATTTTACAGCAGAGGTACAGTATTCCTTAAATAAAACCCGTAGAAATCATTATTGCTGGAGTCTTGCTGTGCTAAAACTGGTGGCCTCTACAACCCCGTTATGTGCAGGACCCCTGAATCACTCCACCCTAAAGACACAACTGACCCTGGTTGCTCCACAGTTCTGTGCTATTTTCTGCTCTTTATTGTCCTATGGAAGCAGCTATGTTCATTAAACACTTTACTAAATACTAAAAGTCCTTCATTTGCATCAATAAGCATTAGCCACCATCCTTCTTTTTTAGACTGAATGCTTATACGACCTCTGGTTTCTGTGTCATTACCCATGAAATGCTTCTATTTATCTGAACTGGTTGAATTGAAGAAGCTGCTCGGATGAGTAGTGAAACGTCTTCAATGATTACTCAGCAAGTCCAGTTGTTTTAGAATTACTTGTATTAGATATACCATGACCTGGATGAATGAAAATCTTCATAGTCATATTCTATTTATCTCTTTTTGTTTCATTGTGTTTGTTTTATCCTGAAAGGGATACTGTCATGGGAAACGTTTTTTTTTTCAAAACACATCAGTTAATAGTGCTGCTCCAGTACACTTCTGCACTGAAATCCATTCCTCAAAAGACAGATTTTTTTTAATATTTAATTTTGAAATCTGACATGGGGCTAGACATATTGTCAGTTTCCCAGGTGCCCCTAGTCATGTGACTTGTACCAGCAGTTTAGGATGGCACTGCTTTCTGGCAAACTGTTATTTCTCCATCTCAATGTAATTGAATGTGTCTCAGTGGGACTTGGATTTTACTATTGAGTGCTGTTCTTAGATCTGCCAGGGAGCTATCTTCTGTTAGGGAGCTGCAACCTGGTTTCCCAACTTTCCCATTGTTCTGTTAGAGGGAGGGAGGGGGGTGATATCACTCCAACTTGCAGTACAGCAGTAAAGAGTTACTGAAGTTTATCAGAGCATAAGTAAAGGTGGCCATACACAGAGAGATCTGCTCATTTGGAGATGTTGCCAAACAAGCAGATCTCTCCCGATATGCCCAACTTGAGGTGGGTGATATCGGGCTGATCCGATCGCGTGCCCTACGAATGGAGCTAAACAGGCGGTCGGATCGCAGGACTGCATCAACAAACAGATGCGCCCACAATCTGACAGGATTCTTAATCCCGTCTGATCTGGCTGACATTCGGCCAGATATCCATGGGGGAAGCCCGTTGGAGGGCTCCATACATGGGCCAATAAGCTGCTGACTCGGTCTGTCTGCAGCTTTTATCGGCCTCTGTATGGCTATTTGTTTTCCAACTCCTGTCTTGTTTGCATTATTCTTCCCCAACATTCAGCCACCGCTGGATGGATGTTTTGTTTATAACTTAGGTCAACCCTTGCAAAATATTTTGTGGTCCTCACACTCCAAATTACCTGTCTTGCTGTGAAGAAGCTTTTCATTACCATCATCCTGAAACCAGTAACGCATATATTGATTGTGTTCTGGATTTAGGCCTTTCTTCTTTAGAATGATGACATTTATGACTTTGGCAATAATGTGAAGGCAAAGTCATTTAAGTTGTCTCAAAAACCTGGATACGGCGGTTCGTAGTTAATTTGTCCCCTGCAGACAATAACCAAACAGAACTTTTTCATTAACTTAAAAATAATCTTTTTGGCAAATAGTTTCCCTTAATTAAACCTCTCTGTACATCTGCAGCATCACTGTGTTATTCGTTTGGTATTGTTCATTGTATGCTGTTATTTTATGGGACAGATTGAAGCATAAACTTTTGGATTTATTTTAATCTTGCCTTTATATATTAGACATATTTCAGAGTTTTTATGCATTATCAAAAAATCTGGTTTTGCTCCTTTCATGAGGCAGAGGATAAGTCAAATAGCAAAGGGATATCCTATCACGGTGATGCTTACCTAAAACTGTTTTTTTTCCTTTCATGTTTATAGAAATTTCTGTTATTCTCCTTTTTCACCACTGTGTTAATTACAAAGCATGCAAGGCACTGTGGGAACTGGAGTTGTGGCTGGAGGGAAGCTTACAGTGTTGCAATGGTATGAGGTGTCAAGAATTAACTACTCCTTAAAGCTTACAGATCTACTTGTTGACAGTAGATCTGTAAGTAACAGTATTAATATCTCTAAAAATCATGTTCCTGTCCTACTCTCTAGTATAGTCTTATGTTATGATTTGGCCTTAGGGATATTCTAAAACAATTTGCAACTGCTTCATTTTGATATCCTAAACAGAGGCCTGTTTATCGTGCTGTGTTAACTGATTGAAGCAATTGGTGTACAAAGTTTGTAAAATAAATGGCAAATATATAAATTTATAAATAAGTATTCTTGTATAGTTTAACCAAATGTATGGTGGCCTTATGATACAAGTCATATCCAGTATGGATTTCTGTTGCTTTGTCAATCTGGCAGGCTTTAAGAATATATTAGCAAATGGACTATCAGTGTAAGGTGAGGTGACATCTACTCTTCTCTACATATTGTTCTGTTTATAAAAAATTCTTCCCACAAGCCAATTGATTGGATACATTGCTTGGACAGCTAGTAAATGATCACAAAGTGCAGTGGCAGGATTACAGGTGGAATCAAGATCATAT
>CM044432.1:55712986-55727262 GCA_024363595.1 Xenopus borealis | reverse complement strand
GATGGTATCCATTTAATGTATATTCCATAAATAAGACAACATGACAAAAAAAAGGGGGGAAAGGTAGTGAATTTGATCACTGGGGAACCCCAAGTTTTCATTTATGATCATTAAGTGCAGTGAGCATAGTGCAATTTGAGAGGAAAAGCACCATGTTTTTACCCATAATGCAGTTTTAATTATAATTCCAGGGTAACTGTGGCCATGTGGGAAATTGCATCCACCTATTTTGCATCTGGTGGGTCAAATAAACTAAGCAAATCAGATGCAAGTTGTTGCCGGTGTTTGCATAGCCTGTATCACATCACTTCTGGCACTTTGCAATACAAATGATGTTCATGTGTGCTTCTTTTGGTGCAAGTCTCATGTCCCTATTCATGCAAAATGCTGTAGGTACCAAATACTGCCATAGTCAGGCTGATGGTAGTAGCTCTAGGATCATACAGGATCATATAGAATCATTAGGGGCACAGTTTCATTGTTAATTTTAGTGCACCTGTACTTGCCACTGCATTTGTAAAATTACCCCTCCAGAATTTTAGGGTTTCCATCTCTTCACTGATGTGTGCACAGACCTAATATTCACAAGGTTATTATTAAAAGTCAGAATTACACATTAATTAAAAGCCTAACTTCTCTAACATATCTATAAGGGACAGATGAGAACCATACATTTTGATTCTATGATCAAAAAGCACATATATTAAGTAAAAAGAAAGACTTGAGCACTGATAACCTGTTATTAGATCAAATGAAGGCATAACCTACTGCAACACCTGTGAAATGTACCTCTAAACTAGGTCTAAACTATAAATTTAAATACAGGCCATTGCCTCATCTATTTTTACTCCTACTACTATTCCTAGATTAGAATACAAAGCCTGAAAGAGAGTGAACTGCTGAACAAAAAGGTTTTGAGCTGCTTGGAAAAGCAAACCTACTGGAGGATGGATGGAATCCAAGTGACCCTATTATTTCCACTTCCACTAATTAGACATTTTTCTGTCACCTATTGAGTGCTGCTGAGAGGCCAAACTTATTGAATTCATTCCTAAAGTGTTTACAGAAGTTTGCATATGTTTGTGTCTCTTCGGGAGGAAAATAAGCACTTCAATGGCACTGTGAAAAATCTAAATAAAGCATCCTATTCTGCCGGCTGCAGCTGCATCATTCCCAAGAGCTCATAGTCTTATCACCAAAATGAAAAGGAGTGAAAAGCAGCCTACACTCATATCAATAAAATCCAACAGTGTCACTTAGGTGGCAGACAATTGTATATATGGAATGATTGCCCTTGTGGAAATATAGCTAAACAGCTTATTCACTCAATGCTCAAATGGCAACAAGGGTAAATAAAAATTAAATAAGGGATTCCCTTTTATTTTTTATGAGGTAACAAGTAATCGCGATATGCATCAATATGAATGGATCCATGGTAAATTTGCTTCTGATATATGCCTGGGCAGCTTGAAAACTAGATCTATCTAATAATAATAAGGTGTAGGAACATTTATCCATATACTGGTGTATCTATTTCAAAGGCATTATACACTGCATCATTTTATAAGGAATTGGTGTTACCGTCAGACAGCTCCATTTCCTACCCAGTCCCTCAAGGCAAGTTGGCAACCTATTGGCCCGTGTACATGGCTCAGAAATAAGGTCAACTGTCAGACGAGGACTTGATGGAGTGATCAGTGCATTGATACGACCCATGTCCAATAGGTATCCATAGGCCACACTCAATAATCTATTCTGTGGCCCATCACATTGGAGGCCAAATTGTTTATAAGCTGGGTCCATTTGTTTATAGTTTTATTTGAAAAAAAATGTTGCCATTGCATTACACACAATAAAACAGATAGAATGTGAGTTTCGTGTTACTTTACTGAAAAAGCCCCCAAATGCTACTACTATAACCCATATGTTCACTATATACACTTCCTGCTGTTTGTCAGAGGCGGTGCAACAAAGCCTGCAATACGCTGTACTTTTTGCAGTAGACTGCCAGCCAATCAGCAGATAGATAATATCAGGGCCTGCACCTGTACCTTTATTACATATGGAGTTAAGTGAGATGTTGCTCTTGAACTTAGAGTTGTCACCTTTGACCTCCACAAACTGAAGAGGGAGGGTTAATGCTATTGGGGCTGAGCAGTGACATATGGGGGTGGGCTTATGACATTTGGGATCTTGTTTATGCCTTGTGTGGTTAGGTCTGTAACATCAGAGGTGGTTATTGACCAAATTTGTGTTTGGGTTTCAGAAAGATGAAAACCAAACATGTAGTTGTGACCAGAAAAACTGAATTGTTCGGGTCAAACGGAACAGGTGGCAACCTTACACGAACTCCATACTACTGCAAGGATTTCTATGGACACTTTGTTAGTGAGCCACAACTCCACATGAACATTAGGCATAACACACATTTAACCATTCTATGAAATTCTACTTAAAACATCAACTATAGGTAATAGAGAAGGAGCAATCACTGAGAACTAATTTCTGTCAAGTCAGGGCTGCCCAGACATCCTGAGGCCCTGTACAAGTTATTTATATGGGCCCCCCATTAACACGTACATACATTTCTTTTTCATTAAAGAAAGTAAAAATTGGATTTTTTTTTGCGTTTACAGCCCCTTTAAGTCTGGACAGTCCCCCCTGCACCCCCATGATTGTAGAACATGGATCTCATCTCTGACACTGTGGATCTTTGTCTTTATGTAATGATGTACCATGTATGTAATTTAGACATACACGTTGTTTAGGCTGTGCCTAAAATTGTGCTTGAGGTGGGCAGGGCCGGATTTCTGACACCGGAATTGCTAAAAAAAATGCTGCAATACCCCACCTACTGGAAGATATGAGAATAGCATGCATACGTCAAAATCAAAGTCCTGACACATTTTGTATGATGCACTTGGGTATGGAAAAGAAGTTGAAATGGACAATTGCATTTCCAATAGAGAACTTACCATAATTACATATGTATATTAAGCAGCTTGATTTGCTCTATTTTGAGAAAGTCCTACATTATTTCACCCCAATGGATATGGGTCATATTGCATAAGACAATGTCATGAACTGAATAGCTGCCCCTCTTGCCTGTACATAATGTGAAAGTCACAAGACCAGTTCAGAACAGTTGCAGGTAGCAGAAGGAACCCATTCATTGATTAAAGTATCCAGTAAATATAAGGATCCCTTGTAACATATCTTGTGCATATCAAATACTGCTCTTACTGCTTTAGCACTGCCAAAAGTAATACCAGACATGTCTATGATGTTCCTACCAGGTCATTAATCCATACTATAAGCAGCTGTAATGCTGCATATTTGTGCCCATCATAATAGCATACAGTATATGAAGGAGTTATATACAGTACATATCCCAGGGTGAGATGTATAGACCTTGAGAACCCCACTTTATCTTTAATGTAAGCAAAAGGGGTAGCAGAAGGGAAACAGGGAAAGTTCACTTTAATATCTTTTTTTTAAATGTTGTACTCAGTAGTATTCTCAGTTGGTATATGTTTTATGATTGCATTTTGTTGTTATCTAGATATTTGGTATGCAACACCAGGCTTGGAATTTCAGCTGCCATCTAGCTGGAAGGTTAACACCTAACACACAAGCAATGAGGAAGATTATAGCAGAGGCTCTTAATTAAAACTATTGATGAAAAACTACAGCTATGGGATCCATTATCTGTAATCCTGGAATCCGGAAAGCTCTGAATTATGGGAAGGCCATCTCCCATAAACTCAATTTTATAAAATAATCCACATTTTTTTTAAAACAGTTTCCTTTTTATGTAATAACAAAACATTACTTCATCCTAATTAAGATATAATTAATCCTTAGGCAAAACCAGTCTTTTGGTTGTATTTAATGTTAAGGATTTTCTAGTAGACTTAAGGTATAAAGGTACAAATTATGGAAAGATCCATTATTTGCAAAACCCTAATATGGAAGTGTAAATTTTCATTTTTTGCCTTCTAAAGCAGCACGGGGCGGGGGTGCTGACTTTTTAACTGTTCCAAATTGATACATTTGATACATTTGTTTTCTTTGTCCCTGCTGAACAGAATCCACAGAGTTTCATTAAAGGACACCTATTGCAAAAAACCCATTTACCCATTTAGTTTAAAGGCGAAACGTGATCAGCTCATTTAATTTAAGGACACAAATATGGCGGGCAGGTGTTTTTTCTCTCTCACTAGCATCTGCAGAATGATTAGAACAATAAATCCACTGGAGAGCAAATAAAGATCAGTGTAGTGTTTTATTGGAGATGCATAAGCACTCCATGTTTCGGACCTCTAGGGTCCGTCCTCTGATGCAGAATGCATAAGTACTCTGTGAATGATAAACCAAAGACAAGCAGTTAAGATTTCACTTCCTTCAGAACAAAGATGGTCGAAAAAAAATACAAAACAAAAACAAACCCTTTAAGGGTCAGTCTGAATGAGCAGATTCGGGGAGATTAGTCGCCCCAGCGATAAATCACCTCTTCTTTGGGGTGACAATCTCCCTGAACCGCCTGCTCCCTGCCCTCCACCCACTAAACTGAAAATTGCATGCGGTAAGTCACACATGGCTGTTCGTTTTCCGAAATCGCCCAAAGTTGCCTCACGAGGAGGCAACTGTGCGTAGTAGAATATGTTGTGCTGACACCAAAGTACTTGTACCAGCATGTCCTACTTTAGTTTCTATGTTTCCGGGTTCTAGTATATGACCTGTTACATTATGTTCAGGTTTATCTGCACAAAGTGGAGCTACTGCAGAGGTAGTATTAACTTTTGCAACCTTAACAAAGTTTACACTCACTGACCAAGTACATTAAAGTAATTCCATGTTGCTTTGACTGGAAGGGGACTGGTCAGGCCTGGGTTTTTAACTTGGGGATCTGAGCAAGCATTAGGCTAGTACACTGGCCCCATGGGAAGGAGGGTTCTGCTAATTAAAGAGATACTGTCATGGGAAAACATGTTTACTGCTGCTACAGTAGACTTCTGCATTGAAATCCGTTTCTCAAAAGAGCAAACAGGTTTTTTTTATATTTAATTTTGACATGGGACTGGACATATTGTCAGTTTCCCAGGTGCCCCTGGTCATGTGACTTGTACACTGATAAACTTCAGTCATTCTTTACTGCTGTACAGCAAGTTGGAGTGATATCACCCCCCTCCCCCAGGAGTCTAACAAAAGAACAATGGGAAGGTAAACCGATAGTAGTTCCCTAACACAAGATATCTTCTCCCTGGAAGATCTAAGAACAACACTCAATATTAAAAGCCAATTCCCACTGAGACACATTCAGTTACATTAAGTAGGAGAAATAACAGCCTGGCAGAAACCAGTTCCATCCTAAAGTACTGGCACACGTCACATGACTGGGGGCACCTGGGAAACTGATAATATGTCCAGCCCCATGTCAGATTTCAAAATTAAATAAACAAAATCTGTCCGCTATTTTGAGAAACTGATTTCAGCATACAATTCTGCTGGAGAAGTGCTATTAACTGATGCATTTTGAAAAAAACATGTTTTCCCATGACAGTATCCCTTTCAGATGGGGGGTCTGTGATTTTTTTATTTCATTATTAACCACTAGGGTGTGTGTGTAACTTGGTAATGGTGGGTGAAGTCTCACCAACCACCACTGTTAAGTTATTTAAAATATCTGTTGTAAGTTCTATTTGTTGTAAGTGATCCTGCGGATATCCCCGTCTACACCTAGGGTTGCCACCTGGCCAGTATTTTACCAGCCAGTAAAATGTTATTAATAGGGAAAAAAGAAAAATATATAGGAAGGCCTGTATTTTTTTTCCAGAAAAGGTGGCAACCTTATCTACACCCTAATAGTTGTCAGTTTTGAAATGGTTGCACCATATATAAGACAGTCTTCCCAATTTGGCTTTTCTGTACTCCTTAAAGGCATATCTTCAGTACTGATATAAAGAACATCATATAGGCATATTACTACAAGGCTATGTAGAGTGCCACATAAAGTTTAAATGTTGTAGGCATTTGTTCCACAATTTTTAAACCCAAGTCACCGGTGGATGGAAGGTGCAAGGATATTATTACATGTTTTTATTTGAATTTTGCCACAGAACTGCTATTTCAGACACGGATACCAAGTTGTCCTATACATGTATTCTTTTAAACATCCATGTACAAAATATACTCAGTGCTAGCTACCTACTGTGTACCTGACTCAGTGTAACAATTGTCTGGCAATTCCCAAAGCAGGGTAATCAGGCACCTTTGCCATTTTTTGCAAAGAACCCACAGATTGCCAGTCCAGGCCTGCACCTTTGGCTTTGGGCTACTCAGGTGCTGCTAGGGTTGCCACCTTTTCTTTAAAAAAATACCGGCCTTCCTATGTACTTCACTTTTTTTCCTATTTATAACATTGGAATCAGCCCTCAAAAATACCGGTCAGGCCGGTAAAAAACCGGTCAGGTGGCAACCCTAGGTGCTGCCAGGACTTACTGCATGAGAATCCAATACACCTACAGGGGCAGGCATGGGCACCAAAAGTATAGTCTGGGGAAGGAGCTGGTAAGGAAGGAGCTGGATGTAGTGAGAACCAGATAACACAAGCAGAATCGTGAGGCATTCAGGCTACCCAGGGTATGGTTGTTGAGGGGGGAGGGTTTCAAATGTCGAGAGGGAGAGTGAATAGTCCAAACTTAGCGTGAGGAAAAGATTTCAGGTCCCTTTAGTCTACGTGCTTTGTTGGACAGGGCAGCTGCAGTTATCAACAGATGTTTCAGCAATAAATAATTGGTATCATCTCAGAAAAGGCTCATCTACCTGTGGAGAAGTCATAATGCCAGAAACACGGCTCTGCTATTATACTCACATTAATCTCTCATCTTGTCAGGTTTCTCAGGACGCTTACTGCAGGTGTTCTTTCTGAAAGAATCAGGACTGTACCCTTTTAACTTAAGAAGCTTTACAGGGTCACAGTAGAGGTCACAGAAGAGGTCACAATTAGCCATAAATTTCTGTCTTAGGTCACAAAACAGCAGAAATAAAATGACAATGCAGAATTAGCCTAATGATCTGCCAAATGTAAGGAAGCAGCTGACTTCCTGACTTTCCCACTGACATAGAATAGAAGAATTGTCCTTTATTGAATGAGGGCTCTCAGCTTAATGTTCCTAGGACATAAAGTGGTATTCCAACATCTTTGATGTCAACATCACACCAGTTCCTTTCAACTGTATTAATATAAATGTCATTATACTAGATGATAAGAATAAAGTATTTCTCACTTTAAGGTATTTTAAAATAATAAATATATGAGGGGATCTGCTGTTAGTATCACTTCAAAGGAAGAACAGACAACTGTCCAGAAGAATAGTTTCTTCTTCTAAATAGGTTAAACCATCTGCTTTAAATTCATTTCTTCCAAGAAATAAAAAAAATCTACATTTAGGTTACAAACTTATTCTTCCTCTTTTGCAGAATGAGAGGCCAGATGCAACAAATGGGCACAAATGTATTCTGTAATTTACAACAGCCTTCAGCAGATAGTGATGCTAGAACTCCATTTGTGTCTAAAAAACATCCTATTTGCACAAACTTGTGTGCAAATTCTGCAGCTGAAGCTGCATGCTCCGGCAATCCTATGCTGACATAAATGAATCTTGTTCCTGAATTATCAATTAGTCTAAAACTATTTTTTTAAATAAAGAGCTGACATGTTAGGTAGAAACATGGCCAATTTCACCAGAGCTGTATTATTAAATTAGATCACTGATATCAATCTTTTTCTTCTATGTGTTTCTTAATGTTACTGGCATATTTGCTTTCAGAATAATAGCAGCTTGTTTAAAAAAAGTGAATAAAGCTCAAAATCCTTATTATATTTCATAACACTCAAGTGCATTGGGAACACTGCACATTCTATTCCAAATCAAAACACGAAGAAACATTTAGCAATTTTTGTGTCCTTTAAAGAATATTAGAATGTTCCAAAAAATAGCAGTGTTTACATTCTTCAAACATTCAAACATTTGGGGGCAGATTTATCAAATTCACGTGAATGATTCGAAATTCAATCGAATTTTCAAAAAGATTCAAACTCGAATTTCAAATAACTTTTTTGAGTACTTCGACCATCGAATTTAAAAAAAATTTGATCGATTTGAATGATTCGAACTATTTGAATAAAAATCTATTAGATCAATCGACCATTCAATGGTCGAAGTACTTGCCCTTTAAAAAAAAAAGAAAATTCGATGGCCTAGTTCGCCAGATTAAAAGTTTTTTAGATCAAATGGTTAAAATCGCTAAATTCGGACAATTTAATCGGTTGATCAAATTTTTTTTATTCGATTGTTCCATTGATCGAATCAGTAAAATCCTACGAATTCGATATTCGAAGGATTTCAATTCGACCAACCCTCGAATTTGACCATTGATAAATCTGCCCCCAACTGTATGAATTTTGCTTTCCTTTGAATCACTGAACTACTATTTAGTCATATAAGCAGTGTTTCTGAGAACTGCTGCACATCTGGATTGCATGGACTTGACCAACTTCTAGCACTTTTTACATTCAAGTTCTTCTGCATTTCTTGATTTTTGCCTCACAAACAGCATTTTTTTATGTCACCCCACTAGTTTTCTATTGGATTAAGCTCCAGAAATTGGGAGGGTCACTCCATAAAGTCAATCTTGTTGGTCTGGAACCAAGATGTTGTTCATTTACTGGTGTGTTTGTTGTCTTGTTGAAACTCCCATTTCAAGGGCATTTTCTCTTCGGCAAAAGGTAACATGACCTCTTCAAGTATTTTTATGTATTAGAATTGATATATGATCCCTGGTATGTGATAAATAGCCCCAACACCATAGTATGAGAAACATCTCCATATCATGATGCTTCACCACCATGCTTCACTGTCTTCACAGTGTACTGGGGCTTGAATTCAGCATCTAGGGGTCGTCTGACAAACTGTTTGCAGCCCCTAGATCCAAAAAAGAACAATCTTACTTTCATCAGTCCACCACTTCTCACCACTTCTCTTTAGGCCAGTAATTGACTTTCTAATTGTAACAAGTGTCGGACTGGGATGCCAGGGGCCCACCAGAAAACCTTAGACCAGGGGCCCACCAGAAAGCTTTAGACCAGGGGCCCACCAGAATACCTTAGACCAGGGGCCCAACTTTCCAAACTATTATTCCTTCTTTCCTCACTTAACCTTTTTATTCTCCTATTCTTTTAGCTCTACTTACTATACTCTATTCTTTCATTATTAAGCCTCTTTTTCCACATAAAGAAATAGGGAATGAACATGAAATAGGCCAAATTGTTAGAAGCAAGAGGGCCCACTGACACCTGGGCCCACCGGGAGTTTTCCTGGTATCCCTGTGGGCCAGTCCAACACTGAAAATTTGTAACAGTAATCACAAGTAACTATAGACCTTCTTTGATCTTCCTGGAGCTGATCATTGGTTTCTTCATTGGAGTCTTTGCCATTTTGGCTATTCTTCTGTCCATTCCAATGGTAGATTTGCAATTTCCTCCAAGTCTATCAGGTTTTGGTTGCCATTTTAAAGCATTTGAGATCATTTTAGCAGAGCAGACTATAATTTTCTGCATTTCTTGATATGTTTTCCCCTCTCCAATCAATATTTTAATCAAAAGTACACTGTCATTCTGAACAATGTCGGGAACAACCCATTCTGCACCAAAAAATTAAAGTGTTTTGAAGTAAAGAAAATATCATGTAGTTTTGCCCTGCACTGTTAGAAATTAATCAACAGCTTATTTATATAAACAATAGTAGTGTTTCTGAAGCGAACACTGCTGTTTTACCAGAGCAGGGCAACACTGCATTATATTTTTATTACTTTAAAGCAATTTCATTTTTTGATGTTACTGGTCCTTTAAATAAGGGCCGTAATTGATACCTGTTTTATCACAGAATCAATTACCTCACTAATTTGAACTCCACACTGCTATTTAAGTTATCAAGCAAAAATAAATGAACTGTTTCTGTATAGCTACTAAATAAATTGAGTGTAAACAATCTACATGTACATGCAACTGCATCTGACATCTGATTGGATGACATATTAAGACAAATAGCTTAGTCAGCTCCATTTTATAATATATATATATATTTGTATTTATAAATAAACCATTTTTTATTTTTCTAAGACCTGTGAGTGCGGATCCCTTTTGTTGATAGATTGTCGATATTTTGATGCTGCACCCAGGCACATTTAACAGTTTTGACGTGAGTGCCGGCTCCATGGTGGATTATATATATATATATATATATGCTACTTATAAACAGGGTATACTTTCATTAATATTATTTTTTACAGCATATAAATTAAAAACTCTTTTTACTGAGATGGGTTAAGATGATGATGACGATTTCTTATATAATAAAGTGCAAGGGGTAAAGTTAATAGGTGCAAAATAATATGTCTGTGCTAAAGCTCTGGAAAATTGCTTATGTTGGGATTAACAGCCACAAGGGACAGACGATTTGAGCCATAATAGTAAGTCATGTAGCCTTGCATTGATCATATCTTGCAGGTTTGTTTTGTCTTCTGGCCTTACAGCCTGTTTGTATTGCCATCTCTCTGGCACAAAGGACCACTTCATTTCCTTTGCCTCCTGAACCAAGGTCTTAAGATCTTCTGGGAAAGAAGCCGGAAAAAGGTCAGAGTGCATGTAAAGAAATCTCCAGTGCATAAAGGGCAGTTCAGATGCTAATGTTGTGTTGTGCACCTCACATATGAAGAGCAATTTTCCCACACACCTTTCAGCAATCACTGCACATTACTGGATTTCACTAAAACATTCATAATAAGAAATGTCTGTCAGTTAAAGAACTATTCTGTTCTGCCCTCCAGCAAAACTAGTTCAATCAGCCATTAAAAAGGGTCTTTTTGGAGGAAGCTAAACATTTTGCTAACAGTCAATGAGAGAACACACAATGAAAATGCCTTTACTTTCATCAGGGAATGAGCACATCAGGTCTGTAATCATTAGCTACAAAACAATTTAGTTTCACCTGCTAACAATGTTTCTGGCCTAGGTACTTAAGGACATGGCTGCAGGCATCATGTTTTCATTTATCAACATTTTCTTTTTGTTTTGTTCTTAATGAACATTTGCAGTCGAATAAAGTTCACATCAACAGTCAAAAAGCTTTAATGCATCCCTTTATATGAACATCCTAGAAAGATACTTTTACACAATACAGATGACATTTGTGATTGATATCAATGCTGTACCTCAGCAGACCTTGAAGAAGTAAGAAGTATGTGAGTATGGGGATGTCTTACATTCTGCTGTTGATCTAAAGTTTATCAAAAACAATGGCAGAGATATTGTCTTTTTGCTTTTGCCTTCTGAATGGTCTTTCCAAATAACTAGTTGGATATTATCATAACCACCATTTAATTACACAGCTCTATCAAGTTAGGCACTGCTTATAATTTATCAGAATGAATGGCCATAAAATGATTTAACAATCAAGGGTTACAGAATAAAAAAGGATGTAAATATATGTTTGTACCAAGTAACCAAAGGCTTCAAATTCAATGGCAAAACCATAAAAAAGTTAAAAGGACTACTATGTCAATCAAGGCAGTCCTTTCATATTACGTACTGTATAATGCCATAAGACATCTTCAAAAAGTACGATGTGTGTTCCCCCCCAGCAAGATGTAATACAGCTCTCAAAAGATTTATGACCTGTCACAAGCAAGCAATTAAACGGGAATAACTATGGCATTTTTTATATAACAATAGGCAGATTTTCAATAAGGCTAGGGGAGGCTAAGCCACCCCAAACCTGTGTGACCCTTAAAATAAAACAAAATAAAACCTGTTCCTTTAGTCACAGATTGAAAGCTAAGTCCCGCCTCCAAACCCTGATGCTGCAGAGATCAGTTGCACTCTAACTGGATATATGTGGTTTGTAGCTTGTCCAATCAGAGCACAACTGACTTACAGACAGTGAAATGCACCTACCAGGTACAGAGTAGGCGTGGCTGGAAAAACTGTACTGGCTGAAGGCAGCATGGCAGAAGGGAGACTAATATAAACATCTAACTGAGCATGTTTGCAACTTTCATTCAACTCACAGGTACGATATACACAGCAGCTTCTCCACCAGCTTGCATTAAGTACAGGGCCGCCATCAGGGCCCGGGCCAGAAGGGGGGCCCACAGAGCCATCTGCAGCAAGTGGGAGAACAGACACTCCTGCTGCATGAGCTCTCCTCCGCGCTCACTAGCTGAACAGAGAGCATGGAGGAGGGCTAAGAGGCGAAGGGCTGAGTAGGGAGGGAGAATCGAGCGAGGGGGAAAAGAACTCGGCAAGAATTATTAGCAGCGAAAGGAGGTTCACTCCTTATCACAGCCTCTTGGATCAGTGAGTAGAGGCATTTGTTTGTTAGGAGAGTGCATGCAGCCGGAGCGTCTATTCTAAAGTGTGATCCCTCACTCATTCCTCCTCTTTCCTCTCTCTGCCTCACACACTGACGTTGTATCTGGGGGGGAAACTTTCCCCTATGTGCAGAGTCAAACTGGGCCGTACCTTTCTCCCAATCTCACCTATTGCAACGCCCAGGGCCAGAGTGGGGGGCCCACCGGGACTGGCATCCAGGGCCCCCCCGCCTCCTTTCTGGCCTCGCCTCCAGTGGTGTAACTACTCCCTGGTGGGCCCCAGTACAGGATGGGAACCTGGGCCCTGCTGTCTGGCCCTTACCTCTATAAATCCCATGCTGCAGTGTTGATGGCATGTGTGCTGTAAAATCTCCCCCTAGATAACCACCTGCCATAACCATTATCGTGACTCAGATGGGCCACAAGTTGGTGGGGGCCCTGGTGCAATTGCACCCCTGGTAGGTATGCCACTGCTCACCTCCCCTCCTCACCTGTTGCAGCACCACCGGGCGCACAACGCTGATGTCGCTGCTCGGCACACCACACGTCAGGAAATGTTTATTTTCAAATTGGGATTGGAAGAGGGGATCTGGCCCAGCCAGGTTTTTTCACGGTGTTTCTGAACTATATCGCCCAGAATTCTTACCTCAATCCAGCTCCTATTAGAACATTGGAAGTTGTAGTTCTGGGATCATTCTAACCGCTCTAAATACACTAACACATTTGTTGTTATACTGAATATGTAATGACACTCTCTGGCTCAGAGGGATAGAGATGATGTTAAAAGCCAATATGACTGTATAACGAGGGCTGCTCTATGCTGGCTTGCTGCTAGTTGTTGCAGAGGTGACAAAAAACATGTATAAAGCCCTGCTTTATCTTATATCCTAACGTGATCACTGATTTATAAAAACTCAATTTAGAATTTGTAATGTTTTTTAATATCATTTTTCACAGTATTCATAGGGAGGAAGGTGTGACAGGGGGGCCCAGGTGCCCATCCTGTACCAGGGCCTGCCGGTGAGTAGTTACACCATTACTACGATGGAGCACATTCTGGACTGGTACTGACTGTGGCCATGCAATCTTCACATCAGTTCATCAGCACCAGCACGAGAACAGTGTTCAGCTGCAGCTGAGCTGCCTTGGCAGTGGCAAAACTCCCTGACCTGTGCACTGACACATCATACCTACCTAACTTGAGGACTTTACTGGCTGCACTGATTCCAAAGCCTCCAAATGTTAACCCCTTGCTGTAGCATCACAGTGGCAAAGTGGCAAAGGTACTGGTCTAACTAAACAAAAATAGAAAAAAATATTTAAAAAATTCAATACATGTTTTTGTGTCAATGATACTTGGGTGGGGATGAGCAGAAAAAGACAGTTGCAATGGGGTAGTACACCTTTAAGTTAACTTTTATTATGTTACAGAATGGACAAATTCTTGTTGTTTCAGTTGGTCTTTATTTTGTTTAGTTTTCTAAAGATTTGCATTCTTCTGACACCAATGTCTGGTTGCTAGGGTCTGAATTCCCTTAGCAACCAGGCAGTGGTGAGTGTCAGAAGAAGGCAAATCATACAAAAACTATACAAAATAAAAAATGAAGACCACTTGAAAAAGGGCTTCGCCCGAAAAATGTAGTGGAAATAAAACACTTTTGCAGTTAACCTGCGAGTGCCAGACTCTACTTTCATATTTACATTTGAAACAAGTGCTGAAAGAGTTGAGCACAATGCTAAGTCATTAAAAAATGAAGACCAATTGCAGATTGTCTTACAATATCACTCTCTGGGTCATACTAAAAGTAAATTTTAATGGGATTCTGTCATGACTTTTATGGTGT
>CM044432.1:55654140-55664896 GCA_024363595.1 Xenopus borealis | reverse complement strand
CACTAAATGTAAATAAGTATATTATGGTACTATATTAAACTACAGGGAGTCCTCGAGTTACACACACCCGACTTACATACAACATACAGAGGCTGTTATAATAATGTTGAAAATAGAAGTTGAAGCAGGGCACTCTGAAGTCACTCAAGGATCAGACGATTTAAAATAAAGGTAGAAGTCTTTATTAATATGAACTACTCATGCCTGACGCGTTTCGTGTACAGGACACTTAGGGGCAAATTTACAAAATGCACGTGAAGGATTCGAAGTTCGATCGAATCTGATCGAATACCGATCGTACAATTTTTTCGGATATTCGAACATGCAAATTTGGCCTCTTCAATTATCGAATAACGAATTATCGAATAGATCGAATGATCGGATATTCGATGATCGAAGGATTGAAAATTTTAAAATCCTTCGAATGCCTACTTCGCCAGATTGAACCTACCGAATACCAATAGAAGCCTATGGGAACCCCCCATAGGCTTCTTTTGCTAAGACTTGCTCGAATACCATTCGTACGATCGAACGCCTTGAAGCTCGAAGGAAAAAGTACGATCTTTTCGTGAAATCGAACGATCGGTATCTGATTGTACGATTTCATCGAGAAATTGAAGATCGAGCAAAATTATAGCCTAAAACTATTTGATAAGCATTTGATAGTCGAATGCTAATCGAATTTCCAATGGATTCATAGGATTTTTGGGTGAATTATAGTAAATTTGCCCCTTAGTCATAGGCTACAGTCCTGTGGTGCAGGAAGTTAAGTGACGTATGCTTCACTCATTGATCATTTCTTACAGGTGTAAATGATTATCTGTGCATCCTATTAATTGTGCTCATACTAATTAAGAGATATAATTAATTGATACGTGTCACAACTATAATTGATACATGTCACAATACTATTTTTCACTAAGTAATGTATACTAATGTATGTGAATTATATTATATTTATATAATATTTGCACCTGTAAGAAATGATCAGTGAGTGAAGCATACGTTACTTAACTTCCTGCACCACGTGATACACATTGACTCTGAGGAAGTGCAGAGATTTGCAGCAAGAAACATGTAAGTCCAGGACACCCACCACTGCTCACATTGTGCCACCATCTACGCATTAATAAAGCTGATATTTGGATGAAGCAATTCGTGTCAGTTGTTGATCAATAATACTGGCAAGGAGGTGCCAGCGTCCCACGCAGTGCAGCGTCTGGATGGACACAGAAGCCTGGTGAGCTCTGATGCAGTCCGCATCCCTTTTCATTACAATTCCAAGGTATTAAAATCAGCTCAATAATTGCAAAGCACTATATTTTATTTACACACAAAAGGCATTGTTGTCAGCACCAATTTTAAAACTGCATTCAGGCTTGAGCAGAGAAGGCATGCCTTCCCCTACCTTCTAACTCAACCCAACACCACCCATATACTGTAGCTCGGGCCCCTCACTGTGCTAGAAAAGTCAGAAAGGCATGTGCACTGTCAATCCTCCGTTTTCTCCATGCTTCCCCCACCCCCAGCCTGACTATTTTTACAGCACCATGCTTCTCTTATTTTGTGTGCTTTACTGCTCCCTCAACCATATATCAATAGCCGTCCCCCTTTAGATACTAACCTTCTGCCTTACTCTGCTACTCCTCTTCCATTCGCTTCCATTTTCAACTTTCTCCATGCATGCCTGCCACACACTGTGCCTTCCAAATATCCTTGTTGCTGCATTCTCCTGTTTACCCTCCTCCCTGTGGTCACCCCAATATTTATTACTCTTCCTCCCAACCTGCTCCATAGTCAGACCGGTATTGAAAATATAAGGGTAGCGTCAGGGTCGTACTGGGGGCCTGACCTGGGCAACGCCCCAGGGCCACCCCTGCCGCTCCGACGCAATGCACATACGTGCAAATTTTTTTAGCCACGACCCTCAACAATGGGGGTCGTGGCATTGAGGCAGCAAGTCTGGGTGCGAAAATCGGACAGTGGGGCAGTGTGAACAATTAAATTAAAACTGTCCATTCTGCTTCTGGATTTTCCCTATCACAGTCCCCCTCCTCTGTCCCATCCCACTTTGCTCTGTCCACCTGACAGTGATCATTAAACTGCACATAAGCCAGGAGGAGTTTTGCCTTTGTCTGCAGGAGGAGATGACTGCAAGGTTGATAATGATGTAGCCAACGAAAAGCACTTGGGACTGTGGCTGTGCAGGGTTATAAATGGGATGGTTGAAAGTAACAGTGTGAATTAGTCATTATTTACCAAACAGAATGTTTTATTTTTAAAGGACCCTACGGAGGGAGGGGTTTAGCGCATTATGAGTAGACTTCTCCTTTAAGAAAGGTCTGGTCTTGAGAAAGGTCTGAGGAAGGGACCGAAACATCGACCAATTCCTGTTTTTAAAGATGACTAATAAATTATGAACTTTTATTAACTTTACAAACCCCAGTGTGCACCTAAATCTTTTTTGATTTTTGACTTCTCCTTTAATGCATACTATAAGCAGAAATGTAGAAGATGTGATTTCTGGTGACAGTTCACCTCTAACAATTTTTTGCCTAAGCGAACCCCACAATTAATCCTTTGGTAAATGTGCCCCTTAGAATGGAAAGTCAGTTAACGGTGTCCCTGATTTTGTAGATGAAAGTGCTCTGCGCCTATTCACACAGAGAGCTGAGGGGTCACTTGAGTTATCTCCTGGTCTGGAGGTGATGGTAACTCCAGGGTTATCTCCTGAGCACTCAATTCAGAACCGGAAGCAATTGAAGGACAGCTTTTATGAACCCAATAGAAGTGCAAAGAGTGCACCTTGAATTAAGTAAAGTGAGGATTTACATGGAAATTTGCAAAAACACAACTGTTTAGGAAATCTTTCATCCACTAAATATCAATGTCTGGTATCAGTTTGATGCCCAATGTGTATAGTATTAACACAGTAATTGGCATGTAGAGACTCCAAAATGTACTTTGTCCATACACATTTCATGGCTTATATTTCAACTACTGCACATTGGACATTGGAGGAGATGATTAGAAGGGGGTGGTGAGGTCACAGGAGCAGGGAATAGAATTTAGGGGTGGAGAATGAGTGGATTGAACAAGAGGATATCTCCTCCATATCTCCAATAAAATCCCCCTATCAGAAACATAAATATTTTAGTCATGGGCTGAAAATCAAATAGCATGGCCCTGAGTTACCTTTTGACAAAACGAAGCGGGGGTTGGTGATGCAGATATTAAGCAATTCTGTGTTTTGATGCACTTCACTTAGGGCCAGGTTTAGGGCCAGATTTCTATAGAGGGTGTCCCTAGGCCTGCTGTCATTTGTCGTTCCTGTCCCGTCCCTTTTATTTGCTCAAATTTTCATTGGGATGGAGCAATGGCATTTGGCACACGTGACATTTAAATCTATGAACCAATGTGGGTGTGGTTGGGCAGCATGCCACCCCCTAAAATCCTGCTGCCTTAGGCCCGGGCCTACGTGGCCTCACCACAAATCTGGGCCTGCCGAGGTTTATTAAAGTGTGAGTTTAGGTTAGTTTTTCTGTGGTAAACTCCACTTTCTAATATTTCCTATAGGATTTTAGAAGTGTCTTTATCAGTGGATGAAAGTAAGAGTTATCTATGTAGTTAAGTCACTGGCCCACTCAGTCAGTGGTCCCAGCAATATACATCTAAGTGTTGCTATTATTTTATGCCACAATGGCAAAGAGACCCCAAGGGAAGCAATTTAATGTTGAAGGGGTTGTCCACCTTTAATTATTGCGGGGGTGCCATCGTACCAGGGCCTGCCACAGCCTCAGGTGCAAATGCCATGCAAATGCTACGTCTGGAGTCAGGCCCGTATTTTTAACTCGGCCGCCCCCCAGGCCAGAGGGTCTTCACTTCACCCCCCTCTTGCATGCGCACAGAGTGACGCCCTCGTGATGACATCACTGCATGCAGCGCGCAGCCCGGAAGACGAGATCTGCACCACTGTTGGAATAGACAGTACAGCACAGGCAACACGGCAGGAGCCCGGGTAGGGGACAGGGTGGCTACACGACAGCCTTAGTATTATACACATATTCACAAAAGCTGATGTCAGCTGGTGCGGTGGGTCAGTGTGGGGGCAGTTGCTCTGCTCTATTTTGGAAGTGGGAATTTTTTTACTATAAGTTATAGTGAAGACGCTAGGGGTGCCTGCTTGCCGCCCCTAACATCTTGCCACCCTAGGTCTGGGCCTAGGTGGCCTCTCCCCAAATACAGGCCTGTCTGGAGGTGGGTATGTTACTGTCTAGAAGTAATTTTTTTAATGGTAACCCTTTTAGTATTATGTAGAGAGTTTTATTCAGGAGTCAATTTGCAACTGGTTTTCATTTTGTATAATTTCACTTTTTATTCAGCAGCTCTCCAGTTTGCATTTTCCAAAATCCAGTTGCTAGGGTCCAAATTACCCTAGCAACCATGCACTGATTTGAATAACAGACTGGTATATGGATAGGAGATGGCGTGAATAGAAAGATGAGTAATAAAATGCTGCAATAACAATAAATTTGAATTTGTTTTTGGATGGTGTCGGTGACCCCCATCTGAAACCTAGAACAAGTCAGAAGGCAAATAATTCAAAAACTCTGACAAAAAAAAAACTGAAGGCCAATTGTAAAGTTGCTTAGAATGAGTCCAAAAGAAGGTAACTTAAGATGACCATAGATGCAACGATCCGATTGTATGAATCCCGGATTCGAACGATTTTCGGATCGTGTGTGGTGTGCCGACAGATTAGAAATTTTATGTTGGCTGCCGATATCTCTGCGTGTATTGCCGATCGTACGATTTTTAGTGGGAGACTGTCATTAGGTTTTGTCGAACACAACTTTCTTACGATCCCTGTCAGAACATCGGCTGATCTGTGCTTATTTAATCTGAAGGATAGCGGCAGCCGGTAGGTAGGGAGATGGGGACGTCCGATCGTATGATCGGAGCTTTGCGTCTATAGCCAGCATAGTTATAGGCAAATCACCCCTTTAGAAACGAAATCACCCCTTTAGAAACGAAACCTTTTTAGCTCTGGAGGCAATAGGTTTAGGTGATTTTTGTGCTAGTTAATATTTTAACAAACGACAAAACAGGCCCTTGAACGCACAACATTTTGAACTAAACAGTAAAAGACACAACCAGATCCATGTGTATAGTATAATTTACGAGAACTACACGGATATTGTTTAGCTTAGCAGGACCCCAATGCCAGTTCCAGTCAGCTTTGGCCATCTACCCCGCCCCCATCTAAGAATCTAAGATGACGTAACGCAAGCGGGATTTGAGCCGGAGACATTCCTAACATACATCAACATGCGCTATGGTCTTTCAGTTCGTATACATGCTCCCTAGTTCTGTACAAACAAAATCAACGACACAACAGGCTATTGCCAACTGGAAACAAATATTAGAGTTTGCCAGTTTAATAAGCTTCAGCAATGACCTTCCAGGGAACCATAATGTGCTGAGAGATGAGGGGAGGACGGGGCAAGAGTAGAGCAGGGTGTGGCCTATGGTGGGCGGAGCGAGGGAGTGACGAGGCAGTCCTACATTCTCAATACAGAAGCAGTGTCTCAGTGCTGGCTGATAACATCCCGCCTTGCTTTGTGTGAGCAAATACACCCGTGTGATCAGCTGACCGCTATAAATACACAAGGTAAGGTTGTTATCGAGCGCGTTCTATTGTGTGGCATTCCCATACTGATTAGGAGGAGGGCTGCTGGATTTGCATAGGTAATAGTAATAGTGTAATGAAAAACGTTGTTGCCGCTGAACTACAATTATCTTACACACTGGCTGCTGGGAGCTCATACGGCTTGTCACTTATTAGTCAGTGTGTTATTTGCCTCTACATCAGATCTCCACATCCATGTGCTTGAACATTAGCCACTGTCGTGCGTGTTTGTGCTGGAGGCCAAATGACTAATACTCCCATGCCTCATCCCCCCCCCATACGTTTACAAATTTTCTGTAAACTGGTCTTCAGGGAGTGATGTACAGTAACCTGTTTAAAGCCCAATTACCCAGGGAATATGCCCTCTACACTGCAGTCATGGATTCCCTGCAGAAAAGGTTATGCAGCAGCCACAGTGTCTGCTCCCTCTATTTTAAGAAAACCCTTCATGGAATTCGTTTAGAGCTTTTGAGACTGTGGCATTTGCCTCTCTTGCTGTGACCCAAAGGGGGATCATTGGACTAATCTGTAAAGGTGGCCATACACAGGCCAATAAAAGCTGCCGACAGACCAAGTCACCAGCTTATTGGCCCGTGTATGGGGCCCTCCGACAGGCTTTACTGATCGATATCTAGCCGAAAGTCAGCCAGATGTCAATCAGACGGGCCGCACCTGTTCGTTGATGCGGTCCCGCAATCCAAACGCCCATATGGCCTCAATTATGATCCGATCATTGGGCCCTACGTTTACATATCGGGGAGAGATCCTCTCGTTTGGTGACACCCTTAGGGCTCTTACACACGAGCGTTTTAACCTGCGCTCCCCTGCATTCTGTTTTGCTGCGTTCAGCCGCAGGGGAGCGCAGATATAGACGCACTCAATGCTTTTCAATGAGGCTTTACTCACACAAGCGCATGTAGCAGTGGCGTAACTACTCCCTGGTGGGCCCCGGTACAAGATAGGCACCTGGGCCCCCCTGTTGGGCCCTTACCTCTACCACTGTAAAATCTATCCCTAGATAACCACTCTGCCATAACTATTTTCGTGGCTCCAATGGGCCCCAAGTGGGTTGGGGCCCTGGTGCAATTGCACCCCCTGCACCCCTGGTAGTTACTCCACTAGCATGTAGGCGCAGAACGCATGTGTTGCTTCTGAACCTGCATTCAGCACCTACATGCGTTTCTGTGAGTACAGCCCCATTTTTAAGCATTGAGTGCATCTATTCCTGCGCTCCCCTGCGGCAGAACACAGCAAAACGGAACGCAGGGGAGCGCAGGTAAAAACGCTTGTGTATAAGAGCCCTTACAGTAGAGATTTGGTGGATCCACTAGCTTGCTATTTTGTATACACCTGGCATATTCTGTTGTCAGTGCTCTAGTTCAGGGATCCCCAACCTTTTCAACCCGTGAGCAACACTCAGAAGTAAAAGGAGTTGGGGAGCAACACTAGCATGAAGAATGTTCTTGGGGTGCCAAATAAGTGCAGCGAATGGCCATTTTGTAGCCCCTATGTGGATTGTCAACTTACATTGAAGCTCTGTTTTGCAGTGCACCTGGTTTTTATACAACCAAAACTTGCCTCCAAGCCTGGAATTGAAAAATAAGCACCTGCTTTGAGGCCACTGGGAGCAACATCCAAGGGTTTGGAGAGCAACATGTTGCTCACGAGCTACTGGTTGGGGACCACTGCTCTAGTTGTTACCTTGCTTTACTTTAATGGCAGAGACACAAGCAGATTCCAGGAGATTAGTCGCTCTCGGGGAACTTTGTTTCCCGAAGTTGCCTCACGAGGAAACTTAAGGCACCTTCAGAAAATGAAGTACTCTGAGTGCCATCCCACTGGCGATTTACATTTTTGGAGGGGGAAGGCAGTTTGGGATATAAGTCGCCCCGAAGAAGAGGAGATTTTTTTTCGCCGGCGACTAAACTCCCCAAATCTGCTGATGTGTCTCTGCCCTAAAGGCAGAACTACACGGCAGACTTCCGTCCGACTTCCTTGACCTTTTCCCTGTCAGATCCGACTCGAAGCTGGCGTTTTCTTGGCCAGCGTCAGATCCGAAAGAAACACACAGACGTCTGCTGTGTAGTTCTGCCCTAAAGGTAATGACTAAAAGAGGGCTTGAACCCATATTCCTATACTCGGTGGATTTACTAGGTTAGAGCAGTCTTTTTTTTCCTTCCTTTTATAGACAGTTATTGCGCTCATAGAAGAGGTTACATTATTGCAACATAGCCATACAAAAGGAGTCTGTATGTATTACCTTTGGCTCTCTGCTAGTAAAAAAAAAAAAAAACCTGGGAATTATCCAATTATCATTCCATTATTCATAGATTGGATGGAAGCATGTTGTTGTTATTGTGAGCCCTATTAACTCTTTGTAGCATCACCAGGGATCCTTTTTTACAGCTCTCTGGGTCCTTTGTTTCGGACTGAGCTCCACATAGATGAAGTTTGCATTTTCTCCTGTGTCTGTATTGGTTTACTTTGGGAACTCTGCTTCTTCTCCTGCTCAGATCTTTTGTTTGTTACAGAATGCACTGTTATTAGTAAGTTTTCAATTGACCTTGCCCTGTGAGGTTACAATTGCAGTGGTATAACTATAGAGGAAGTAAAACCTACTGCCACGGGGTGGGTGGGGTCAGCTTCCTCTAAAGTTGAGGTCAGCTTCCTCTGAAATTATATGGAAGTCTCCTAATTGAAAGCTGACAGGCAGGTAGGCCGGAAGTGGGGGCGGGGGCAGGTCTGGGGTGGCTGTGCACTCCAGGCACCTCTTAAAGGGATACTGTCATGGGGAAAATGCATCAGTTGATAGTGCTGCCCCAGCAGAATTCTGCATTGAAATCCATTTCTCAAAAGAGCAAACATTTAATTTTGAAATTTGATGTGGGGCTAGACATATCGTCAGTTTCCCAAACCCACCAAGTCATGTGACTTGTGCTCTGATAAACTTCAATCACTCTTTACTGCTGTACTACAAGTTGGAGTGATCTCACTCCCCTAGCAGCCTAACAAATGAACAATGGGAGGGCAACCAGATAACAGCTCCCTAACAAAAGATAACAGCTGCCTGGTAGATCTAAAGGTGGCCATAGACGCACAGATAATATTTGGTGCGTGTATGGTGGGAAAGGAGCCAACCGATATTGGCAGAAGACTTGGATATCAGTTGGTTGGTCAGTAGGTCTGGACAGAAAATTTGGAAGGCACCCGGACATCGACCACTGTTTAGTACTGAGTCATCAGATACATTTAGAATTTTATTGTTTCTAACCTGTACATCTGACGATTCAGCTCTACAGGTGTGTATTGAAACAAACAATCTTTCTTGGAAAGATCTTTTCCAGGAGAGATTGTAATTGTACCATCTATGGCCAGCTTAAGAACAGCACTCAATAGTAAAAACCCATGCTGCACTGTGAGTCCTTCGGTTACATTGAGAAGGAGAAACAACAGCCTGCCAGAAAGCAGTTCCCTCCTAAAGTGCTGGCACAAGTCACATGACCAGGGGCAGCTGGGAACTTGACAAAATGTCTAGCCCCATGTCGGATTTCAAAACTGAATATAAAAAAAATCTGTTTGCCCTTTTGAGAAATGGATTTCAGTGCAGAAGTCTACTGGAGTTGCACTGTTAACAGTTAATTTTTTTGCCTGTGGTAAACCTACACTATCATGAGCAGCAAAGTGTTCCATGTGTCAATTTCCTAAGAATAAGATTATCATTTGCATGGGGAAATGCAGTAATTTCTTGGAGTTCTGTCTTAATCTTTTCTATGAAAAAGAAAGAAACACAGTCTGGAACAGGGTAGACAGTGAAGCTCCAGAGCACTCCCTATAAATCAGGAGTGCCCATACTTTACTAATGCAATGTCTACTTTTAGGGGCAGATTTAGGAAGGGTTGAAGTAAAAATTTTTATATTTTCTAGTGTTTTTATTGCCAAAACTGTCAAATTCAACTAGGGAATTGTTAAAATTCGATTAGATTCAATTTTTTTTTTTAAATTAGATTTTTGTGATTTATCATACTCTTGCCCTTTAAGAACTTGAATTCACAATTCACCACCTAATACCTGCCGAATTGCTCGATGAGAGACGTCCAGGAATCAGTTTGGGGTTGTTTGCACGCTTCCTGACATTCAAGTTTTTTTTTCGGAGAAAAAAAATGAATTGAGTCTTTAAAACTTGGTTCGAATTCAATTCGAGTTTTCAGGGTCGATCCTATTCACCCGGCTGGTTGTCGTTCAGATTGCTTCGTTTTCCAAAGTTTCCTCGTGAGGCAACTTAAGGGGAAGTGCTCAGAGTGCCGTCCCACCGTCAATTTATATTCAAGATGGCAGGGAAGCAGTTTGGGGAGATTAGTTGCCCGAAGAAGAGGCGATCTCCCCGAATCTTCTCGTCTGTCTCTGCCCTAAAGGTCTACTAGTAAATCCTGATCTAGCTTTCGGCACCCCTGCTTTAAAGCCACCAATCCGCTAAAAACACACAGTGACAACAGCAGTGGTTATTCGTTTTTTTTTAAACTGATACTTTTTCTTTTTAAAAAAGTTATTATTATGCATTACTACAGCGCTTACATTTTTGTAGCGCTGTCCAACAAATTTCGTAGTGCTGTGACTCATTTCACTTTACCAGTTGTGTCTAGGGATTTTTTTGTTATTAAAGAATATTTTACTGTGAAAGGCACATTGTAGCCTAGCAACCAGACAGGAGCTGAAGTTTGTGACACATAAATTGGTTTTATTATAATTACTGTACTGTAAGAAGAAACTTAGTATTATTACATAGGATCACAGGGATCCATTGATTTTGGTTCTTACCCATATGATTAGAATCTTTGGTTTACTGGCTCTTGCACACAAGTGTTCATCCTGTGTTCCCCTGTTGAACTCGTGCTCCAGAGCAGGGGAAACCAGAAAGTAACTCCTGTAGTAAGTATGTCCTGTATTTCCTATTTTTTGATACAGGTAAGGGATTTGTTATCCAGAAACCCATTATCCAAAAATCTCTGATACAGTTTGACTGTGTGATACAGTGCCACACAGAAGGTTACTGGTTAAATTAAGGAATGT
>CM044432.1:55523146-55542434 GCA_024363595.1 Xenopus borealis | reverse complement strand
TGGCAGTAAGGTCCTGCAGTAGCCGCATAAGGGTGGAGGGTATATGGAAGAGGGTCCCTGGAGGCACAGACCAGCAAAAGCTATGGGATCATGGAGCGGAACTGAGCCGAGGCTTCTACTGGAATGACCCCCTGCTGTTCCTGAGATTTACTCACAAGTTGACTGAGCAGAATGGAATACAGAAGAGGATCAGTTTGGCATCATCTATTATAAGGGATAATGTACCCCCTACTGTAAATAATAAGGATATTAGACGTCACTGAGGGGTTCTGTGACCATATAAAGGCACAAGGCTGCAGGCTGAGTTATACAGGGAACTCTGAGTATAACTCATGTATTATCAAATGTTCCTATAATAACAGTAGGATAATAGTCTCTGGGAGGGGAGTGTGGCTGTGGGATAGCAGGTATAGATGTGAGAGAGGGTGGCTATAGTTATAGTGGGATGATAGCCTATGGGAAGGGAGTGTGACTGTGGGATAGCAAGTATAGTTGGAAGAAATGGTGCCTATAGTAACAGTAGATAGTCTCTAGGAAGGGAGTGGGATTGTGGGAGAGCAGATATAGTAGGGAGAGAGGGTGCCTATAGTAACAGTGGGATAGTAGTCTCTGGGAAGGGTGTGTGGCTGTGGGAGGGAGAGCAGGTATAGTAGGAGAGATGGTGCCTATAGTAAGAGTGTGATAATAGTCTCTAGGAAGGGAGTGGGATTGTGGGAGAGCAGATATAGTAGGGAAAGAGAGTATCTATAGTAACAGTGGGATAATAGTCTCTGGGAAGTGAGTGTGGCTGTGGCATAGCAGCTATAGTAGGGAGAGTGGGTGCCTATAATAACAGTGGAATAATAATCTGGGAAGGGAGTGTGACTGTGGGATAGCAGGCACGGTAGGGAGAAAGTATGCCTATAGTATGAGTGTGATTTTGCTCTCTGGGAAGGGAATGTGGCTGTGGGATAGCAGGTATGGTAGGGAGAGAGGGTGCCTATAATAACAGTGGAATAATAATCTCTGGGAAGGGAGTGTGACTGTGGGTTAGCAGGTATGGTAGGGAGAGAGGGTGCCTATAGTAACAGTGGGATAATAGCCCCTAAAAAGGGGCTGTGGGATAGCAGGTATAGTAGGAAGAGTGCCTATAGTAGCAGTGGGAATAATAGCCACTGGAATGGGACTGTAGTTACATAATTATAACAGACAAATTTTCCTTTGTATAAACGGTTACAAAAAAAGAGATAGTGTTTTGTATCTTTGGCTAAGGTGGAGACCTGGCCTCAGGCCAGTATCAATTATTGCTTAAAAGAAAAGAGAAAAAAAGAATACCCCACTTTACCTCTCATAAATTAATAGTCAATGGTTAAGTACCCTTGTGCTTGAAGAATCTTAGCCAATTCTTCAAGCACAAGGATACTTAACCATTGACTATTAGTTTATGAGAGGTAAAGTGGGGTATTCTTTTTTCTCTTTTCTTTTAAACGGTAGTTACATAGTTAAATTTGGTTGAAAAAAGTCCATCAAGTTCAACCCCTCCAAATTAAAACCCAGCATACACACACACACCTACACTCCTTCACACAAACCATATGCCCATAGCTATATTAAATGTAGAGTTTAGTATCAAAATAGCCTTTGATATTATGCCTGTCCAAAAAATCATCCAAGCCCCTTTTGAAAGCATCAACAGAATGAGATATCACAACATCACCTGGCAGTGCATTCCACAACCTCACTGTGAAGAACCACCTACCTTGCTTCAAATGAAAGTCCTTTTCTTCTAGTCTGAAGGGGTGGCCTCTGGTGCGGTGATCCTTTTTATGGGTAAAAGGGTCCCCTGATATTTGTCTATAATGTCCTCTAATGTATTTGTAAAGTTTAATCATGTCCCCTCGCAAGCGCCTTTTTTCCAGAGAAAACAACCCCAACCTGGACAGTCTACCTTCATAGTTTAAGTCTTCCATTCCTCTAACCAGTTTAGTTGCACGTCTCTGCACTCTCTCCAGCTCATCCAAAACTGCACTGCATATTCCAGATGAGATCTTACTAGGGATCTATAAAGAGGCATTATTATGTTTTCATCCCTTGAGTTTATGCCCTTTTTTATACTGGACAGAACTTTATTTGCTTTAGTAGCTACAGAATGACACTGCCCAGAATTAGACAACTTGTTATCTATAAAAACCCTAAGATCCTTCTCACTTAAGGAAACTCTCAACACACTGCCATTTAGTGTATAACTTGCATTTATATTATTTTTGCCAAAGTGCATAACCTTGCATTTATCAACATTGAACCTCATTTTCCAGTTTGCTGCCCAGTTTCCCAACTTAGATAAATAACTCTGCAAAGTGTCAGCATCCTGCATGGAACCTATAGTTCTGCACAATTTTGTATCATCTGCAAAAATAGAAACCACATCCAGGCCATTAATAAACAAGTTGAAAAGCAAGGGACCCAGTACAGGGCCCTGCGGTACTCCACTAACAACACTGGTCCAATTAGAAAATGTTCCATTTACCACCACTCTTTGTAGTATATCTTTTAGCCAGTTCTCTATCCAGTTACAAATACTTTGTTCCAGGCCAACATTCCTTAATTTAACCAGTAACCTTCTGTGTGGCACTGTATCAAATGCTTTAGCGAAGTAATTCACATCCCCAGCCATCCCAGAATCGAGGTCCCTGCTTACCTTCTCATAAAATGAAATTAAGTTAGTCTGGCAAGATCTATTACGCATAAAACCATGCTGGCACAGACTCATAACATTGCTATATGCTATGAAGTCATGTATTCTATCCTTTATTAATCTTTCGAAAAGCTTTCCTACCACTGACGTCAGACTGACTGGCCTATAGTTTTGAGGCAGAGAATGGAATCCCTTTTTGAATAGCAGCACCACATTAGCAATTTGCCAGTCTCTCGGCACCATGACAGACCTCAATGAATCCTGAAAAATTAAGTAGAGGTTTGGCAATCACAGAGCTAAGCTCGTTAATTACCCTGGGATGAATCCCATTTGGCCCTGGACCTTTGTTTATCTTAACATGTTCTAGTCTCTTTTGAATTTCAGCATGTGTGAACCATGCATCATTACATGTATTATTATAATTGGGACTATTAATAAGGAAACCTTCATTAGCTGGTTCCTCCTTTGTGTAGACAGACGAAAAGTATGCATTCAGAATCTGAGCTTTTTGCTTGTTCACATCAATTGTTCAATTAAACTTTTGCCAAAAGACATTTCAATTCTAAGCTATTTTTCAATACATGTAAATTAAACATTAGTAAAAACCACATAAAGTGGTTTTATAACTGTTTATACTGATTTAGTAATTACCTTTTTTTCAGATGTACATAACCTTTATAGAAAGCCTAATAAATCGCAAGACTAATCAAAAAGTCCATATAGATAGTGTCAAATGGGGAGTTATTGTGTTATAAAGTATACTATAAACATCACTGAAAAATAATTTCATTTTGACTATGGCTAGAATATTGCACTAATTCAGCATATCAGTTTTGTGAGACACAAAGTGCAACATCTAAAGTGAAAGGCTAAATATATCCCTTTCTATTTAGATGTTGCACTTTGTGTCTCACAAAACAGCTACACCGAATTAGTGCAATATTCTAGCCAGTCAAAATGAAATTATACAATTAACTAGAGATATCTATCTATCTATCTCTACTCAAGATCTTTCAAGAAGAGGAGTATGATTCGGCAGTGGATTGGTGACATGGCCATAGGAAAGTCACCATTTTATGATGGCCATTATAGAGAGAAGGTCATCACATCCACCATCTGCGATGAGCCCAACAGCAAAAGGTGAGTATAAACAGAGTTACAGAGAAATTTTAACATCTATAAACATACAGTAATGCCTGGTTTCTATGACTTTAGACTTTTTATACATAAAATAAAATTTGCAGAAAAAGAAGTGTAAAAAAGCTGTGTAAAATAAATGGTGAATTTATCAAGGTGTGTTTTATTTTACACCATGCAAACCCCAGGTTTGCCCATGTTATGTGGAAGTTGCTCAAAGAAATAATGCATGAAAAATTTCACCATTATCACACCTTGCAATTTGTGGCTAATTATTCTGCTGTTTTTTTACACCAAATAATACATCTGGCCATAAATGTGCTGCTACCAACTGCAAATTATATGTTATTATATGTTATTATAACCATTGCCATCTTAAACTTTCTTACTGATAATGCGTTGTGCTCACTTGTTGAAAAGCACATAGATATAATTAACATTAAAGGTAATGTCACATTCAGTAGGATTATTTTAAAGTTAAAATACATTTTTTTCTGTTTCGCTTAAGCTACTGATGAAAGATCCGCACCGGCGTCTGGGAGTCTATGGAAACATACAATACCACCCATTCTACTCTTCCATCAATTGGGTAGAACTGGAACAAAAGAAGACCCCACCACCTTTCCAGCTAACAGGAGTAGATACACGATTGCTGAATACTTATAAAAGTCAGGGAGAAGGGGAAGACAGGTAAACTGGTGGTGCAGTACTGAAGAAGAAGATCCTAGGCCTGTACAGGCTTTTCTAAAAGGGAGAAAAATTCCTAAGTATCGGCACACAATTTTGAATTATTTGCATGAGTTTTTAAAGCCTCCACTTTGAACTTGCAATAATAAAAAAGCCCTTATGTAGTTTAGACAAGTATGACTACTTGTCAACGCATAATATTCCAGACTTTTCTTACTTAACTTCATCTTCGCAGAAAGAGAGAGCAGACTTTGTATAGCTGAGGCTCAGCCGTGCATCTGATCCACCTGATCATACCAACACCATCATCACCTGCTCCAGCACCACACTGCTCAATGGTCGCCTATCAGTCCTGCATCGTAGAGGAAAAATATTGTTAAATAGGAGAATAAAAAGAGATAGGCATAGAATTAGTTGTTCAAATAACATAAAAAGTTATTAAGTTATAATTGATATGATAAAAACATAGGCATGGGAATAAGAAATAAGGGTATAAGTAATTCATTAAATAAGGGGGAAATTTAAATATTTTAAATAAGATTAACTAGTTTAACTTTTTAACTAGTTTAAGATTAACTAACAAAAAAATAAAGGGAAATTAATCAGGGAAAGGGGGTAAATATGATCATTTCATAAGGGGAATAGGGGATTTCGATATAAATAATATCATTATATAAAATTTATGGGAAGGGAAAAAGCTTAGAAGAAACTAGGATCAAGTTGTCAGTTAATAAATAAAATATATAAAAAATAACTTGCTGTGTTTTCTGTTTCTGTCCCACTACCTGCACAAATGTTTGGATTATCTTACAATGTATATGTGTGTGTGCATTGTTTAAATCCTTCCTCAGCTATTTAGCATGCTTGGAATCTGTTTGTGATATAAATATAACATAACATTATACAGTATAACGTAAGTCTATGAAGATCTCTGTTGTAAATAAGATTCTCTAAAGAAAACTAGGGAGTACTGACTTTCTAAAAAAAAACATTGGGGAACTAAACAAGAGTTTGCAAATTAGCAAACAGGGAGTGATTGGCGTGTGTGTTATAACAGTGACGTGTGCACTCATTAACATTTTCTACATTAAATAAACATGGGCAGGTATGACAGGCACTGTTTCAGAAGTAGGCTGAAAGTAATAGGCAATAGGAAGTGAGATATAGGTCTCTGGGAGGAGAGTGTGACTGTGGAATAGCAGGTATAGTAGGGAGAAATGGTGCCTATAGTAACAGTGGGATAATAGTCTCTGGGAAGGGACAGTGGCTGTGGGATAGCAGGTATAGTAGGGATAGATGGTGCCTATAGTATCAGTGAGATAATAGTCTCTGGGAAGGGAGTGTGGTTGTGGAATAGCAGGTATAGCAGGAAGAGATGGCGCTTATAGTAGCAGTGGGATGACAGTCTCTGGGATATGCAAATTAGGGGCAGGGAGGGAAATTGTGTGCCTTTTTGTCACAAAACAATAAGTAAAAAATGTTTCCCCTTCAAATTAGGAATCAGATTCAGTATTTGGCCGAATCTTTCGCAAAGGATTTGGACAAATCCAAAATAGTGGATTTGGTGCATCCCTACACAATATACAGTACACATAGAATAGAAATGTCACAATGTAAGGCTAAATAGTAATTAATACAGATAATTACTATGTGGCAGCACATAAACCAGTGCAACTAGCATCACAATTTAATAATCAGCCCTGTAGAATCAGCTTATACTACATCTGCTGAATAATTAGTGACTCCAGCTTCCGTTACAGTGACGACCCCTAAGCTTAGCTTCTCAACAGCTTCTCAGAGACCACTAAGCATGTGAGTGTCACAGACACTTTCCAAGATGGTGACCCCCTGTGACAAGTTTGAAGTCCTGGATCATTGCTGCTATTGACAAGCTGAAACTTTAGTCTGGTGCAATAAGATCACTATATACAATATACCATTTTTAGCCACATTCATTTTTAGGGTTTAGTTCTCCTTTAATAAGCCTTAGCAGAATGTATCTAAAAGACTTATTTCTAGTTACTATACTACTGAAGGAGCTAATCACTGTAAGACAGCAGTCATGATATTCAAATTAGAGAAGCAATAAACCTTTGATATTTGGACACTAAATCCTCAGCAAAAATTTCTAAAAAAAAACCCTGAAAGCAAACCCAAATCTGCACTTGCCCCCGTACATAAAAAATGGCACTGAGTTTGCCCAGGAGCAGTAACCCATAGCTACTAGTAAGTGGTTTACATTTAAACAAATGAACGGTAAATTCTACCTGCTTATAGGTTACTATGGATTACCACTAATAAACAAATGCAGTGCCTTTTATTATGTAACCCCTTAAAAGTCTCTGAATTTCTGAAATAAACCACTTGCTGAATTGCTGTATTTTAATGATTTAAAGCACTGGTCCCCAACCAGTAGCTCGCGAGCAACACGTTGCTCTCCAACCACTTATATGTTGCTCCCAGTGGCCTCAAAGCAGGTGCTTATTTTTGAATTTCAGGTTTGGAGGCAAGTTTTGTTTGTATAAAAACCAGGTGTCCTGCCAAACAGAACCTCAATGTAGGTGGGCAATGCCCACAGGAGCTACCAAATGGCCAATCACAGCACTTATTTGGCACCCCAAGAACATTTTTCATGCTCATGATGCTCCCCAACTCCTTTTACTCCTAAATGTTGCTCAAAGGTTGAGAAGGTTGGGGATCCCTGATTTAAAGGAAAACTATACCCCAAAATGAATACTTGAGCAACAGATATCAACTTATATCAAATTAAGTGACATATTAAAGAATCTTGCCAAACTGGAATATATATTCAAGTAAATATTGACCTATTTTCGACCATCGAATATGAAATATTCAGTCACATCGAATAAATATATATTCAATCACTCGACTATTCGCTGGTCGAAGTACTTGCCCTTTAAATTTTTATTCGACTGCCTACTTCGCCAAATTGAACCTACCGAATTGCATTAGAAGACTATGGGAAGCCCCCATCTGCTTTTTTTTTTACAGTTTTCGTATCGAATATTATTTGTACGATCGAACGCTGAGAATATTTGATTCGTATGAATTTTTGCGTAAAATCATTCGATCGTACGACTTTGGCAAATATTTTATGCGAATATTTATTTGCCAGTCGAATTCGAGGGCTAAAAGCCCTCGACAATTCCACCCTTAGTAAATCTACCCCATACTATAATGGGAAGAATTGTGGAAGTAAAAGACAGAACTCTGTCTGTTAATTGGCTGGTGTGACCTAACTTTATAGTTTGTTTGGTATGTTTGTGTGCACCGTAGAATCCTACGATCCCAGGAGGCTGTCCTTAATTTTTAAAATGGCTATTTTCTATTTATGATTTCCCAATGGCACATGCTACTAAAAAGTATATTATTATTAAAAATGGTTTATTTATATGAAGCAGGGTTTTACTGTTTTATTTAATATCTTTTTATATAAGACCAGCAGATTTAAAGGAACAGTAACATAAAAAATGCAATTGTTTTTAAGTAATACATTATAATATAATATAATGCAGTGTTGCCCTGCACTGGTAAAACTGGTGTGTTTTGTTCAAAAACACTACTATTGTTTATTTAAATAAGCTGCTGTGTAGCAATACAGGCAGCCATTCAAGGAGAAAAGGCTCAGGTTACACAGCAGATAAGCACTGTAGAACATTATGGTGTTATCGGTTATCCACTATTTAACCTGTGCCATATAACCTTTTTTCAATTTCCCCCATGCTACACAGCAGCTTTTTTATATGAACTATAGTAGTGTTTCTGAAGAAAACATATTTTAACAGTGTAGGGCAACAGTACATGATATTGTAGACAACTCGCTTTGAGCTCCCAGGACACCCATAGGCAACTACTGGTCCCGGGTGCTAGGTCACCCTCCAGCTTCTCGTTGATTGGGAATGTGATGTCAGTGACTGGTTCCTCTTTAATCTTCACAGGCTTAGTATCTTAAAGGAACAGTTCAGGGTAAAATTAAAAACTGGGTAAATAGATAGGCTGTGCAAAATAAAAAATGTTTCTAATATAGTTAGTCAGGGAAAATTGCAAACTATAAAAGTTGGAGTGACTGGATGTCCAATATAATAGCCAGAATCCAACATCCTGCTTTTCAGCTCCCTAAATCTGAGTTAGTCAGTGACTTGAAGGGGGGCTACATGGGACATAACTGTTCAGTGAGTTTGCCATTGATCCTCAGCATTCAGCTCAGATTCCAAAGCAACAGTTATGACCCATGTGGCCCTCCCTCAAGTCACTGATTGGTTACTGCCTGGTAACCAGGGTAACCAGTCAGTGTAAACAAAAGAGAGCTGAAAAGCAAGAAGTAGTGTCCTGTTCTTTTAGGTTAAGCTTCCAGTTATGCCAGCCTTTATACATTACATTTTTTCCTAACTAACTATATTGAAAACATGTTTTATTTTGCACAGCCTATCTATTTACCCAGTTTTTACTTTTATACTGAACAATTCCTTTAAGAGACCCTCTCTGGGTGCACAATGTTCTCATACTCCTCTGAAAGCTGCTTGCTGACCTGGAGCACCAAATACACAATATGAGGCAGATTTTTAATTAGAATTTTAGTTTTTTATGGCCAAAACTGTCAAATACAACCAGGGAGTTATCCAAATTCAATTAGAGTTTTAAAAAAAAAGTAAAACTCAAATTAAGACTACTGGCCACCTAAAACCTGCAGAATTGCTGTATAAGTTAATGGGAGAGGTCCAGGGATCAATTTGGTGATGCTTGCAGCTTTTCCTGAGGTTTTTTTTCTTTTTTGGAGAATAAACTTGAATTGGGTTTTTAAAACTACTAGGTAAAACCTATTCACCCAAGTTTTAAAAATTTGATTTTTATAATAAATTTCAATTGGTCGAATTTTGAGTTCACAGGAGTTTAAAAAAACTCACATGAATTCGAAATTTGACCCTTGATAGATCTGCCCCTAGGAGTGTGCAACATTACTACTAACTGTACATTATGAGGCAGATTTATTAAGCGTTGGAGTGAAAATTTTAATTTTTTTTTTTGGTCAAAACTCTCAAATTAGAATTGTGAATTATCCAAACTCGATTCAATTTTTAATTAGAATTTTGAGATTTATCATACTCTTTAAGAACTCAAATTTGACTATTCACCACCTTAAAGGAGAATTCAACCCTTTAGCAAAAAAAACCCTACCTCCACCCCACATAAAACCCCTTCCCTCCAGCCTAATTGCCCCCCGGGGAAGTGCCCCTAACTTTTAACTTACTCCTCGGTGCAGATTTAGGCATTGGAGTGCCAGCCAGCCATCTTCAGGGGCTTTGTGTTTTCTTCCAGTGCTTTGGCAATTTCAGTACATTTCAGCGCGTGCGCAGTTGTCGTTAACAGGTAAACTGCACATGCGCTGATAACTGGTCTCAGTCTCAGGTTACCGAAGACCCGGAAGATGGCTGCATGGAACTCCGATGCCTCAATCTGCGCTGAGGGGTAAGGAATAAGTTAGGGCATTTCCCCGGGGGGGTTGAAATCTCCTTTAAACCTGCCGCATTGCTGTATAAGTCAATGGGAGAGCTCCAGGGATCAATTTGGTGAGGTTTGCAGCCTTCCAGACATTAATAGTTTAATGGAGTTTATGGGGGTTTTAGAAAACTCACAAGAATTCGAAACTCAAACCTTGATAAATGTACCTCTAAATGTATATGAGTTACATACATTATATAAACATTATACGTGCCTCTTGACACTCTCAGTTACTTGTGCAAATATCCTTATCTTAGGTTCTTGGTTGGGGTGTAGACTGAATTAAATGAATGATTGTTCATCTAGAACTTCCCGAGCATTCTATATTGTGTGGGTTACCTGCAACATGCATGTGTGATACACTGCTGCCAAAAATTCTGAAGAGACAAAACACTCCCGATTCCCATTTTGACTTGCTTCATTGCATCCAGAATGGAGTCTGTCCCAGTCTAGCTTCACGATCCACATTAAATCGCAACATCTTAGTAAATTTCAGCCAGTATTTGTGGGCAATGTCGATCAGGGTTTCCAGAACACTCTCATTAGCAGATTCAAAGCCAGAGTGGGCCAGTATGGTGGCTATGGACTGGTACATCAGCTGATGGCAGGAATGGTAACTGAGCTCTGTGACTGGTTCCTCTTTCTCTCTAAAGAATGAACAATATAAAGACATCAGTCTGGGACTTTATTATTCCATATTGTGAGTATTCATATGGTCCAGAAAGCTCTAGTGATAGAACATATAAGCCCTTCACCCGACTCCCTGCCCCTCCCCCAGGCCCAGACTGGCATTCTGTGGGTTCAGGCAAATGCCTGATGGGCCGCTTACTTTAGAATGTAAATGGGCTGCTCACCTAAAAAAATGCAAATTAGGTCTGTCTTTAATATCTAAATGAACCAACCACTTTAGAAATGTAAATGAGCTGTCCATAATAGCCAGCTACAGCTAAGTCGATGCTCATGTTGGTGCTCATGTCAGTACTGGCATATGGGAGGAACTTGGAATTCTGACCAACTTCAGTTAGTAATATTAGGGTTCTTTGCTATATATATCCAATCCGTTCTGCTTATGATAGGTATATTGGCAACTGGAGGACCCATGCTCAGAACAGTTAGCATTAATTGCATGAGACAGCTTAGTCTCTTCAAGTATGCCACACCATGGCCCTCTTATCTGCCAGGGTGCATGGTCTAGCTGGGAGCACAAATTTAGAATATACTGTAAGTATAGGGCCACTAATCCATCAGATAGTTGTGATAGAAACTAGGGTGAGATATTTGTTGCTAGGCCAGTTCCAGCACATAGGGTGTATAATATTGCTGGGGATTATATGGTAATGGACTCTTAACTAGTTAACCTTTGGGTTGGAAATATATTATGCTTTGCATGCTCGTAAATACATGAACTGTTTTGATATTTTTTCCAGGGCTGCTTTTTCAACCCAGTCCGGCCATGATCCCAGTCCAGGCCTGCTGCCAGTCAAACACTCACAAGATAAGACTGTGACATTACTTATTAGTGATATGGGGGTTGGGCTTTCCCCAACCTGCACCTACCCTACGGCTGCTTGCATCCCACTTCCAGGTTGCTTTTATAGACCCACTCCGACCCACCAATGACACTACAAAAGGGGTGGGATGAGCAGGGCAGCGTCTAACAAACCTGGAAGTCAAGATTTGACGATGGCGGTCAGGGAGAGCAGAAGAGATCAACCCGCACCAAAAGACACGCGCAGGATCGTCCCAAACCCGCCCTGACCTGTAGGGTTGCCACCTGGCCGGTATTTTTGATGGCTGATCCCAATGTTATCAATAGGAAAAAAAGGTAAATATATAGGAAGGCCGGTATTTTTATCCAGAAAAGGTGGCAACCCTACCGACCTGTGGGTATTGGGCCAGCCTGCACATCACTTTTACTCATCACATTATATAAAGCACAGTTAGAGGCTTCCAGTGTTTAGGTGATTAGTTTGTGGGGAACTGTCTGTCAACAGCATCACAATACCTGCCATGAAATAAGGAAGGCCCAGGCCTGGACTGAGAGTAGGGTTGCCACCTTTTTTGGAAAAAAATACCAGCCTCCAAATATATTTTTGTTTCCCTCCCCCAGGCATTTTAGACTCAAACAGCCCATTCGCCAGAACCCACGGATTGCCAATTCGGGCCTGGGAGGGCCACTACTCTGTCTGTCATAAAATTCTATGTGGCCGAACACAACAGGGTTGACTAGGGGCCACATCGTGAATTAAGACACCACAGACAGTGTATCATGAAACACAGCGGTGGGTTTTTGGGGCACGTGGCTACAAATTGGTCTTAACCAAACGTTTCACCTATCAGTGGTTCCGTCCATCTTTTGATTTTTTTTTTTTATAAATCTGGATGAATCCTGAAAGTGCTCTCTATAAATCTGTGAAACCGCTAGCAACAGGAGCTTCACTGACCAGTATAGCTATTTCCAAAAAGCCGTAACCCTAGTTCAACGCAGCCCTTTCTTCACCTGCGTGCGCCTTTTAAGCCAAAGGATCACAAAATCCGTACCTATCGCTAGCTCCGCCCTTTCCTTTAGCTGCGCCTGCGCAGTGAAACCTGGCTCCGCCAACCCTGACCACGTGACCCCGACGCTGCGCGAAGTTTGTGCTAGGATGTAAACGCTGACTAGAAGTGAAAGCTCCCATTATGTTGTCAGGTAGCCGAGACGTCGTATTTTCTATGTTATAGTGTACCTGAACATGAGAAATCTGAAGGGGAATGTCAGTGTAACGACTTAGCCTCCGAGCCATGTAGAAATATATCGGCGTGACACAACATTTTCCACCTGCCTGTATATGACGAAATCGAATACAGAGTGACTGGCAAAGTTAAACGCGGCAGTAGAGTTACAGTCCGGTTCTACAGTCTCTGTCCATGGGCTGAACTCTGCTGGTCGGTGACGCTGCGGCCGTATTTCTTTTGACAAACTGTGTCCATCCGCACCGATGCGTTTCAGGGTTTTTTTGTACGTTCTGTGGTTCGTGTGCTGCGCGCCTCGGTTAAGCCACCAGGAGCCGTGGCATCAGTCCGATCAGCCGCAGCCCGAGACGCCAGACTGGAGGATGACGCTAAAGACCATAAGGAATGGAGTGCATAAGATTGACATGTACCTGAACGCTGCACTCGACCTGCTGGGAGGAGCAGACGGCCTTTGTCACTACAAGTGCAGAGATGGTAAATATCCAAACAAGGAATAACAGCGGTGCCACAGAGAAATCTACGTGAGGGAACTTGGCTCTTCCATATAAATGCGCGCTGTAATTATTTTCCACAGTCTGTGCCCCTGTGAGCTTCAATTCATTCACTTCCGGTTGCTCTATAATATGATCAGGATCATAGAGAACAAACTGTGGTGTTCCTGCTTGGACTGTCCATTTCTACTTTGTCATATTGCTGCTACTCTTCCTTTTATGGAAGCCAGCTTGGTCTAACTTCTCAGAGTGCACCCCCGTAGGACTATAGGGCACATGCATCAGTTTAGGGTAATCTCTCCCCAAACCACTTCCCCCTGCCTTCCAGTTGATTAATGAATAATAGCCTGCGCCTATTCACACGCGGAGCTGCACTTTCTCGAAATTGCCTGAGGAGGCAACTTCGAGCGACTTTGGAAAACGCAGTGCCGCAAGTGAATAGGCTCAGGTGATTATTCATTAATCAGCTGGAAGGCAGGGGGAAGCGGTTCGGGGAGATTAGTTACCCCAAAGAAGAGGCGATTAGTCGCCATGCGACGAATCTTCCCGTCTGGCCTTACCCTTAGAAGCCTTGCTGATAAAAATGGTGGCAATCGCTTCTTCTACCCCCTTAATACCTATAGGCATAACCGCATAAATAAGCCAGTGAACTTCTCCTCGCAAACTTAGCCCCAGGACTAGTAACCCGCAGCCATCTATGAGCAGGTGCCATTTACTTACTAACTCCTTTTAAAGTGGTGGTTCACCTTTAAGGTAACTTTTAGAATGGCTAATTCTAATACACTTTTCAATTGGTTTTCATTATTTTTTTTATAGTAATTTGCCTTTTTTGCAGTTTTCAGATGGGGATTGCTGACCCCTTCTAACAAGCAAGTGCTCTGCACTTGGCATTGCTACTTGGCATTCCTCATCTTTCTTTTGAGCCTCTCTCCTATTCATATTCCAGTCTGTTATTCAAATCAGTGTATGGTTGCTAGGGGACTTTGACCATAGCAACTGGATTGTTAAAATTGCAAACTGGGGAGCTGCTGAATAAAAAGCTGTGTAACTAAAAGACCACAAATAATAAAAAATGAAAACTAATTGCAAATTGCCTGAGAATATCCCTCTCTACATCGTACTAAAAGTTATCTCAAAGGTGAACAACCCCTTTAAAGGGGTTGTTCGCCTTTAACTTTCAGTATGACGCAGAGAGTGATGTTCTCAGACAATTTGCAATTGGTTTAAATTTTTTTATTTGTGGTATTTACGTTTTTTATTCAGCAGCTCCCCAGTTTGTGATTTCAGCAATCTGGTTGCTAGGGCCCAACTTACCATAGCAACCATGTACTGATTTGAATAAGAGACTGGAATATGAATAGGAGAGGGCCTAATTAGAAATATGATAAATTAAAAGAAGTAATATTAATAATAAATCGCTTTACATGTGAAAATGGGAAAGAAGGCAAATCATTTAAAAACTATAAAAATGTAATAATGAAGACCAATTGAAAAGTTTCTTAGAACTAACCATTCTCTAACATACTTAAAGGTAACTTAAAAGTGATTCTGACACTAAAAAATTTATTTTAACATATGAATGTACATTAAATGTTACCTATAGGTCATGGTGACCATTTTTTGCGGAGAGCTTTGTTTTTGTATATAACTGTTGGTTGCATTTCCTGACACTCTGACTTTGCCAACCTCACTGTCCCATCTCAGCTTGTTAGTTACAGTTTCTAATGCGAACGGACTCCTGCTGCACAATTATGGCAGCCCCCTTGTACAGGAACATGGGGGATCAGACAGGTAATGTAAATGCATCATGCAAATACTTTATGGCAAAGTTAGAAGTAGCTTTCAAAGCCAATATTATAATCTATGTAAAAAAGTTTAATTTCAGGTGTTGGTATCTCTTTAAAGGTGAACTGCCCCTTTAAGCAAACAGTAGGCCCAGGTTTTGACTTGGGAAACATTACAGAGACTGGATACTATATGTGCTATAATCCTTACATTTATGGTTAACCTGGATATTTAAAATTGGCATTTCAAGTACATAGAGGCCCAAACAGCCGCTTCACCAGCTCCCTAAATAGTGACTGTATCAGGCCTGGACTGGCAATCTGTGGATTCTGGCAAATGCCAGAGGGGCTGCTTTATGGCTTCAAGCACACACGTAGATTAGTCGCCCTGGCAACAAATCTCCCCAAACTGCCTTCCCGCCGGCTAAAATGTAAAATCGCCAGCAGGATGGCACTCTCAGAGCTTTGTTTTCTAAAGTTGCTAAAAGGTGCCTCACATGGAAACTTCAGGTGACTAAGGAAAATAAAGCGCTGCAAGTGCCAACCTGCTGGCATTTTTTCATCCTAGCTGGCGGGAAAGGCAGTTCGAGTTGATGGTCACGCAGAAGAATCCCCCCATAGGCTTCGTTTTCAAACACCTGCTCGAATACCATTCGTACAATCGAACGTCTCGATCATTCGAACCGTAAGAATTTTTCGAGCACTAGAAGGAAAAAGTACAATTTTTTTCGTGAAATCGAACGATCGGTATAGAGAAATCGAATATCGCGGTAAAAGCCTAAAACTATTCGAATTTCGAGGGATTTTTAGGGAATAATCGTAAATTTGCCCCTTAGTCTTCTGGCCTCTGTGTACATGAAAAGCCAGGACCTATTTTGGATCCCAGGCCAGGCCTGCTCTATCTGCAGACTTTTCAGATCTAATTCCCTATATCCCTTTAGTCACCTTTCAGGCATGTGCAATGTAATGTTGTTAGACGCACTTGAAAGCTGTACAACTGAAACTGTCCTCCATAGTCTACTGAAATAAACCGTATGCAGCGTCACTATTGTTTGTTGTGTTTAAAGGGGTTGTTCGCCTTTGAGATAACTTTTAGTATGATGTAGAAAGTGATATTCTGAGACAATTTGCAATTGGTTTTCATTTTTTATTATTCGTGGTTTTTGAGTTATTTAGCTTTTTATTCAGCAGCTCTTCAATTTGAATTTTAAGCAATCTGGTAACTAGGGCCCAAGTTACCCTAGCAACCATGCATTAATTTGAATACGAGACTAGAATATGAATAGGAGAGAGTCTGAATAGAAGGATCAGCAATAAAAAGTAGCAAATAACAATACATATGTAGCTTCACAGAGCATTTGTTTTTTTACAAGGGGATGGTGACGCCCATTTGAAAGCTGTAAAGGACCAGAAGAAAAAAACAAATAACTGTAAAACTATAAATAATAAATAATGAAAACCAATTGAAAAGTTGCTTAGAATTGGCCGTTGTATAACATAATAAAAGTTACCTTAAAGGTGAACCACCCCTTTAAGAAATGGGCATTATTTGAATTGTGCAATACACAATTATTTGTAGTTGGTATCTTGACCCCTTGGACATACTATTTCTAAACTTGTAAAAATGAGTCACGCAGGGAGAATTGTTGGCATTGTGACTTAGTGTGGAACGATCGGACATAATCTAGAATTTGTACCAGAACTTGATTGGTTTAAATTTATCGATGACTTCAATGTATAATTGAATTTGATGTTTATGTTGTTAAAGGAACATTAATAAAAAAAATGAATGTGTTTTAAAGGAATGACAATATAATGCAGTGTTGCCCCGCACTGGTATAACTGGTGTGTTGGCTTCAGAAGGCTACTATAGTTTATATAAACAAACTGACATGGGGGCAGCCATTGAAGCACAGAATACACAGCAATTAACAAATAGGATCTGAAGGAAACCATTGTATACTGCAGATCTTATCCGTTATCAGTTGTGTATCTTTCTCCTTTTTTAGCTTTGAATGACTGCCCTCATCGCTACACAGCAGCTTGTTTATATAAACTTTAGTAGAGTTTCTGAAGCATCACACCAGTTTTAGACTAAGGCCAGATGGGGAGATTCGGGGAGATCCGTCGCCTGGCGACTTCTCGCAGCGACGAATCTCCCCAAATAGCTAGATAGCGCTGTGCACCCGCTAAGCTTAAAGTTGCCTGCGCTTGTTCAGACGGAGCGGCGCAATTTTAAAAGTCGCTCAAAATTGCTGCAATTTTGAGCGACTTTTAAAATCGCGCCGCTCCGTCTGAACAAGCGCAAGCGACTTTAAGCTTAGCAGGCGCGCAGCGCTATCTAGCTATTCGGGGAGATTCGTCGCCGCGAGAAGTCGCCAGGCGCCGGATCTCCCCCTAATCTCCCTGTCTGGCCTTAGCCTTACGGGGGTTTTTTTTTTTTTTTTTTTAAAGTCGCTCGAAATTGCCTCGTGAGGCAATTTTGAGCGACTTTGAAAATTGCGTTGCCGCATGTGAATAGGCTCAGGCGACTTTAGTGCAAGAGACTAGCAAGCCATTCAGGGAGATTAGCTGCGGCGATTAGTCGCCAAGCTACAAATCTCCCCGAAATCTTCCCGTGTGGCCTTACCCTTACCAGTGCAGTATTTTCATTACTGTTAAAGACTTTCATTTTTTTGGTTACTGTTCCTTTAAGCGAGAAGAGTAAAGTATATAGTTGATAATGTACCCCTTTCTGTAATTTATAAAGATATTCTAAGTCACCGAAGAGTTATGTGTCACATAACTCCGAGGTGACTTCTGATATCTTTATAAATTTCACTAGGGGGTACAGTATGCATTATAATCTACAGTAAAAAACAGTAAAATTTTGGGGGGGGGGGGTGGAAGGGTCAACATCCATTATGGTCGATGGCATCCAATTCGGTGTCAAAATCGGTGGCGGGAACCCCTGCTATAAAGAGTGTGTTCCGACACCAGAATGTGCCGTTTATAAGGATATCCTTTACAGTCTGGTCCCATTGGGAAATGACCAGACTGTAGATTTTATATATACACACGTATCATATGCTCAAAGCATTTCTTTCCCATTTACTACTATTGCTCATTCCTAATACAGCAGAGAACCGAGGGATGTGAAAAGGAAGGTCTAGGCTAGCCAGGCATCCTATACAAGGATAAACGTGCAAGCTGTGTCAGTAATATATATTAAGCAGGGACAGGGAGCAACAGGAAATTCTAAAAATATTCACCTCGTGATATTTCTCTTATACAAAATGATTAAAAGGGTTGATGGGGTTTGCAGTTTGCACCAGATACTACAAGTGAATGTGTAATTTCTACAGGTATTTTTCTCTGTAATAATAAAACAGTACCAGGTATTGGACCTGTTATCCAGAATGCTCAGGACCTGGGGTTTTCCAGTTAATGGATCTTTCCGTACTTTGGATCTTCACACCTGAAGTCTATTCGAAAATCATGTAAACATTAAATAATCCCAATTGGCTGGTTTTGCTTCCAAAAATGATAAATTTTAGCTTAGTTTGGATCAAGTACAAGACATTGCTTTATTATTACAGAGTAAAAGGAAATCCATTAAAAAAATTAGCACTATTTGGATAAAATGGAGTCTAAGGGAGATGACCTTTCTGCAATTCTGAACTTTCTGGATAATGGGTTTCTCGATAACAGATCCCATGTGCATGGTACTTGATCCAAACTTAGCTACAACATTTCCTTCTTGGAAGCAAAACACCAGGCAATTGGGTTTATTTAATCTTTACATGATTTTCTAGTAGAGTGTATGAAGATTCAAGTTAAAGAAAGATGCATTATTTGGAAAACCCAGGTCCCGAGCATTCTGGATAACAGGTCCCATGCCTGGGACCTTGAGTCAGAAACTGTGTGTTTTTTGTTTTTTTTTTCCAATTAGAATTATATGTTATGGCACATAGACATGGTTCTTTACCTTGAACTTCCTGTAATTCTCATTGCATATTAAGGGTGTTGGTTGGCTATTACTGATGGAATTGTGTACAACTCTCAGGAAAAGCTATGGCAATCAGACTGTACAGCTTGTTAAGCAAGATATACTGTAGCTTTGATCTGGATCTCTGGTACCTTATCAGTAAGACAGGATTCTTATCAGGTCATTGGCTTTTACCTATATTTCTATTTTCCCCATTTGTTTCTCATTGTGGTTATGTTGTGTTTTTTATTTAAACAGGTTGTTCACCTTTAAAGGAACAGTAACACCAAAAAAT
>CM044432.1:55417735-55433811 GCA_024363595.1 Xenopus borealis | reverse complement strand
TCTTTATAGTTATTTGACATTTTCTTTGCAGCTGTAAAATTTGCTTCACTGACAACCATCTAAAAAGTAAATGCAGTGTAAGGCTACAAATGTATTGTTATTGCTCATTTTTATTGCTCCTCTCTTCAGGCCCATTGTAATTCAAATCAATGCATGGTTGCTATGTAGTTTAGACCATAGCTGCCAGATCGCTTGAAATGCAAATTGAAGAACCACTGAATAAAAAGCTAAATTACTTAAAAACCTTTAATAATAAAAAATGAAAACCAATTGTGGAACCACAAATAATACTTGCACTGCACAGTCTGTCGGTAGTTCTTGGAAGTTGCAGTTCTTCTTAATGTAAGGAAAAGTTGGTTGTTTACAAATACAGATTGAGTCAAATAGTGTGACTGATCAGTCCGTCCGTTTGTTTTACCGTCCAAATACTGTTATACTTATCACAAAGGCAGGGCCAGATTTACATAGCGGTTGCCACTAGGCCTGCTGCCTTTTGTTGCTTCCGTCCCCTTTATTCATGCATGTATGCAGCTTTTCATAATCGGGTCTGGAGCATTGCGGGTTGGCACACAGGAAATTGTAAAAACAAAAAAAACTATTGTATTTCGCACACATCCCCAGTATTTCTGACACCGTGTGGATGTGGTTGGGTGGTATGCCGTTCTCCCTAAAATCCTGCCGCTCTAGGCTCAGGCCTTGGTGGCCTTTCCACAAATCTGGCCCTGCACAAAGGTCTGACTTCACTTCTTAAAGGGAACCAGTTGGCAAAAAGAAAAGAAAAAAACATTTTCCCGAACCAAAGTTTCTGGCTAATAGAGCCAGTTTATTAAACTGGAGCTTAAAGAGGCCTTCATCATATAGTTTACTGGATTTATTATCTAGAAACCCACTATTCAAATTACGTTTAAATATGGAATGCTATTTTTAGGTGTGTCCACTTTAAACACCGGATTTCATTTCTGCTTGATGGTAACCAAGCTTGCATGAATTCCTGTTAATGGTAAAAAAAAAAAATTTTGTTGGCTTAAGGCATAGTACTCCACATTACAGAAATGCCACTTATCCTGAAAACCCCAGATCTCAAACATTCCAAATAATAGATCCCATATCCATAAATATATTTGCATAATGGCATTAATATGGTCCTTTACATATGCATGTTATTAAAGCCTTGTATGTTTTCCTGCTCCAAATTCATGTTTAATCTTTCAATAAAGGATGTCGTTCAGAGGGAGAGGAGGCTTTAACAGAGGAGGAGGAGGAGGAAGGGGCGGTGGTGGTTTTGGAGGGAGAGGAGGTGGCCGTGGAGGTTATGGACAGGGTGGTGGACGAGGTGGGTTTGGAAGAGGAGGAGGAGGACGTGGAGGCTTCAACAGAGGATATGACCAAGGACCTCCTGAAAGTGTTGTTGGTAAATATAAAAAAAAAATTTTTTCTAATTGTTTCCACTGCTCTGATTTCCGTCAAACTTTTGCTATAATATTTTTTTCTACAGCCTTTTGAGAAGAGATGCATATTGAGGACAGAGACAATTGACTAAAGTATTTTGTTCCTGAAAACCTTAGTGTCTCATGCTGCTTCCGTTCATAATTTTTGTTTTCTTTTGCAGAAGTTGGGGAGTTTATGCATCCATGTGAAGATGATGTGGTGTGTAAATGCATTACACAGGAAAACAGAGTGCCTTATTTTAATGCCCCTATATACCTTGAGAATAAAGAGCAGATTGGAAAAGTGGATGAGATATTTGGGCAGCTAAGAGACTTTGTATCCTTTACAGCAAATTATTTGCAAGGTGAACACTGCTCTTTGTGTTAATTTTTTATAATACCTCCCCCCCTTAATAATGTAGGCAATGATGAATAATACACGGTGCTAGTATTATTTTGGGATAAAAAATGGCCTTTTAATTGGAGCTCCGTATAGATCTTTGTTACCCGTTTCATATGAGGAGTGAGTGTATCCTAGCAGCGTCTGCCAGAAGTACAGTAAGAAGGGAATAGTCAATAACAGCCTTGCTGTCAAAAAGCAAAGACAAGCTTCAGTTCATCAGGACAACCTAGCTGCTGATTGGTTCCTATACTACAGTGCTGAATGTTGGCTCCCCTGTACAGTCTAGGAAAGGATGCAGCAGGAAGTGGAACAAGTTGGTGGGACTAGTAGGGTATTTGTAGAAATGTTCAATAAATCAACCCTGTGCGCTACTTTTCAAAACACTTTCCTAGTATAGTGCACTGGCACATTTTTGTTTTTCACACAATGTCTCCTTAACTCTGTTGTAACTGATATCCGATTAAATCTGCAAGTGTTTTGGCACAATGTGTAAGAATTACTGTTAAAATGTTTGAGCTTTATCGGGGTCTATGCTGCTTTATTCTGTTATGAGTGTTTCCTTAATATTTTCAAAGTATTTTTCTGTTAAACTGTCTGAAAACATGAAAGCATCTTCTTTTAAGAAATTACAAAAGGTAAGCATTTCTTTGCAATTGAACTGTTTAATGTTTGTGTTTTTTTGCATGCCTTCCTTTACATACCTGAAGAGCCAACTTATAGTGCAACTACTTGTAAATGAATATGTGATCAATAATCTACTACCATGTGATTTTTGTTTGCATGGTTCTGTACAAAACATTTGACAGGAATGAGCAAAACAAAATGGAGGTTGTTACTATAACAGGAAGAAATATTCAATTAAATGATGGACATGTCTATTCATTGGCTAATGTCACCTGTCATGTATGCATGCCATAGGTTTGTGTGGTTTTATTTTCTGTACATATGTTTGTAGAACACTAGTTGCATGCCTCCAATGACCTGAACATTTGGCATTTGCTGTTTATATTTATATAATGTATCTATAATTTTCTTTTATTCTCTTTGCTTTTACCCGACAGTTTTTCATTGATCCAGCAAAGTTGCTTCCACTACAAAGGTTTCTTCCTCGGCCTCCTGGTGAGAAAGGTCCTCCCAGAGGTGGTCGAGGTGCAGGAAGAGGTGGAGGACGTGGCAGAGGTGGTGGCAGAGGAGGAGGTTGGATTGCTTTTTAAAGTCTTGCTACTTCATTGTTTTTTTTCCAAAATAATCTAAAGGGAAATCTCAAGAAAATTAGAAATCCTATTTCTAGTTAAAAATCCTTTGTGTTCTTAAAGAAAATGTGTTCTAGAAGTAGCTAATGTTCCTGGAAAGTACGACTCTCTTCTTTCAGAACTTTTTAAAAAAAAAGTCATGTTTTATCAAAAGCATCTATCAGGTTTTATAACCATTTTCCATGTTTGTGCTCTTTTATATCAGAACACCACACATGAATAAAAGTCAATTCCCAGGTTTATTTAAATATTCACTAGGTATTTTCAGCTATTTTCATTTCATGAAATGCTGCTACATAATCTAGATTTCATCAGATTAGTACATTTTACTGTTCACCTTGAAAATATCTTGTGAATATTTAAATAAACCTGAGAATTGACTTTTTCTATTCGTGTAGTGTTCTGCTATGAAGAAGTGCTAACCTGGTAAATGGCATATTGTATTGTTTGTATATGGTATATTTTCTATTGATCTTCTTAGTATAACTGGGGAGAGATAACGTGTACCTGGAACACACTGATTAATTGTACATATAAGTTTGGGTAAAACTTAATTTAGGTTTTAATCCTTGGTTCACAGTTAAGAGTCAAAAAATATATAATAAATGTGTTGGACTTTTTTTGCACATTACTTTGCGTATTTGGACTTTGAAGAGGGCGTTGCTATACTGACTTCTACATTTCAAGGAAACCCGAATGAGTTGGTTATAGCAAAAAAAAACAAATTAGAACTGGGGCTCCTGTTGTATTTTATTTTGGAAATGCTTTTTTTTTTTTAACTGGAGGCTTTGCTTCAGGTCTGCACTCAGGTCTGGCATTTCAAGTACTTAGGGGCAGATTTACTAAAGCGCGAAGCGTCTAGCGCTAATTTACCAGCGTGACGTCAAATCAGAACTTTGCAAATTCACACCGGCTCTGGCGAAGTAGATAGACTTGCGCAACTTTGCACTCTTACGCCAGGCGAAGTTGCGCACTGATGAAGGATCGTAACTTCGCAAATTCAAAAGATGAACATTTTCCTAAACGTTCGCACTTACGGTCAGACCAGGCGAAGTACTAATCCTACAATAAATAGGAGGTTGAAAAAAAAATGTCAAATTTTTTTCTAAGTCCCAAAAAACCGCTGGCGTATTTTAGCATAGGAGGGTGATAGTCTGAAAAAGATTGATAATTTTTTTGGGTGGGTTACCCTTCTTCCCCCCTACATTTCCTAACATATGGCAACTCAACTATACAGGGGGCACATGTAGGGCAATAGGACAACTTTATATAATTTATTAAAGGTTTCCTGGGCTTGTGTAGTGGCTGTAACATATACATCTATTATAATTTAAAGTTCCCGCCGTATGCAAATTAGGCTTCGCTAGCGTAACAGCGCTCTACCTAGCGAAGTAAAACTAGCGCAACTACGCTACCATTCGCCGACCTGAGCGTAAATTCGCACTTAAGTGGATTTGCGTAGCGCTGGCGAAAATTTGCCTGGCGTAGTGCGGCGAACGCTAGTGAAGCCTACGCTGGCGAATTTTTGGATCTTAGTGAATCTGCCCCATAGAGTCCAAAACAGCCCCGCACTGGCTCACTAAATAGTGAGTCTATGGCATCTTACAACTCACCTGTCATTTGCCAGAATTCATAGATTGCCAGTCTGGGCCTGCCTTTGTAAAAAAAAAAAAAAATTTTCTTAATGTATCTTCTGTATGTTATATACGAGATATTGCTTCCATTAAAGGGGTGGTTCAACTTTAAGTTACCTTTTTAGTATGCTATAGAATGACCAGTTTTTTGTAATTAATGAATTCTTTAGCAATATTATGAAAATACATAGACAATCTAGATAAAGCAGACCTACTTAAACATTGTATTATATTGCATTTGGTCATGTATTGGGGGGAAAAAAATGAATTTTAGCCCATCCCTCCATACAGAACTCTTGGATGTTGGTGGATTTCCTCATATAAACCACTCGCTTTAGGTCATTCCACAACATTTCAATTGCAATAAGGTCAGGACTTTGGCTTGGCCATTCCAGCATTCACTTTATTCTTCTTTAATAATTTCTTTGGTGGAACGACTTGTGTGTTTAGGACTGTTGTCTTGCAGCATTGTCTCTTGAGATTCAGTTCACACACAGATGTCTTGACATTTTCCTTCAAAATTCTCTGGTATAGTTTAGAATTCATTGTTCCATCAATGAAGCATTGAAATAAGCCCAGATGCAAACCAGAAAACCATGTTTCACAGATGGGAGTAAGGTTCTTATGCTGGAATGCAGTGTTTCTCTTTCACCAAAAATAACATTTTGGCTTCATTGAGGAGGGTTCCATTGTGGCTTCATCTGAAAAAAACATTCTTTAATTTTGCATGCAAGGCAGTGACTTTCACTTTGATACCCTGCCATACACATCATTGCTGTGTTCTCCTGATGGTGAACTCATGAACATCAATATTCACCAATGTGAGACAGGCCTTCAGTTACCATAGGGTCCTTTGTAACCTCTCAGACTATTAGATGCCTTGCTGTTGGATGGTGAGCCATTTTTGGGTATGGTAATAACAACCTTGAATTTTCTCCATTTGTATACTATCTGTCCGACTGTTGAATGGTGGAGTCCAAACTCTATAGAGATAATCTTGTAACCTTTACAGATTTATGGGCATCAACTCTTTCTGAGGTCATCAGACACCTCCTTTTGTTGGAGCCATTCTACACATACACAAATGTATATGTGATCAGGCTTTGCTGGATCCCCATTCTTTAAATTAAAAACAGGCTCTCACTCACACTGGTTTGTCATCCCCTGAAAACACAGATATTTTATTCGATCATTTTGTTTTTCAATAAATGCATGACCAACTAATTTTGGTTTATTTCTTTAATTAGGTTTTTCCATCTACTTTTAGAAAAATCTGATGTTTTAGGTCAAATTCCTATAAAAATATAGATCATTTTACTGTTCACAAACTTTCAACCCTTCTGGAACATTTAGATGCCAAAACCTTGTTGTTTATTGGTGGGTTTACAGAATATAACATGCCAATTTTTGTTCTTTTGCTTTCTAGGTGGCTTTAGAGGTGGAAGAGGTGGTGGATTTGGAGGTGGAAGAGGAGGTGGATTTGGAGGTGGAAGAGGTGGTGGATTTGGAGGTGGAGGCGGTTTCCGAGGCAACCGTGGTGGTGGTCGTGGCTTTCGAGGCAAGTTTTGGCAGTTTCTTATTAAGTCCTGTCATTAAAATGGACTTTGTGTTTGCATACAGTTATTGGCTTTGGAGCACTTTAAAAAAAAAAAATTCTTGTAAAATACTCTAGACTGTAGAATACTCTTTTTAAAGCCTGTTGTTATAAAAGTGTTTGTGCATACCTGTGATGATAAAAAAAAAAATAATCCTTGTGCAATTTATACTAGTATTCTTTTTACCCTGTAAAAGTTCTTTCATTGATACAAATGTATGCTATATACAGTTTCCATTTAATACCAAGACTGACTTTAGTGTGCAGAGTTTTGCATTTGTCATGTGAAGTAATATATAAGGCTACACTCGTCTTTAAAGCTCTCTGATGGAATTGATGTGTACCTTACTGTTTATACTATTTTTAATGTATTTTTCAGGTTTAGTTTTTATGTAAATATTTTAGAAAAGCGGTTTAAAGCAGAATCTGGTAAACTTACATTTTCAAAACTATTTTTATATCTTTCATAGGCGGACATTAGAGTGCTGGGAATCATTTGGAATAAAGTTGGAGTTAATGACCACGTTATATTTTATTTTTGAAACGGGACTTGATCTTCAGCATTGGCAGTATAATCTGTACCAGATGACTTTGGATGCAATGTTGGATATCCACTTACCTAGACCACATCACTGCGTGGATGTGTGGACCAGAATCTGTTTTTATGTCTGTTTGCTAACTTGAAACCCCTTTCTTATAACAATTGGACTGAGTAGGATGTTTCCCAGCAAAGTACTGTATTATTGTGATTGTAACACCACGAAGAACATCTGGGATGGACTCGTTAACCTCTTTGCCAGATGCACCAATATCATTGCTCCAGATTTGCTGATTAATATATCTGCAAAAAATGTGCATGTGTATACCCCAATAAATGTTCAGGCCAAAATTCTGAAGCATTTGTATAATTATAATTTAAAGCATTGTAAGGTGGGTAAATAGATAAAATAAAACATTTTATTCTATATAGTAAATTAGCTAAAAGTGTCATGTATAAAGGCTGGAGTGACCGTATGTCTAACATAATAGCCAGAACACTACTTCCTGCTTTGCAGCTACCCTGAACTATTCCTTTAAAGGGGGGGGGAAATGATTTTATAAAGCCTAGCTCCCACAGAATTATCACCTAGCTACTGTGACCAATACATTGTCAATTCATTCACTTATACAATAATTATTAGTATCAGTTAGTAATATAACTCGAAAATAACGGAAATCTGATAAAAATTGTGCATAATTTCATGTAATACATTGATGCCTTGGTTGTTATTACACATGTGCTGCTTTTTAATATAAACAATACAATAGTGTTGCCTTTTGCAATAATGCCAAAAATCCACTATGTATAGCAAAATGTCGAGTTTACCTAAATAGGTGCTAAAAAAATCCATTACTAAAAAGGCTCTACTTCTTTAAAAGACAAGGAAAGTGAAACTAAAGAAGTAGGCTCTTTTGTGCTTGTGTACCAGCCCGAGGCAACCACAGCCCTTTAGCAGTAAAGATCTGCAAAGATGCCCCAGTAGCTCTTTTCTGCTGATTCACATGATCTGTGCTGTTGTCAGTTACTGAGCTTAGGGACCCACTCACAGTATACAGTACATATAGAATAGAAATGTCACAGTGTAAGGCTGATTAATAATTAATACAAATAATGATTACATGGCAGCACAGAAACCAGTGCAGTTAGCATCAGAAATTTAATCAGCCCTGTGGCATCAACTTATATGCATGTGAGTGTCACAGACACTTTCCAAGATGGTGACCTCCTGTGACAAGTTTGAAGTCCTGGATCATTGCTGCTATTGAGAAGCTGAAACTTTAGGTTGGTGCAATAAGTTCAGTATATAAAGCATGGCATTTTTTGCCCTATTCATCATTATTAGGGTTTACTTCTCCTTTAAATAATGGCAGCTATCACAAGACAATTTGATGCATATCACCTTAGGAAAGAAAAACTTTAATAGGAAAGCAGGTGTTTATGTTGTTTTCAATTATTTCTATAATCCAAGTCTATGCCAAGTACCAAAAAATGACATGTATCTTGCACTCGATCCAAACTAACCTATAATCAATCCTTATTGCAAGCAAAACCTGCATTTTAGGTTTATTCAGTGTTTACGAGTAGACTTAAGGTGTGAAGATCTAAATTACAGAAAGATCAGTTATTCAGAAAACACCAGGTCCAGAGTGTTTTGGATAACAGGGCCCATACCTGCACCTTGTACTTGAACCTCTAAGATACAATTAATCCTTATTTGAGGCAAAACAATCCTATTACTTCAGAAACTGCACATCAAATAGGTATGTGAACAACATTAAAATAAAGATAAAAATTGTCAGTGCAGGAGTTGCCTTTAAAAATAAGTACACAACTTTGGCCAAAATATGTAAGCTCATGTTCCCGCATCAAGGCCCCTCATTGATTTTAAATGCTCTACAGATTTACAGTGAAGTCCTCCAGCAAACAGTGTGACTGAGTAGTAAGGCCATTGTGCACTTACCTTAGTAAGAAAGCAGGGAGCCCATACACCTGTAAATCATTTTCTATTTTAAAGGCTGAATTGCAACTACAGGCAATATTTGGCTGTAATTTGTTTTAAAGGCAAACCGTGCACTGGCAATTTTTCCTTTTTTTTTTGCAGCTGAACAACTCCAGAAGTGAGTGAGTTGGACAGAGCACTGGCATAAGGGTGCTTCTAGCTTCAACACCACAGCATGGGTTAGACCAAGCGCTGGTGAATTTCTTTCTGTTTCATGTGGGCAACATTGTTTATACTTTCACCAAGCACTGATATGGACACTAAAGCATCAATGGGTTTCTTTAAAGAAGTAAAGCGTTCTTGTATTTGGGGGTGCTAAATGTTACACACCCCCAAGTTATTGTATTGACTTACCCGGGGCCGGTGCTCCTATCCGCAGAAAACTGCACCGGCCCGGAGTTATACCACTGAGCACCATGGAGTGCCTACCGTTTTGCTGTTCTTCTCTACATTTGGGTGCTGTTCTTCTCTACATTAACATTTGGCAAAAGCCTTTTAAGCAAAAGCCTAGTATTTAGTATGTTGTGTCAGATCCTCCTAAAGAAGTGTTGGGGGGGGGAGAACTTTTACAAAACAACTGGAACTTGAAGTTAGATTTTAAAATAACCTTAATATTAACATATATATATATATATATTAATTTCCCACAATTTTGTAAGAACCACTTTAAATTGAAAAGTGAGAATCTGAATCACAACCTTTAGTAAATCTGCTGGAAAGACTGTGGGGAGTTGTTTTGGGACAGTCTTTCCAGCAGATTTACTAAAGGTTGTGATTCAGATTCTCACTTTTCAACTCTGCTCCTCCTATTTGACTTTGCCTGCTGAATGGCCCTTCTGTATATACAGAAGGTGTATATACACCTTTTTCCCATAAATGAAATAGATCTTCCAAATATGTTGTTCCAATAATGTAATTATAACACTCAACAACCAAACAGAGGGAGAATAGAAAGGCAAATAAGTATAAAAACAAATATATTAAAAGAGCAGTTGTAAATTAACCTTATGATACAATTTACATCAGGGGTGTCCAACCTTTTGGCTTCCCTGGGCCACATTTTAAAAATAAAAATTGTCTGGGGCCACACAAGAAATACGCAAAAACTTTTGATTTGTAAAAGTATAGAAAATGCACACCAGTTGGATAACCAGACAGAGCTATACACTGGAATATGTGACACCTGGATATTAAATAGACATATTATTATTACTACTAACTGGGCAATGGCCACAGTCCCCCCTCCTACCTACTCCTATATCCTTTGAAACATGACGTTTCCTTGGGAATCCACAGGTTGGACACCCCACTCATTTAAACATAAACTGTCCCCTTTTAAAGGAAAGGAGTCCTAAATCAATGTGAATATACTTCTTTGCAAGCAATCATATACTCTGTGAACCAAGACAATTTTGTTTCTTTGCAAGGCTTTGAAAAGTAAATGGAGTATTTGCTAAATTTGGTTCCGTTCACTAAAAGTATTAAGAAGTGAACACTGCTGATTGAGGCACTAAAATATTTTCATATACAAAGAAAGCCTTGCTTTATAGTGCCTTTATAGACTATAGGCCAATATCTATGTCGCATTAATACAGCTCAACCCAAAGTGAAGGTGACCCGGGTGCATGGAGAGTCCCGGGTCCTTCGCTTGGGTTCACGGTTTCCTTAAACAGTATCAAGGGTGTCCACACGCCCGTAGCTATAGGTGAGTCACATAATCGAGAAATATTATATGAGCACTCCATATCCATCCATGAGGTTAAAAAGTTCACTTTATTTTAAACAGGTTAAGACCCTCAGGGAATAGATGGTTTTAACCTGTTTAAAAGACGGAGAGATCTTCTAAGGGCTCTTACACACGAGCACCTGAGCGCAGGAGCAGACACTTTAAATTTTTTTCAATGGGGCTGTACTCACACAGGCGCATGCAGCTGAACGCATAAAACCGGAATACAGGGGAGCGCAGCTTCAGACACTCGTGTGTAAGAGCCCTAATACTTCTTGATTATAAGGCTCTGAAAAACACCAATATACTTGAATGTTTTGAACACATTTTTATCAGGAATCTAGTGAATAATAAAACACTTTTGATGGAAGCCATACACATTTGAGCCAAAGAAGATGAAATACTAATCTAAAGGCTGAGTCTGTTCTGTAATGAGGGCATGTGATTTTGTTAATCTCTAGGAAAGCTATGAACGAAGCCCTCATTATGAATAGCTGAACCTCTGAACAGCCCTTTGTTTGGTTATAACATGCTGTGCTCCGTGCAGCTAAAATCCTTTAAGATGTGCACCAAACTGAATTCCTGTTCACTGTCCGTGAAATAATAAGAAACACTTGGTGGGCATTCACTTGAAGTTTGCAATGGAGACATTGGCGGTGGTTTCTACATTGCTGCCTACTGGAAAAGAAAACATTTCTGATACTCTCTCAGAAGTCCATTCTGTCTTTTCCCAGGCTGAGCACAACATCGTTGCAACCTATCTAATCACAGCAGGTATGGATGTGTGTGTCCAGGTGTGCTATTTGGGTTGTTATGTCCCTGCAGATATTAGTGAGGTCAGTTGCTGCTTCAAACCTCTTCTATGGTCTCCAAGCTGAGACTATAAAAATAACTGCTTATTGTATTGCAAGTCTTCCTCTAAACAGGCCATTCGAATGCGTTGTTACCTTGAAGCATCACTCTCAATTATGCATGGGTGTCTTTACAACATACATGCTAAACTTGTCTCAAAATGATCAGCTCCTTAAGGCTACAGAAAAATAGCCACAAGGTGCTGATTATTTTGGGACATTTTGTATTATACACAGTTGTGTTCAGAATAATAGCAATCTGACATCAGTAACCTGATCAATCACTGTTTTTGGTTGAAATTATATAGTAAAATAATTTACTAGTAGGTGTAGAGTAATAGAAAACCAACATACATGCTGCCAATTCCGTTTATTAATTGAGACTTGTTCAAAATAACAGTACTATTCTAAATAAAAGCAGTGTGGAGTTCAATTAGTGAGGTTATTCATTCTGCTAAAAAAATTCTGTCAATTACTCCCCTTATTTTAGGAAGGCAACAAATGTCGTGCATGCTGGTTATAGTACATTTCTCTATGAAAATATAAGTAAAATGGGTCGTTTGTCACATTGTTTAGAACAGTGTACTTTGATAAAAAGTTGATTGAGGAGGGGAAGCATAAAAAGTGCATAAAAAGATAGTCTGCTCAGCTAAAATAAACTCAAATGCTTCAAAATGGCAACCAAAATTTGACTTGGACGTGGAAGAAAACCGGAAACTACCATACAAAGGGATAGAAGAAACGCCAAAATGGCAAATACAATGATGAACTCCAGGAAGATCAAAGAAAGTCTAAAGTTACCTGTGAGTACTGTTACAATATGAAGGCAAGCTATTGGCAAGACGCTCCTGCAAAGTCCCCTTGCTGAAAAAAAGACATACACTGAAGAGGTGATTATTTGCCAAAGAGCACACTGACTGGCCTAAAGAGAAATGGAGCAACATTTTGTGGAAAGCAAGATTGTTCTTTGTGGGTCTAGGGGCTGCAGATAGTTTGTCAGATGACCGCAAACACTGAATTCAAGCTCAAGAGAAAAGCTAACAAACTACACCTATAGTAAATTATTTGCCATGTAGAAATATATTGCTATTACTCTGAACACAACTGTATGTCTACAAAAATTTATTAAATGGCAACTTTTTTATTTGCATTTATTCAGCACTCAAAGTTTAACTTTAGTAAAGTGACCCTGAAATCAATACCTGGCAATGCATAACCCCTTAAAGTAACCCTGATACGTGTAACAGTGATGGCAACAACAGATAATAGAGGGCACAGAGGTTTACCATATGTTAGTTCCTCTCCCAATAGTCATGTTAATGGTTTCACAAATAGCTGCACCTAAAAAAAATAAGAAAAATCAGGTCAGAACCCAGGAATGGTGCCATTAGCTGTATTGGTAGGCGGAGCCACCTTCACATTAGGCAGCAGGGGGGGTGATACCACTCCAACTTGCAGTACAGCAGTAAAGAGTGACTGAAGTGTATCAGAGCACAAGTCACATGACTAGAGGGCAGTGGGGAAACTGGGAATATATCTAACCCATGTCAGATTCCAAAATTATGTATAAAAAAATGTGATTTCAGTGCAGAATTCTGCTGGAGCAGCACTATTAACTGATGTTTTTTATGAAAAAAAAATTTTTTTCCCCATGACCATATCCCTTTCCGTACAACTGACATCACTGACAGGGCACTTGACTTTTTAAGAATGATGTCACAGTGTTTTGATATAAAATCTCTTGGACCCTGACTGTTTCTTTGAATTTTTAACAGTCTTTACTCTTAATGTGGAGCACTACTTGCTTTCAGTTGAATCTTTTTCTTGTTCATAATATTGCAACAAGAGGCATTAATTTTCCATAATAATGTGATGGGGGAGAGCAATACTAGGGGCAAGTGCATTGGTGCCTCTGATAGTAGCCATGATGTTATGAGCATATAATCCTATAGCTAGTTTTGCACTTGCCTAGTACTCAAATATTGATTTATGAAAAAAATGTATATTGCTATATACAAATAACTATATATTGCTATAGCAAATAACTATTTCATATGGAACCTTAAAGGGCAAGGAAAGTGTAAAATAGAATAAGGCTGGAAATGCTGTATTTTGTATACTAAACATAATCATGAACTTACTGCACCACAAGCCTAATCAAACAAATGATTTATGCTTTCAAAGTTGGCCACAGTGGGCTGTCATCTTGTTACTTTGTTATACATCTTTGCAAGACTAGACTACATACACATGCTCAGTGTGATCTGGGCTTCTTAGGGATCTTCATAAATGATCAAAAAACAAAGCTGATTGAGTTCTGCATGGCTGGTAAGTAAGGCAGAGGCTCCCCCTGCTGTTTGTAAGTATGATTGTTTCCCTGCCAGAAGTTAGGGACTGTCTGCAAATTCCTATCCACAGCACTAAATGAAGGGAGGATTTCACTGCATACAGTCAGGTTTCTTATAAAAACGGTACACATTTTTAAATTAAAGTATATTGGAGATAGATTTATTTTTCATTAAAGAAAGTAAAAATGGGATTTTATTTCTTTGCCTTTCCTTTCCTTGTCCTTTAAAGTAATAACTATCTTAATGAAAATCATGAAACAGGAGGGTGATTTAGACAAGTTATTTGTTGACAGTGTCTTGATCACAAGCTAAAGGTCTACTGATAGATCACAATCTACCTTTTGGGCACCCCTGCTTTAATTCATTGTAGATAACCCACCTAGTTTGCAAGGCCATATACTGAATAGCAGGGAATGTACTTCTATCGGTCTATATTTATTCTTATACAGGATATACTGTAATTCTGACTACTCTCCAAACAAATTTGGATTTTAATTGTTAAATGGGTCATAGAATACATATTTCTTTTTCCTTCAGGTGTAATAAGCATTTTAAGCAACATTATAGTTCTTGGAATCTTTGTTAAGTACAAGGAACTCCGTACGGCTACCAATGCGATCATTATCAATCTGGCATTCACTGATATTGGCGTTAGTGGGATTGGGTATCCAATGTCTGCAGCATCTGATCTTCACGGAAGCTGGAAATTTGGATATGTAGGATGTCAGGTATGTTTGATTCTTTATGATATCAATTTGATTCCAATAGACATAATTTGATACCTTTACATAGCTTTAGGGTGTCAGCAACAATTAAATTATCTATTAAAGTTTTACTAAACTTAAATTGGCAGTTGACAAGATAGCTAAAGTTGTCTTGTTAGTTCTAAACAAATACGTAAATATTTCCACACACCTAAACTGATTGACATGTTTTATGTATGTAAGATTTTCTACAGCCAGCTCGGCTAAACAGAACTTTGTTGGTCATACCACACAGCAATGTCATGAATAGGTCCATGCAATAGGTGCATTAACTATAAACTACAAGGTAAAAAGCCCACAATCTAGAGGGGGGCTCATTAAGAATTAACATAACCCATTTCAATATTGGATGTTGCTTGGGATCCAATCCACACACTAGTAGGGTTGCCACATGGCTGGTATTTTACCGGCCTGGCCGGTATTTTTGATGGTAGATCCCAATGTTATTAATAGGAAAACAATATAAATTTATAGGAAGTCTGTAATTTTTTTCAAGAAAAGGGGGCAACCCTACACACTGGTGGAAAATAGTTGGACAGTGAGTGCTGCCTTACACAATAATGGTATGTCAGTTAGACTGATTCGCTAAATATACAGTCAGGGCAATGATATGGATACAATTCTATGAGGATACATTCTATGCAACCATTCTCAGAACGCAAATTGAAGTGCTTTTCTTCCCTATTATTCTGTAGATTTATGCTGGTCTGAATATCTTTTTTGGTATGGCGAGCATAGGATTGCTGACTGTTGTCGCAATTGACCGCTATCTGACCATCTGCAGACCAGATATAGGTACAGTATGTATTTTTATTTGTTTTTTGTTTTTTCCCGACTATCTTCAGATCGAGAACAGGAGACTTTAACTGTGGTACGTATTTATGTGACATTTAACCCACTGAATCCATTATGTGCTATTTTTGTTTTTCTTTTTTATCTAGCCATGCTCTATATGACTAGTGATGGGCGAATTTATTCACCTAGGTCGAATTCGCGGTGAATTCCCGCGATTCGCGAATCACCAGCGAAATTTCGCTTGGCGAAAATTCGCCGAAAACGAGTCGCGCGTCAGTCGAAAACGACTAAAATCGTCCCGCGACTCGTTTCGCGAATTTTTCGGCGAAGCGAATCGCGGGAGATTCGCCCATCACTATATATGACATTTAGGTATTTCAAACTATATCTCTGTTTTTGAAATGCAAACACCAATTTTACCAGTGCAGGGCACCAGTATATTATATTGTCATTCCTTTAAAACACTTAAATTTTTTGGTGTTACTGTTCCTTTAAGTTTAAAGAAAAGTGACTCAAAAATCTGTGCTGTTGTCCTACACTGGTTAAAATGTAATGTGTAGACTAAGGGACATCCATTCAGGAAAAGGCACAGATCACCTGTACAAATAATAGATAAGCTGTTTTGAATACAATGGGTTTAGTTCTGAAACAATTGCCACAGTTCAATCTAGTCCAGCATTTTCTTAATCTTCACATCACTTCTACAGTACACAAGAAAACTCATATAATTTCTGCAATCCT
>CM044432.1:55336225-55368273 GCA_024363595.1 Xenopus borealis | reverse complement strand
GGGTGGGGGCCCTGGTGCAATTGCACCCTCTGCACCCCTGGTAGTTACGCCACTGCTTAACTTCACTCTTTGATAAATATACCCCATGGTGCATTATCCTGGTTCCTGCTCTACCTGGTTCAGTGAGAGATATTGGAACTTGGCCAGTGATGGGAGGACTTGGAAAGCTGTGAAGCAGAAAAATCAACCTGGTTGAAACTCTCTCTCTGCAAGTAATACCAGACTGGCTTGAGATCCTCTGTTTCAGAACAATTCTTTATCTTTTTTTCTGAAATCAGTTCTTTATGATTTTGGCTGTGTTTTGGGGGTCACAGTTATGATGCAAATGGAATTTTCATGATGGAAATTCATTGTAATCCCACATTCTAATCACTCATTGGCTGGTATCAGTTACTGTCCAGGTGAAAATTTGCTCAGTGTTTTTGAATGATCCTATCAAGTAACAGCATCCAGCTTCTTGGGGAAAAATAATTCAAGATGGCCACACATTTCACTGTGGAACTCACTGCCATCTTTTTTAAGATGATCCAAACAAAGAGATAGACAAGCAGCATGGAAGAAGCAGGAGATAAGAACTTTAGAGTTGGTATTCTGCTTGTGCGAGTTTTTAATGCAGTGCTCATTGCCCATTTCTACAGTCATTATACGGGTATATCTGTGATTAATATGGTGATTATACATTTCCTATAGTAATTATAATGGCTTGTCTGGGGTTAATATGTTGTTTATCCATTACTAGCATCTACTCTCATCTGAGTAGAGGAGGGCTCATCCCAAAGTGAAAGACAGTTGTAGTCTATGTAAAGGAGTTGGGTAGGAACTCATTGCTTGATTGAAACACCTGGTATGCATACTACTAAAATTTTCATTGGGACAGTGGCACACAGGAAATTTTAATTACCAAACCAATGTGGGTGTCTTTGGGCAGCATGCCACCCCCTAAAATCCTAGGCCTAGGTGGCCTCTCCACAAATCTGGGCCTTATTGTTTCCAAAATGTACATTTCCTATGTGAACAGTTTCATTTTTCTGTTATGCCAAAGAGCAAACCTTAGATGCTTGATAAAGTATTACATTCACTCTGGAATACCTACAAATAGTATTTATTATGCATTTTCTGTCATTTCTAGAAATGATGGACGAATTTGTCCCGGGACCGTGGACGTTTGACACCAGCGACAATTCAGTCGCTGGCCTCAAACTTTCTTTGACACCGGCGAATTTCCACTGGTGAGGTTGCGCTGGCGTTTTGCGAATTCGCTGCGAAAATTCACAGCTGGTGAATAAATGAGACCATCACTAATTTGTAGTAGTCTTAGGATTCCAAAGAACTCTCCATATTGAACTTTTTAGGGCTCCTTTACAAGGTTCATGAGCTGAATCCCTCCACAGTTTTATTCCACTACTACTACGGATATATGTCAGGTCTTGTTCGGTGTTAACAAGCCTAATAATAATAATGAACTCCCATCTGAAATAAAATTGGCTGTTGGTAAAATGGTTTCAGTAGACTGGGGATTAAAAGTATTACATCATGCTAAAAAACAATCGTGTTTGTCAACATACACGTCAAACATACATGTCAAGAATAAACAGCATCTCCTATTATTACACAGTTTGATAAATAGAAAAAGATTGTGCAAAAGTAACTTGTGGTCACATAATAAAATGCACAAATGTTGACCTGAGTCTAATAACCCACAGCAAACAGAAGACTAACTTGTTTTAGAAGACTAAACAAAGGTTTTCTTCAAAGAATGTACCTAAATAGCTCAAAGCATGCAGTAACCTGGATCCAGTTATAACATTCTGGCTACAAAATATTTTTATATTTATTAAACAAACAAATAATAAAGAATGAGTTACAAAAAAGCTGAGAAGGGATGGTACTTTGAAAAGAAAAATAATTACTATCACACTAACTATTTCTGAAGTTTCTTTAAAAGCAAATTTTTTATGAGAGATTAAAACTCTTTACTATAAGCCATCCTCACTATATAACCTTAATGATTCCTCTTCAGTAGAGACATTCTACTAATGTGCCTTTTCAAAATGTTTATCAACATTTTAGCTTATATTTTGTGTTTACTCTGTATATGCATTAATTGAATGTTTGGATGAGTGTCCAGATTAGGGCAAACATTTGGGGAAACATTGGGCACAAACCTAATACAGTTATGGGACCTGTTATCCAGAATGCTTTGGACCTGGGGTAACATATCTTTCTGTAATTTGTAACTTCTTACCTTAAGTCTACTAGAGAATCACGTAAACATGGTTTTCCTTCGAAAAATGATTAATTCTATCTTAGTTGGGATCAATTACAAGGTATGGTTTTATTTTTACAGAGAAAAAGGAAATCATTTTTCAAAATTTGGATAATTTTATTATAATGGAGTCTTTGGGAGATGACTGTAACCCTTTCTTGGCTGTATTAAACCAAACCAACTAGCATGAGCAGAGCATTGGTTACACGCGACTCTCTTTTCATCAGGTAGGGCTTTCGCTAAGTGGAAATACACGTGTGAGGTAGTTGAACTACAACTCAATACTGCATGATGTGTAAAATAACAGGTGTTGGACGCCAGGGGTTCTTTGTAAACCAAAAGTAACAGAGTTTATTTACATAGAGCACCACAGGGTAACAATGATACTCACAAATCAGTGGATCATAAGTAGCATAGCAAATCAGAATAGCCACAGGTACAGCATTAGGTATTGCCCTCAGGTAGGATTTGTATTAGGAGTTGGTAGGTTCACCAGCCAGGTTAGCAGTACCTCATGTGGTCCGGATCCCAACAGCAGATATGGGTAGATCAGGGGTTAAATAACTCTTCCTGCAGTCCCTGTATACTGAGGTCCCTTCACTACAGGCAAGGTAGAGCCTGGGGGAGAGCTACTCCTTTCTATCCTCCTTGTTGGAGCTTGAAGCTGCCCGTGCTATCTTCTCTCTCTAATCTCACCTCTCCTAGAGAGTGCTATAACAGAGCTAATCTATAGCTAACTAGTCCTCATTCACGGGGTCCCTGTATCCCCGACTTCACTAAAGGTGGTAGTACCTTTAGGGCCGAACGCTTCTGGGGCCTTGTTGACTCCCAGGCTCAGTGGATACACTGCCCAGATCGACTGCTGCAGGCCAAAGAGGAAGTGCCCCTCCCTGCAAGTACTTTTATCACAGCACTGCAGGGGGTGGTCACAACTTGTATCAATATTTTGTTACATGGGACTTAGCCCAGTAACAGGAAGAGGAAGGTAAGGGGTAGGGAATGAAGCCATAAGGGCCATACTACTTATGGGTCCCTACATGACCTTTCCGTAATTCAGGGCTTTCTGGATAATGGGTTTACAGATAATGGTTCCCATACCTATAGCTGCATTTTTTCCCATGTCAATTTTCAAACGTCAAAAGTCAGAGTTTCTATTTGCAATAGTGTCCCTCAAACTGTACATTTCATTTTCAGTTATAAAGAAACCAGAATTGATTTTTATGTTCTGTTCTAAAATGTTTGGCTATGGCAGTCATGTAAGGCCATGTTGAAGAAATCCAGATTTACAGGACTTGAGTATAACTGGTACAGGTATGGGACCTATTATCCAGAATGCTCGGGACCTGGGGCTTTCCGGATAATGGATCTTTCCATAATTTTGATCTTCACCCCTTAAGACTTCTAGAAAATCATGTAAACATTAAATAAACCCATCTAAAATCAGAGACCTACTTTTACGGCAGTGAAGAAGAGACTCAGGGATTCCCAAATACCCTACAGTATTATCTATCCGGCAAGACTGTGCATACAAGATGGAGACCGAGTCCAATACTTCAACTCACCAGCAGAAGCAGACGACTGGCTTACTCGGAACAATGCAAGGAGATCACCCCCTCGTTCCATATGTCTGGTAAATACTGACTTACATTGTACATTTTAGGACATGTATTATCTGGCCTCGGTGGTGAGTAGCTGAGACTTCACGCATCATTCTAAATTCTCAAAATTCCCCCACTTGAATTACTACATACTGTAGAGGTGGGCAATAAAGATTGGAACCCCCTTGTAGCAGTTGCTTGACTGCCCCCCCACAGGAATTTCCCCAATATGTTATCTGTATTAGACTTGAGCGGGAAGTGATGGCACATATAGGTCTAGTAAAGACACCAGACTATTATATATACATTTCCAGATTGGGCCACCCCTACAAGTGAGGTTTGGATATCTACCCCTCACAGGATCCCACTAAATATGTGGCAAGGTGAACTTGGGAGCCACAGAGACTGGCAGTCAATATTAATACCCTTACTACCGCATTTTACCCTGCATATATGGGAAAGGTGTCGGACTTCCGCAGGGTAGAACTGTAGCAAACTGTTGGCTACAAATACATTACTCCTGTAACACTAAAGCGAGGCACCATATTATCCTCTGAACAAGAATACAAAGAGAAAGAATATTACACAACTGATCCATTGGTCCAAACTGTGAAATGAGACTGCCCAAGTAGTCCCAGATTGAAAATGTACCTTAGGGCAATTGGTCTCCAACTCATACCAGACTTTAATATGGGCCATGGGGAGCTGCTAATGCAGCAGATGGTTTAATTTTTCAATTATTTGTCATTGCATTCTACAGTTCTTATCAATAAGCAATTAATGTTTGTTTGAGAAGGGGTGCTTTCTAGGGCAGCACAACACTCCTCATGGAAGAAAGTGGTTTTGGGTACAGGCTCACCTGTGTTTGGGGGGTGGGTAGGGTGGGAAGGGCTGGGTGTTTTGTTCATTTAATTCAGTGATCCCCAACCAGTAGCTCGCGAGCAACATGTTGCTCTCCAACCCCTTGGATGTTGCTCCCAGTGGCCTCAAAGCAGGTGCTGATTTTTGAATTACTGGCTTAGAGGCAAGTTTTGGTTGCATAAAAACCAAGTGTACTGCCAAACATTCTCTCTTGTAGGCTGCCAGTTCATATAGGGGTTACCAAAAAGCCAATCAGAGAATCTTTACAGCTTATCTATGCCCTCTATTTAAGAGGGCGCTAATTCTTAACCATATCTATAAATATAAACCTGATGTAGTATTACTACAGGGGACCCAACTTACAGGACAGAAACTTGGCTCTTGAGAAATTTTGGGTGGGCCATGTATGCTATGCCCCCATCTCATCATATTATCGAGGGGTCTCCATTTTAATTAAGAGGTCATTGACATTCAGATTAATAAATATCCATATAGACTTTTATGGCAGGTATGTGATTAGATTTTGCTAATTTAATCCAAACTATCTCATATTTACCCAGAGCGCATTCAGATCATTTTTGGGGTTTGCCCCAAGGCCAGCGGTTGTGGCTCACAGATGAAACAGTGGCAGACACCTGCATAAAAAACTTCAGGGAATACTGGAAGATCAATCAGAACACTGCTCCTCCCCCAGTGGTGTAGGACACAGCCAAAGCAGTATCCAGGGGTACTCTTATAGCTACCATACATGCCACTAGGGAAACTAAAAAACTCTATTTGAGGCAGAACAAGCTTACTGTCATACCAAATCCAAAGCCAACCATGACATACTATCCAACTATCCAGGGCTCTAAGGGAACTAAACCTTTTGCTATCAGATAATGCTAAGAAAAAGTTTCTATACTTCAGACAAAGGGGAGTTGACCTTGGTGATAAAAATAGCAAAACATTGGCATATATGGCAAATTTGACAGATCAAGTCACAGTGATCCCAGGATTGCAGAACCAACTAGAGCAACTGGTGACAGAACCCACTACTATGGCCAACATATTTGCAGATTACTATAAAGGGAGCTACAGGTTTTATGCCTCACACAACTATGTCCATAACTTGAGACGCTTGTTCACACACATACAAGTAGCCAAACTACAACAATCCATGGGGGCGTTTGCCTCGCTAGACATAACTAAGGCTGGTCATACCTCTGGCAGACACTTGAGAAATTTGGGTGTGGTCCAAATTTCATTGCATGGATCAAACTGTTATACAAGAAACCCACTGCTTTATATGCAGACAATCTATTACTTTTCCTGGAAGATGCTGGTCCCTCACTACGAGCAGCACTGGAGATTCTTGAGAAGTTTGGGACAGTAAGTGGCCTATGGATTAATAAGAACAAATTAATTCTGTTTCCTCTGGGGAAACTGGCTGCCATAGAGGAGTCATCAGCACTCAAAGTGATTCCATTACTTAGGTATCTTTGTTACGACAGACACTTCTGCGTATGTAACTGAGAATTTGCACCCCATCCTAGTAAGGTTTAAATCCGCAATTCCACACTGGATTCAATTCCCTTTAACTTTGTGGTGTAGAGTCAATCTATTTAAAATGTTATATCTACCTAGATTCTTTACCCATTATGGAACTCACCACTCTATATTACTACTATTACGACAGCAACTCCCTAACAAACTTGCATGCCACAATCCTGAGTCCATTCACAACTCTAACCCTATAGCGGATTTGTGATCTCCCCTCATTGCTAGGAGTGATTTCTACCCCCATTAAAGTATGGGCTAGGCTACAAGCCAAAGTATCTACCCCCTACCTAAAGTATCTGGCAAGGCTCCACTCTGGAGGAACTCCAACTTGCCTCATATGAGAAAGCTGATAGATTTCCAGTATTGATCTCACATGTGTATGACACCTAGAGGACCTGTTGGTGGAAGGCAGTTTTGTCTGCCTAGATCAAATAAAAAATTGAATAGGCTAGACATACAATTGTTTAGATATTTCTAGCTAGGACACGACTTTTCTGCAAAGTTCAGGTCATTCTAATTTACACCCACACCTCTGACATGGAAATTCAGACTGTGGACTACTATCTCAACTATACACTATAATTCAATCTTCCCAGCCTTCCCCCTTCAAAAAAGCCAAACAAAAATGGCTCACACTTATTTCTTCACTAGAGGAAGACCAGTGGGAAGAGGCTACGGATAACTTTTACCCCTGCCTTATCTCACTCAAGGAACGAATGGTTCAATTTAAAATAATTCACCAAATTTTGAAGCTATGGGTAGATCAGAGGGAGTAAACTGCATGAAATGTGGCAGGGGAGAAGCTGGATTCCTCCTCTTGATATAGAATTGCCCTAGAGTGGTCAGACTGGTCCTAAGTAATCCGATACCCTAATACATTTCTATCCTTTCCTGGAATTAAGCCCCCTGAGATTTGTTTATTGAGTATTATAGATGAGGTAGTACTCCTACAGAAATCCAGAACATTACTACCAACTATTTTGTTCTACCCAAAGGAGTTAGTAATAATGAAATGGATGAACCCTAATCCCCCCACACTTCAGCAATGGATTAACCTAATAAATGGCACACTGCCTCAAATCAAATTGACATACAATGCTAGGGGAGCACCCCAGAATTTGACATTGAGCATCATGACACCCTCCTTTGGTGCCAGATTTGAATTCTCGCGCCAATTTACCTTTAAAAAGCCCAGTCCAGAAGGTGCCATTCTCTTTTTAAATTCTCACAAATTGGAAGGATAACTTTAAATTAAGGGCTTATGTAGACTGCACAGATAGACTCAAACAAGCAAACACATTCTATTTTAGTCTTACATTCTACAAGCACACATCTTTACCCAATGGCAATATGTATATATTGCTTTTTATTATCTTATACCCTATTAGCAGTGGCCTGTGAGATCGATGGGGATTCAACTGAGTAAAATCTCCACCCTCTGCATCTAGTTATGGTGTAGCCTAAGCATTTTTTTTTTACTTAAAGGGGATTTTAAACCCAAAAAACAAATTTATGTAAACTTACTTAGCTTACCCTGATGAGTACGTTTGCTATTTACATTTTTTCTATTAGAAATTTCCGAGAAATGACAGCTAATAGCATGTTTTGATCTAAACAGATCTCTCTGAAAGACAAGCCTAGGGTTAACTGACTACATAGCAGATACATAGAAAGTAAATATATAGTATCATTGACACTGACTCTTACACACTCTTACATTAATTCATTTTGTATGTATAGATGCCCTTTAAATATATTTTGTAGTTGGAAAGTTTAAACACAAGAGGGTGCTCTGACCTAGTGATACCATATATCAGTCTATACAGTATTAATACAGGTTACAGCTGCAATTTCAGGGGTGCACGGCCAATATTAATTCATATACTCACAATGTGGAATAAAGTATTCCTGGGCCAATACTTCCCTTGGTGAAATAAATGTCTTTTATTTATACACACATTTCGTGCTCCAATGTTTCGGTCCCTTTTGGGACCTTTATGTCTTTTATTTATACACACATTTAGTGCTCCAATGTTTCAGTCCCTCTTGGGACCTTGATGGTCGAATGCTTCACCAGGGAGACATGAAACACGTTGGGAATCCGCATCTCAGGGGGTAGTTGCAGATGGACAGCCACTGGATTGACGACCTCAGAGATGGAGAAGGGACCTACGAACTTGGGACCCAACTTTGGAGATGGAACCTTCAGGCGGATGTGTCTAGAAGAAAGCCAGACTTTATCACCGATTTTATACGGAGGGGAAGACTTCCTTCTTCTGTCAGCGAAAGTCTTGTGCACCAAGGACCTCTTTTCTAGATTGGACTTGGTTGCAGCCCAGATAGCTGACATATGAACTATGTGATCTTCAGCAGCAGGGACGTCAGAGAGAAGGAAGTCCTGAGGAAAGGCCAGAGGATGCTGACCGTATACAGACAGGAACGGTGATCTTCCAGTGGAAGTGTGATTGGCATTGTTGTGAGCTAATTCCGCCCACGGGAGGAGATCAGACCAGTAGTCTTGACAGAGGGAAACATGGTTTCTAAGGAACTGTTCAAGGGCTTAATTCACATGCTCCGCTGCCCCATTAGTCTGAGGGTGATAGGCTGTATAAAGAGGTGAGAAAGTTCCACAGCCGAGGGAAGTTTCTTTAAAGGAATGAAGTATGCCATCTTGCTGAAACGCTCTATTACTACCCAAATGACGGTGTTCCCACAAGAGGGTGGCAACTCGACAATGAAGTCCATACCCAAATGAGTCCATGGATGAGAGGGTACTGGTAGGGGTTGCAGAAGACCGAAGGGTCGAGAATGACTGGACTTGGTGGTAGCACACATGGTACAGGCTGAGACAAAGTCTTTGACATCTTTGCGGATGGTCGGCCACCAGACAAGGCGACAAAGGAGTTCAAGAGTCTTTTCTGAACCAGGGTGGCTGGCCTGTTTGGAGCAATGATTCTGTTGTAGGATGGGAAGGCGTAGCTCAGGGGGTACAAATGAAATTCCAATAGGAGTCTCAGGAGGAGCGGCAGACTGGCAAGACAAGATTTGCTCAACAAATTGTGGTAGTACAGCGGCGATGATCCTGGACGGAGAGATAATAGGATCTTGCTCTATAGTAAGACGGTCCTCTGGGGAGAAACTACGAGACAAGGCGTCAGCCTTCCGATTCTTGGTCCCAGGACGATATGTCAGGACAAAATTAAACCAAGAGAAGAAGAGAGCCCATCTTGCCTGACGGGGATTTAGCCTCTTGAGGGATTGAATGAACTCCAAATTCTTATGGTCAGTGTAGACAGTGGCCGGATGGGGAGCACCCTCCAATAGGTGGCGCCATTCTTCGAGGGCAAGTTTAATGGCCAGGAGCTCACGATTTCCAATGTCATAATTCTGCTGAGCAGAGGAAAATTTCTTGGAGAAACACGCACAAGGAAGGAGCTTACCATCTGCAGAATGTTTCTGAGCCCCTGCTCCTACATCAGAGGCATCAACTTCAATGAAGAAGGGTAGGTGCGGTTCAGGGTGCCGAAGAAGAGAGGCAGAAATAAAGGCATCTTTCAGGGACTGGAAGGCTTCAAGGGCCATAGGAGGCCAACAATTGGGCTTCCCTCCTTTGCGGATGAGGGAGAGGATAGGAGCAATGCGGGAGGAAAAGCCTTTAATGAATTGGCGGTAATAGTTTGCAAAGCCTATGAACCTCTGGATCGCCTTGGTACTCTGGGGAAGTGGCCATTTCTGGATAGCTGATACCTTGGCAGGGTCCATCTTGAAGCCCTCAGATGAGATAATGTAGCCAAGGAAGGAAATTTTGGGTACTTCGAAGATGCATTTCTCCAGTTTGGCAAAAAGGGAATTTTCCGTAAGACGAGAAAGAGCCTCCTTAACTTGGGAGCGGTGGGTTTACAAATCTTGAGAGAAGATGAGGATGTCATCCAGATACACAACAACAGACTTCCCCAGGAGGTCCCGAAAGACATCGTTAACAAATTCGTGAAAGACAGCGGGGGTATTGCAGAGGCCGAAGGGCATCACAAGGTACTCGTAATGCCCATCACGAGTATTGAAAGCCGTCTTCCGCTCATCGCCTTCTTGGATCCTGAGGAGGTTGTAAGCCCTGCGGAGATCCAACTTGGAGAAAATCTTGGCCTCTTTAAGCTGGTCAAAAAGTTCTGAAATAAGAGGTAAGGGGTATCTGTTCTTTGCAGTTATTTTATTGAGCCCCTGATAGTCAATACAGGGACGGAGTCCACCGTCCTTCTTTTCCACAAAGAAGAAACCAGCTCCAGCTGGAGAGGTGGAAGGACGGATAATGCCTTGCTGGAGGTTCTCTGTGATATACTCCTTCATGGCAGCAGTCTCTGCAGGAGACAAAGGGTAAATCCGCCCACGGGGTGGCATGGTTCCAAGAAGGAGGTATATAGGGCAGTCATACCGCCAATGCGGGGGAAGGAATTCTGCTTACTTTTTGCAAAAAACATCGGAGTAGTCCCTATAGACAGAGGGCAAGAATGAGAGATCTGTAGAAGAGACTGTAACCCATTGGCTGAGAAATTAGACAATGTCTTTGGCAGTACAGACTCCAACGGGAGATTTGACCAGAGGACCAGTCGATGGAGGGGTTATGAAGTTGTAACCATGGTAAACCCAGCACGACAGGAGTGGAGGGACAAGTAATGATCAGGAAGGAAAGCTTCTTCAGATGTAGAATCCCTGTCTGAACAGATAATTATCCAGTAGACAGAGTGATGGTGTCAGTGGAGAGGGGTCTATCATCAATGGCAAAGACCCTTATGGGAGGAGACACTGGAAACAGAGAAATGCCAATCTTTTTAGCAAATGCCAAGTCCATAAAGTTTCCTGCAGCTCCGGAGTCAAGGAAGGCTGAGACTGGTATTGCCTGGGAGGACAACAGGATCTGCAAAGGAACATGAAATTGATGAGAATTTCCCAAAGGCTTAGAAGCAACGCCTCACTAGGAATTGTCTTGGCTCTCGCACACCCTCTGTAACCGGCTGATCAGAGACACCTGGTGCTCAATGGTGGAGATCCGGCAACCTCCCAACAATCTTGCACACAAGGAAATCCAAAGGCACACAGGACTTATCAAACACAGTAGTGTTTATTGCGAATTGCGGTGCAATGTTTTGGGGTTACCCCCTTTGTCAAGCATTCTTGCCTCGCTCTTTACCAGCCTGATGTTCTCTGAGGCTGGTGTCCACCTTGATAGCGAGAGCGATCAAATCCTCTAGGGAGTCAGGTAGATCTCTGGAAACTAGATCAGGCGAGAAGATAATCCTTGATAAAAAACTGCCTTGTATGCCTCATCGTTCCAGGAGGTCTCAGCCATGAGAGTTCTAAAGTCTATGGCATACTCGCTGCACTGAGATTGCCCTGACAGATTTGCAGCAGATGTGAAGAAGCAGTAGCAACCCGACCAGGGGCATCAAAGATGGTTCTGAACATCCGTAGAAATTCATTAACATCAAAAGTCAGTGGTGACTGTCTCTCCCAGAGAGATGTTGCCCATTCAAGAGGTTTGCCCTCCAAACGAGACATAACGTAACCCACCTTCGCCCGCTCACTTGAAAATTGGGAAAGTTGGAACTCAAATTGAATCAGACATTGAGTCACGAATCCGCTGCAGGCCTCAGGGTCATCAGTGTAGCGAGGAGGAGGAGGAATACGCGGCTCACGGGCCGGTAACACAGCAGGCGGAGGAACAACCACAGCAGGAGGAATTTCCGCAGCAGCGGGAGTAGGGGGCAAATGGGATACAATGGAATCAAGTGCTTTCCTAATTCTGACTTGCTGGGTCTCATACACCTCCATAAGGGACGCCAGCCCACGGAGGGCTCTTCCGACGTCCGGCGCGCTTCCTCGGGAACCATGGTCCAAGTATAATGTCAGGGGGCCAGCGGCTCCCACCGGGAGGTAGTCAGGATCGAGGAGGAAACCCTTCCCAGAGTCCAAGGCAGAATACAGTTCAAGATTAATCCAATAGAATGGTCAAGGTCCAGGCAAAGTTTCAACAGGCAGGCAGCACAGAATCAAGGTCAGGAAACAGGCCAGAGATCAATAGCAAGAACGAGCAGGAATATTAAAGAACCCAGGAACACAATTTAAGATTGAACTATACTTGGGCATCGAACCTGCGTCTTCAGCGTCCTTTTATTTTAAATCTGGCGCCGGTACGCGCTTGGCGCGGCGCGATGACGTCACGGCCGGCACTGCAACCACGTGGTGGCCATGGGCGCCGCCATTTTGGAAGTGCCGTCGCTGAGACTGGACGTGCCCCCCGGAGCTCCCGGAAAGGCACCGGGCGGCGTTCATGACACTGTGTCATAGTATATTTTGTGCACAAGCAATCCTGTCAGTAAATTCCAGAAGATATGTGTATTTATTCATTATGCCACAGAGAATACGCTCCTGCAAAGATAAATGGCTAATAGAAAATATTTTATATGAACTATAAATCTTCTGTCTCTTTTTCTACAAAGCAATGTTCTTCAGATTCCATAGGAGATTTTAAAACCAATTCAGTTGTCACATCTTGTGTCTGCACAATTTTATTCTCAGATATACTTTGCACACACAGCTCTGAAGTGTATAGAAAGTGCAAACATGGATGGCAGTGACTGGAAAAAATTTTTGGAGGTCCGAGCACACTGGAAGGTCTGACAGTTGATGCAGTTAATAGGAAACTGTATTGGACAGACAGAGGATAGAATTTATTGTATTAATACAACCATAACCCTAACACAGCCCTAATCTTAATACAACCCTAACCCTTACCCTAATGCAACCCTAACCCTAATCCTAATGCAACCCTATCCCTAATGCAACCGTAACCTTAATACAAATCTAATGATAATCCAGCCCTAGTTTATTTAATTTTATTTTAATTTAATTTTGATAAATCTCAGAATTTGCACACCCTAGTCAAATTTGACAGTTGTGGGCAAAATAACTTGAATTTTGTTTTTGAATTAGACTCTTGATAAATCTGCCCCTTGAGATCTGACAGAAACAAACCTTATTGCTTGCAGATATTTTTATTTATAATATCGGTTGTTTATATTTAGCCTGTCACAGAACTGACACTTCTTCATATAGAGTGTACCTTATATTCTGTTGTATATAGTGCTGTGAAATCCTCTGTAGCACAGGTTGTGTTTCTATCATGAACTGGAAGACACAAATGCTAGTTAGAGCCAAGCCAAGATCACAGCTTGTACTACAGTGAAAACGCTATCCCTTGGCACGCTGCAAAGCAGAAAGCACACTTTACATAGAGAAATGTCATATCTGCCTAACTGCACAATTTAGAAGTATTTTTAGCCATGAATCCAATGGTGTGAATAGTTTAGAAGTGTTAGTATCACCTGAAGGTCATAAGAAATAAGCAAGAAGATATAGAAATATTTTTTGCTTTAAAGTTTTTAAAAGATTAATAGGGCAAATAATAGGAAAATGCCTCACATTTCACTTTTGGATGAACTACAAAGTTATCAAAATATAACAGATATGTGTAAAAAAATTAATTTAAATAAAATGAAATTAAAATTAAAATAAATTAGTATTAAAGTAAAAGGAAATTAAATAAAAATTTAAAAAAGTTAAAATAAAAATGTAAGTAAAAATTAAAATGAAATTAAAATTAATTTAAAATTAAATCAAATTAAACTAAAGTAAAATTAAATTAAAATTAAATAACCCTAACCCTAATACAACCCTAACCCTAATGCAACCCTAACCCTAATACAACCTTAACCCTAACCATAACACAGCTCTAACCCTAATGCAACCTTAACCCTAACACAACAGCAACTCTAACCCTATTACTACCCTAACCCTAATGCAGCCCTATCCTGAACCCTAATGCAACCATAACCCTAACCCTAATACAACCCTAACCCTAATGCAGCCCTAACCTGAACCCAAATGCAATCCTAACCCTAATGCAACCCGCACGCATGCCCTAACCCTAATGCAGCCCTGACCATAACCCAAAAGACCGCACAGACATACTTGCTTTTCTCATTTTTGGTGCGATAACTGCACATGCATTTTCAGGTATGAACATTTCTGTGTTAATATGCATGATATTGGGTTTGACTTTTTCCACTGATGTCATACTTACATGGGACTTTGAAACACCCACTGAGGTCATGCTTCACCTGAAGTTGTCAAAGTCATTGTATGGCCACAGGGAGAACAGCTGTTTTACTGTAAATAATTTTCTTTTTGTTTCCCAGTCGGAGCAACTATTTCACACGCAGGATGGACAGAGACTGTACTGTTTCCTTTGTGGAATTCTTCTACCATTGATCTAGCCTACAGACTGGGGAGGGTTTTTACAGTTCAGTTGTCCGTAATTCGTTGTACCGTTGACTGGCATGTTGGTCTGAATACTTGTTAATTGTATTACTTTTGTAGAGTTCAAATAAAATCATTATAAAACCTAATGCAACCCTAATCCAGCCCTATACCTAATGCAACCCTAACCCTAATGCAACTGTGACCCTAGGGTTATGGTTAATTTAATTTTAATTATAATTTAATTTTTATTTTAATTTAACTTTAATTTTAGTTTAATTTTAGGTTAGGGTTAAGTTTAGGGATAAATTAGGGTTAGCGTTGCATTATGGTTAGATTAATTAAATTAAAATTAGGGTTAGAGTTAGGGTTGCATTAAGGATAGGGTTGGGTCGCATTAGGGTTAGGGTTGAATTTGAGTTAGGGTTGCATTAGGGTTAGGGTTATATTAAGGTTAGGGTTGCATTAGGGATAGTTTTGTATTAGGGTTAGGTTTGCATTAGGGTTAGGATTAGGGCTGCATTAGCAATAGGGTTAGGGTGGTATTAAGATTAGGGTTAGGGCTGCATTAGGGTTAGGGTTGTATTATGATATGGGTTGCATTAGGGTTATGGCTAGTGCTGTATTAGGGTTGCATTGGGGTTAAGGTTATGATTGTATTAGGGTTAGGTTTAGAGTTGCAGTGGTGTTAGGGTTTCATTAGGGTTAGTGTTACATTAGGGTTAGGGCTGCATTATCATTAAGTTTGTATTAGGGTTACAGTTGCATTAGGGTAGCATAGGATTAGGGTGCATTAGGGTAAGGGTTAGGGTTGGATTAGGGTTAGGGCTGTGTAAGGGTTAGGGTTGTATTAGGGTTAGGGCTACATTAGGGTTAGGGCTGCATTAGGGTTAGGGTTGTATTAGGGTAAGGGTTGTATTAGGGTAAGGTTTGTATTAGGGTTACATTAGGGTTAGGGTTGTATTAGGGTAAGGGATGTATTAGGGTAAGGTTTGTATTAGGGTTACATTAGGGTTAGGGCTGCATTAGGGTTAGGGTAGTATTAGGTTTAGGGTTGTATTAGGATTAGGGTTGTGTTAGAGTTAGGGTTGCATTAGGGTTAGGACTGTATTAAGGTTTAGGGTCAGGGCTGCGTTAGGGTTACGGTTACACAACAAGGGCCAACACCTTTTCAACAGGTATGGATGTGTAATTAAAAAACCCCACAAATTTTGGTTCGATTTTGATTATGAAAAAGGCCTTATTCAGCTTTTTATGTTTGATTGACAGGTCATCTTTAGCTATTTTGAATGGTGGGACCATTTTAATTATAAAACTAAACTGGTGGTTAAACCCTTGTTTTTAGTGATGGGCGAATCTGTGGTGTTTGACTTCACCAAATTATTTGTGAATTTCCTGTGAACTTCGGGAAACGGTGAAAAAGTCGCGAAACGAGACGGGCTGCGATTTCGACGCGCATCAAAATAATTTGATGTAGCGCATGCTTGCTTTTTTGACGAGCGACAGTATTCTTGCAATTTGATAAAACCCATCTTCTATGGGTGTTTTGTTTGTGTCACCTTTTTCCAGCTTTGGGGCTACCAATAAAACATTTTCCCTTACTTTTCAAGCTTTGTAGACTATGATGATAAATGAATATGGCATCTTTTGCTTTGTGTGTGAATGTGCTGAATAGCATTGGAATCAATGAGAAGACAAATTCATATGCATGTTTTACGGAGTACACTGCTACACACATGCCCTGCATTGCTAAAGGACTCCTATCTTTTCTAAAAAAAAAAAAAAAAGGCCTCCCAATTTGCCAGCTTCTTAAAAACATTTGTGATTATTATTTAAAATATCAGTGAAAAATTAAAAAGGTGTATTTTCATATATATACATTTATATTCAAAATATTTTTCACTGCACAGATTGGGCTATTTTGAAATTTTATATGAATGTGAATTATTAGATAAAAACTGAGACTATGGGGGATTACCTTACTGTAATTCAGATTTTTTGGATGTTACTGTATATATTTGTCCAAATGCTTTCCTATTATAGGGGGAATATGTGGTGTTTATACAAATGGCCTGCAGGTGGCACTGTGCATACACAGGACTTTCTGTACCGCTTAAAATGAAAGTAAGACTTACTGCTGTTATATAATGGCTGCATGAACCTGCTAATAAAGCATTGTTATACCCTCCTCGTCCTCGGCTACCAAACACAACAGTTCCAGATAATGGATCTTATACTTGTACTATGCTTCTAGGGAGACAACACATCTAGTGCTAGAGTGTCAGCCACAACAAATTGTATGGGAACCCTTCTAGCGGGCCACACATATCTGTTATATTTTGATAACTTTGTAGTTCCTGCAAAAGTGAAATGTGAGGCATTTTCCTATTATTTGCCCTGCTCTGCTAATCTTTCAAAAACTTTAAAGCAAAAATATATCTATATCTTTTTCTCATCTTTTCTTAGTTCTTGCTTATTTCTTATGACCTTTAGGTGATACTAACACTAAACTATTCACACCATTGGATTCATGGCTAAAAATACTGCAGTTATGCAGATCTGAGATTTCTCTATGTAAAGTGTGCTTTCTGCTTTGCAGCGTGCCAAGGGGTAGAGTTTTCACTGTTGTACCGGCTGTGATCTTGGCTTGGCTCTAACTAGCATTTGTCTCTTCCAGTTCATAATAGAAACACAACCTGTGCTACAGAGGATTTCACAACATTATACACAACAGAACATAAGGTACACTCTACATGAAGAAGTGTCAGTTCTGTGACTTGCTAAAAATAAACAAACAATATATGTATATTATAAATAAAAATATCTGCAAACAATAGGGTTAGTTACTGTCAGATCTCAAGGGGCAAATTTATCAAGAGTCTAATTGAAAATTCAAATTCAAAACAAAATTCAAGTTTCTTTGCCCACAACTGTCAAATTTGACTAGGGCGTTCGAATTTTGAGATTTAACATACTCTGGCCCTTTAAGAACTCAATTTCAACTATTTTCCACCTAAAACCTGCCAAATTGCTTTATAAGTCAATGGGAGAGGTCCAGGAATAAATATGGTGATGTTTGCAGATTTCCTGACATTCGAGTTTTTTAGCAGAGAAAAAACTCAAATCGAGTTTTGAAAACTCAAATCGAGCTTTCCAAAATCAAATCAAATTTGATTCAAGTTTTCAGATCAGAGCCTGGCCAAGCCAGTCAGGTGCCCTAGGCAACCTGGCTGGTGGCAGTGCCCCTCTGAGTGCGCGCATTGGAGTTCACGCGTGCATGCGTGAATTGATGCTGGCACACGTGCAAATTGATGCTGGTGCGCATGCATTGATTGATGCTGATGCGCATGCATTGATTGATGCTGGTGTGCATGCACAGATTTATGCTGGCATGCATACGCTGAACACCTGTGCGAAGTGGGACACAATGCACAGGACACAAAAATACAGATACGGATATTACGCAAGGGAGAGGGGAGCCCGGACATGGGGTATGCGAAGGAGTAGGTATGAGCCTGGCACCCTCCCAGCTTTGGCTCTAGGCACATGCGTACTCTGGCTACCCCTAGTTCCATCCCTGTTTTGGATCCACTGAAATCATTTGAGTTTTAAAAAAATTTTATTTCAAGAAATATCGATTGGTCGAATCTCGATTTCATGGGAGTTTTAAAAAAACTCGACCCTTGATAAACCTGCCCCCAAGTATTGTACAACATAGTTGGAAAGCTTTAGAAGTGCAAAGCTGATAATGAAGTTCTACAGTTTTGCAGTCAGCTCTGGGTTTTTCTCTTCTTCATTTCTGTATAAATAACCCTGAGAAAGCCCACAAAGTATAGATAACATGTGTTGGGCACATGGAACACGTTCCCTATTTTGACACTGTCAGATTCACCAGCCAGCTTTGCTGACTTCTCTGACACTGTTGTGCTAGCATTGCTGACCCTTGCTATACATGTTTAACTCTTCCGGAATACACCTCTATATCTAGGTTTGGTATAATTGACTTCGTATCAGACCCTCTTCTAGCATACAGATGGATATATATTTATCTTTAGTATGTTTTATATTTTACTTACATTATTATTACTTTGAAGTATGAAAAGGTGACAACATATTCCACAGTGCTGTCCAATAGAATGATTTACACGTCAAGCATAATTTCATATAAATAAGGACCATTAGAGCTTGAAATCTTGAAGCTAAGATCATTAAGGTGTTGCATATATTATCATTGACTTCAGCTATATATATTTTTCACAGGCCATCCTTTTCACATATCAGTCTCTGAGGATCACTTGTGGGTCTCTGACTAGGTTCAGCCATCACTTATAAAAATTGAGAATAGAAACACAGAACTGGGTACGTCTTCGAGGCAACATGCAAAGACCCTCTTCCACTGTGATTGGACATCCTTTGGCAAAGCTAGGTATGTGTTAGGTCTTGGACTGGTTTTCGACTGGTATGTTCTTAAAGGAATTGTTCAGTGTAAAAATTAAAACTGGGTAAATAGATAGGTTTTGTAAAATAAGAAATGTTTTTGATATAGTTAGTTAGTCAAAAATGTAATGTATAAAGTGACTGGATGTCTAACATAATAGCTATGACACTACTTCCTGCTTTACAACTCTCTTGGTTTCCACTAATTGGTTACCAGGCAGTAATCCATTAGTCAATTGAGGGGGGACAACATGGGTCATCACTGTTTGCTTTTGGCCCCCCTTAAAGTCACTGACTAACACAGAGTTAGAGAGCTGAAAAGCAAGAAATTAGGTTATGTTATGCATCCACTCACTCCAGCCTTTATTGATTACATTTTTGGTTAACTATATGTTTTTAATTTTTTTTCCACAAACTATTTACCCAGTTTTTATTTTCACACTGACCTATTTCTTTAAGGTTTTGGTGATCTAAGGTGGGAAGTGATGTCTGCAGCAATTCTCCAACATCTCCCCAGAAAAGTTTACTCTTTAGCTTTTAGAAGATAAATATTTCTGAAGCCTTTCCAAATTCTCTCAGCACATATATTCCTTTTCATTTGTCATTCTCAAAAACCATCAATGCTACTACCAGTCTTTAAGAATTGTTATACATGGTTAGGGAAAGGGCAAATAAGGATATTCCTGCCAAGAAAGGGTTACGCATGCTTCATATTGTTCCTATTATTTGATTATGAAAAGAGAGCTGAACTGAGGCAACATGTAAGACTTGTGAATGTAAAATTATTTAAGTTTATTATTTCAGTTTACAGATTCAAATGTATTTTGTATATATGTTGCCAGCAACTATACTTGATAACACATGATATTGTTTGGATAGTTATAGACTAAAGAACATGAGAGTTTTCTGTACTGCATATAAAAACTACTCACATTGAACGTACACTTTGTACATTCTTCATCTTTGTCCTACAGAAAAAGAATCTTATGTATGGGAGTTTTTTTAGTAAATGTGTCATCTTAGACAGATAATAGAAGTGAAGTGACTAATTCTCAGATTTCCACACTCCAGACTGTTGTCCTCAACATTAGGCCCCTGTCCTTTTACCAAGAGCGGAATTACACTTTCATAACAGCTGGGGGAAAAGGGTGGCCTGGCAGAATCTGTTATAATCCTCATCGTCATCATGTCATTTATGTTCCCTATTAAAGTAGTGACGAGGAGCAATAGAGATAACAAAGATACAGGACAATATTACCACTGCCTACTAACCTTCTGAGGTGATTGTGATGACATTGTCTCATCCTATCATATATGACAATTTGAGAAACTCAAATTATGTTAAGAGCGTGTAGAGCTTAACAGCTTGTAACCTTCAACTGAATAAAATACCATATTATTACGTGTTAAAAGGAATCAACTGAACATGCAAAACAAAATCAGTTGCCAAAGCCACCTTAACTAAAAATGGGTACCAGTCTAATTTCATTGTATAGAGTCAATCTTGGAACACTATGTCCAGTCAAGAAAAACTATTATGAGACACTGGAATATTTGACCTGAAAGATTGATATACTCCTTTTACAAATATCATAGCATTTCATTAAAGCCTTTCTTTTCTACAAATAGAAATATTGGGACTGTAAAATTGGCAGAATCCTTCTAGAAATATCATAGATAAAATTTAAGACAAAAGATAACTATGATTCTAGATTCACAAAGCAGATTTTATATACACAGGGATGTAACTACAGAGGAAGCAGACAATTACGCTTGCAGGGGGCCCAGAGGTATAGGGGGCCCTATGGGACCCTCATTATTGAGCAATCTCAACATATACTGGTAGAACAGGACACCCTCTTGATAAGTTGAGGGGGCAATAAAGTGAATTTTCTTTGGGGCACAGTAAGAACTAGTTACGCCACTATATACTGTATATATACATATATATATATATATACATATCTCACTTTTGTATTACATTTTTAGATTCATTTGTGAAAGAATGTGCAATGTTTATATACATTTCTACAGTTATTTTGCAGTACTTACAGTCAGCTCAGGACCAACAAAGGAGAAGAGGGGGGCACTAGTTATGGAGGAAAAACAGGGTCCCAGTCTGAGGAAACTATTAATTTAAATATAAGATATTCAAACTCAAACAGGTTTGCTTTGTGTGCTATAAATTGCAGATCCACAAGAATGGGAAGCCTGTAGGCTGTTGTTCATGATGTACAGTATTTCGGAGTCATCAAATGTTTAATTGTACATGTACCTTTTACCAAGGAGGCATGGCATAAGGTTTTCCAAATAAGGAGTCTTTCCATAATTTGGATCTCCATACCATAAGTCTACTAAAAAATAATTTAAACATGTATTAAAACCTATAGTATGTGTTGCCTCCTGTAAGAATTAATTAGATCCTAGTTGGGATCAAGTACAAGGTAGTGCTTTATTATTACTGAGAAACAGGTTATCATTTTATAAAGTTTAATCTTTTGGTTAAAATGGAATCTATGTGAGATGGCCTTTCTGTAATTTGACACCTTCTGGATAACTGGTTTCTGGTAAACAGCTCCCATACCTGTAACAGTTTTTTTTAAGTTATTTTTGCCTGGGTTGGTAAAACTGTTTCAAAAATAGGTAAACACTTTTCATTCATTTCCTCTTTAAACCCCCAATGTTTAAAAAAATAAAAAGCATTTTAGCCTTCTGTGCCCCTAAACCAGGGATCCCCAACTTTTTGAGGCTGTGAGCAACATTCAGAAGAAAAAGGAGTTGGGGAGCAACGCTAGCATGAAAAATGTTCTTGGGGTGCCAAATAAGTGGTGTGATTGGTCATTTGGTAGCCCCTATGTGCATTGGCAACCTGTATTGAGGCTCGGTGTGGCAGTACACCTGGTTCTTATACAACCAAAACTTTCCTCCAAGCCTGGGATTCAAAAATAAGCTCCTGCTTTGAGGCCACTGGGAGCAACATCCAAGGGGTTGGAGAGCAACATGTTGCTCACGAGCTACTGGTTGGGGATCACTGCCCTAAACCATTAAGAGATCAACTCCAAGATCATGGAATTTTATGATAAACAGAAAAGCTTCCTTTTGTCTAATATAGATGTCTAAAGATAAGCAAATCTGTCTCACTTACTATGTAACCATGTAATAACTTAAAGGACGTAAAGGGTTAAAAACGTGCTAGAAATGTTCAACTAATTGATCCATTACTGGTGCAGCTAAAAATTAATGGCTCTTACTGCTCCAGAGAGCTTTCCACGAAGGGCAAAACTGATTAGTAGGATTTGTACTATGCAATATCATACATAAATACAGTTGTGCTCATAAGTTTACATACCCTGGCAGAATTTATGATTTCTTAACCATTTCTCAGACAATATGAATGATAACACAAAAGCTTTTCTTTCACTCATGGTTAGTGGTTGTCTGAAGCCATTTATTGTCAAACAACTGTGTTTATTCTTTTTAAATCATAATCACTACACAAACTACCCAAATGACCCTGATTAATAGTTTACATACCCTGGTGATTTGGCCTGATAACATGCACACAACTTGACACAAAAGGGTTAGAATGGCTATTAAAGGTAACCATCTTCACCTCTGAATTGTTTGCTTGTAATTAGTGAGTGTGTATAAAAGGTCAGTGGCTTTCTGGACTCCTGACAAACCCTTGCATCTTTCATCCAGTGCTGCACTGATGCTTTTTGCATTCTAAGTCATGGGGAAAGCAAAAGAATTGTCAGTGACTGAGGATCTGAGGGAAAAAGTAGATGAACTCTATAAAACAGGAAAGAGATATAAAAAATATCAAAGGAATTGAGAATGCCAATCAGCAGGTTTCAAATTCTAATTAAGAAGTGAAAAATTAGGGGTTCTGTTAAAACCAAACCATGGTCAGGTAGACCAACTAAAATTTCAGCCAAAACTGACAGAAAAATCGTTCCGGATGTAAGGAAAAACTCACAAATGACTTCAGGTGAAATACAAAAAATACTCGAGGAAAATTTGCACTCATCAGCATGGAAGCGGCGCATGGGACGTACTTGGACATTCCAACATGACAATGATCCAAAAACACAAGGCCAAGCAAAATAAAGTGAAGGTTCTGGAGTGGCCATCTCAGTCTCCTGACCTCAATATCATTGAGCCACTCTGGGGAGACCTCAAACCTACAGTTCATGCAAGACAGCCTAAGAATTTACAAAACTGGGGGCTTTTTTCCAGGAATGGGCAGCTTTATCGTCTGAGACGATAAAGAGCCTCATCCACAACTACCACAAAAGACTTCAAGCTGTCATTGATTTTAAAGGGGCAATAAATGCTATTAGGAACTGGGGTATGTAAACTTTTGATCTGGGTCACTTGGGTAGTTTGTGTAGTGATTATAATTTAAAAAGAGTAAACACAGTTGTTTGACAATAAATGGCTTCAGCCAACCACTAACCATGAGTGAAAGAAACGTTTTTGTGTTATCATTCATATTCTCTGAAAAATGATTAAGAAATCAAAAATTATGCCAGGGTATGTAAACGTATGAGCACAACTGTAAACGTACCCTGAGTTTTTTTTTTGCTCTGTGCTATCTGAATTTTGTGGGAACAAAATAATAGAAGTTACAATTCCCTTAGAGCTAACAGTTGATACCCTTGAGAGCACATAAGAGCTCATTTCCATTCACAAAAAGGTGTCACTGTGTTGAGCTGGGAAAACAGACCTGGTGCCCATTGTTTCTTCAATAAAGTCTTTCTGCAATGTGACATGAAAAAACTATGACTGCCTCTGAAACAACAGCAGGTACCCTGGGATGAATGGAATCCCTTTCCAAATATGTTGTTATTGACAAAGCATTTTTGGCACATACATGTATATTGTATATAAAAGGATTATTTGGTGAGATTATGATGTCATCCTCTCTGAATAGACACTAATATACAAATGTGTCACTTGGTGAGGGGGCCACACACTCTTTTGGATTGGATTTTAAGAAGCTGGTTTGTTTTGATACCCTTCATGGATTCCTGACTGGGACACAGAGAATTGAAAGGGACGAATGCTATTTCATTTGCCTTCATGTAGCACAAAGGAAGCTTTACTGTACTGACAATATAATCTAAGAATACTTGATACATTTTTTTTCTATTTGATCGTTCGATCGATCAAATTGTGGTAAAATCCTTCGAATTCGATATTCGAAATTCGACCAACAGTAAATCCACCCCTTAAAGATTCACACTCTTTACTCTTCACAAAATATATGTGTGAGGGTAACACCATGAACTCACTGTTCAAACACAGTGTAGAATGGAAAGGAACATTTTTAGCTTTGACAGACACACTGTATTATGCCTCCTGTTTTATTCTGTATCTGTATGTAACCTGTGTAAACCTCATTGCTATTGTAACGTACAGGCACTGACGAATATATTAAATGTGCAATTAAGTTTCTGTGCATTCTGCATTGTGTTTTTTTTAAATCCATTTTTTTACATACAGAAGATTGTGTACAGTATAAACCAAGTTGCCAGTTTTGTTAATATGGCTGACATGAGATTGATTATGATGTCTTTGAAAGCAACACAGCTACATTATGAATGTGAATGCATCTTGCCTTGCCCAAGCTTTATCGGCCATGCCTTGTCCTCATATACCTTTTGCATGGCAACATATAGTAGTTCTGTGTAATACAAAATAATTCTACTTATAGTTACTTCTCTGATGTGCACTTAGTGTTTCTTCAAGATGAAGCATTTGATTTCATGACTAAATGCCTTTATTGAGACATGGGCTCTGACCCCAAACACCCAGAAATGTTTCAGACCCCTCTTGGTCTTTTCTCAATCTACTAAAACAGCACCTGTGCTCATTTATTTATACAATGATACATTGTATAAATAAATGAGCACAGGTGCTGTTTTAGTAGCTTGAGAAAAGACCAAGAGGGGTCTGAAACGTTGCTGTGTTCCAACAGAAATGAGCAATCAGCAAAAGAACTTTCAGTAGGGTTTGACTATTGATAATAGAACCTCCCAAGGATATATGTGCTTTTAGAGAAAACAAGAAAAGTCATATTTTAACAGTGGCTGAAGGAGTGTTTTATTATCTGTTTGCACATCACCCCCAGCTACAGGTTCAGAGAACTGCAAAGTGCACTCAATGTGCATTACTTTTCCCTATCTGACTGGTAGAGGTTGCTCTGAAAGCGTGGGACCTGAAGCCAGCATGCACATTGGATGTGCTGTTTTTATTCAATTGAACGATTAACTGTCTCAAGCCGGGCCTGGGTTTTACACACCCAAGCTACCAAGTATAAACGGTCAGTGTTCTTAATTTAAATTCAGATTGAGCTTTTTCCTCTTTTCCTATGGGTTTGATTATGTCGTGCATTTGCGCTGGCTTGTAATTCAGTCACTGTCATTTGTTGTTGAAAGACAAAACTATACACATTTTTCATCAAAAATTACATTCACCATTTTAAATAGGCTTTTGTTTGTAGATATTGATGAATGTTCTCTTCACATTGCTGTCTGCAATGCCCATCAGATAGAATGCATTGATACAGAGGGGGTTATATCTTCAACTGCAAGTATGGCTTTATTGGAAATTGACTTCAATGTATAGGTAAGAACATAAGTTTTAAAGGGCAATGAAACTACCCAGGCGCTAACTCCCTCCTTTAAGGGGCATTATAATTATTACTACTGGATTGTAAAATCCTGTAATTTTTTTTTTTACTTTTTTTTTTACTAAACTATAAGTACAATGGTTTGTTCTGAAATGTTAATTTGATTAAAGTTCTTTGATAAAGCTTAGGGAGCATTCCACATTTTAGTAATTTTCTGGATAATTTTTGCTCTGGTGAGACTATTCATCTATCTGTAGATTTTAGTTCATTTAACAATAGGTTTAGCAGATTTCAGTATGTTCCTTTGTAATCAATGTCTATTTCCTTAGACAGTTTGAAGCTTTATGGAAATGCACAGAGCATTGAGTCTCTGCTAATTTACTTTAATGTGTCTGAGCAGGGGCTGTCGTTGCTTGGCTCACCTGATGCATTCTATATTATATGATCAATGTGGACCCTGTACATTTTACTGAAAAAAAGCCACAGGATCATGAATAAGATGCGTTTTATCTTTAGCACAATTCTCATACAGATTAGGCTATGGAATTTAAGTTAGGGAAAAGAAGGAGCCATGCCTAGTATTACAGGTAAGGGGACCCATTATCCAAAAAGTTCAGAATTATGAGAGACTCTATTTTCTATAGACTCTATTTGAAGCAAACAATTCTAATTATTTCTAAATGTTTTTTTCTTATTATTCTAAAAATGTTCTCTGTAATAATAAAACAGTACCTTGCATGTTTCAATGAATCCATGTTGGTATTTAATGTATAAATTACTTTTAGCAGACTAAAAGGTATGGTGATTGAACAAAGCCACTCTACCAATACAGATTCCTAATTACAAATCAGATCAGCAATAAAAATAATAAATAATAAAAGCATTATTGTAGTGTGCTAACTCTAAATTAAACACATATCAAGGAGAAGCAGCAATTTCTATAATAAAATCCCAAATTATATGAAACTGTAATCTACCGTAATAATTTGTTTAATATAAATTAAGAAGCAATATTAAAAACATCAAGCTTTGCCTACAGATGATCCCTTCTTCTTAAAAAAATAAATATTCCCCAACAGAAGGCCAGAATGTCCCGTGTCTGCTCTGGCTTCCCCTAGCAAGTCCTCTCCTCAGACTAGTTTCAGTCTTCAGTCTTGTTCCCCCGCTCCCACCTTTACTCTTGGGTCCCAGTTTCTTCTGTTCCCTTTAATTCTCCTCAGTTAATGACGTCACCCATAGCAGCACAGTAACAGAACCAAAAAACACAAAACACTACAAATGCAGGTACTTAGTCCTAAATATGCCAGATACAGATACAGATATGTAGTAAATAAAGTCAGCCCTTTGGTAAATAAACAACTGCACACAGAAATTGTAGATTATAATGCATAATGTACCCCCTAATGTAATTTATAAAGATATTAGTAGTCACCTCTGAGTTATGTGACATATATAAAAGCACTCGGCCTCATGCTTTTATATGGCCACAACTCCTCTGTTATTTATAATATCTTTATAAATTACAGTAGGGGGTACATTATTCACTATATAAATATATACGGTGATTGTGTTTGAGACACACCACTGTCTTGGAGGAAAATGCATGGAAAAAAGTGCATTTAAACTGCATGATAGGTGTTGTAGAGGGATGCCCAGCAGAGGTAGGGATAATATTCCCTCTCAGCCAGGTAATTAAGGTTCAGCTGAGAGAGGAGCTACCTGGAAAGGTAAAAAGGCTGTGTTACTACAGCTTAGAGCTCTCCAGATACCTGCTAGAGTGGAGGAACGCACACGCACACAGACAAACCATAGCAACATATCTGCTTACTGAACACCCTATGATGGGAGCATCTACCTGGGGTAAGGCCACTTGATTTTTTTCTGGTATTATCTCCTTTTTCTTGGCAGCTGTAAAGAAAATGACAAACTGGAACAAGGGCATAGATTTATTGGAAATCATTCTTATGTATAAAAAACTCAAATTAACATTGACCCAGTTGTATGACTCATCAAATAACTCTGATTTTGATGAATAGTCATGAGGGTCACTGAGCTGACACTTGTTGGCTAAGTCACTTAATGCAGGATCAGCAGGAAGCAATTCTAGTTTAGTGCATAATGTTCTTAATGATATAGCTTTTTATGCAAATGGAACCTATAGTGCAATTTTAACTTTTTTTCAATTATATCGAACCATGGAAAATATTTATATATATTTATATATGTCTTATAATAACTTGTATTTAAAGGCAAGTACGTAAATCTTACATGCATAAATCAGTAATTTTTGTGTTTTCTGTAATATTTTCTTGTTAGGTATTAAACAGATATATATATATTAAGGCAATATGAACAAGGCAAAGAGGCAAGACAGACAGGTTAGGGTTTGTTATGTTCGGTAGCCGAGGATGAGGAGAGTATAAAAGTGCTTTATTAGCAGGTCATGCAGCCCTTACATAACAGCATTAAGTCTTACTTTCACTTTCAGTTGTACAGAAAGTCCTATGTATGCACAGTGCAAGCATTTACTTGACGTGACTTGAATAAACCGCAGGGGAGCTTCCCCGCATCACCCAAAGTGTTTGGAATTCTCTCTACTATGTATGCACAGTGCCACCTGCAGGCCATTTGTATAAACACCACATATTCCCCCTATAGTAGGAAAGCATTTGGACAAATATATAAACAGTAACAATTAAACCGTATGTATCTTAAAGCAATATATACATTCTTTACATGACATAGTCCATGGTCCATGCAGGTAGTTTCCTGATTCTCTCAGTATGCCTTATAGGTTCACTTTCCTCTGCCCTATTGCAGTTGGCATCAGGAGTAGGGAAAAGTCCTTCATCAAATGGAACATCTCCAAAGTCATATCTAGCAGGAGCAAGACGACTTGCATTCCACATGCGTCCATCAGACAGTTCATATGTGTATGGTCCTCGCTGGCGTCTCACTTCAAGTGGTGTAGTAAATTTAGATTGTCCTTGTTTCAGTATTCCTGGTTTCTTAATTCTGACTAAAGATCCAGGCTGAAAGTGCACTTCTCTTGCACCACGTTTTCTGTCAGTATAAGCCTTGCATTTGTGGTGACGTTTCACAATGTCAGCAGTAGATGAGTTTGTAGGAACCGTTTTTGGTGGAAGTTTGACGTCTGCAACATGTAACTTACTGCGCATCTGTCTACCATGTAACAATTCAGCTGGAGATGCCCGGGTTGTTGCATGGCATGTTGCTCTGTAGTTATGTAGTTCCTGTGATACAGTCTCCCTTATAGAGTAGGGCCATCACCTCTGGCGTACTGGTTTTACATCTGGTCTCAACTTTACTTTGTGTACAAAGTTCTTTGCACAGCCCAGTGATGTGTTGCTTTGTGGTGAAATTTTAGACACTGGCTGTGTGGCAGGCACTGGTGCTGTAGTAATAAGACCATCACCTAATTGTAGGTTTAATGCAGCAAAGAGATTCCTTCCAAGTATAGCAGTACCTTTATTCACAATGTAAAAGTCACATTTTGCAGTATTTGATTCAAATTGTACAGTCACTAGCATGCACCCAAGTACAGGGATTGGATCCTTTAAGTAACTGACCAGTCTCAGGGCAGGTGCACCAAGCGTATCTTTTGCATTTCATCTGTTGGATTCCCAAACTCACAGGTAACAACCAGCTCTCTCAAAGCTGCTACAAAATGTTCTGTGGATTCACCATCACGCTGTCCACGTTGGCGGAATTTATATCTTTCAGCAACCAGATTTAATTTTGGCACAAAAAAGTTCTTTATAGTAGTAAGAGCAGTTTCATAAGTTTCATCAGGTGATGGTAATGTATAGAATATTCAATCTTTCAGCAACCACATTTAATTTTGGCACAAAAAAGTTCTTTATAGCAGTAAGAGCAGTTTCATAAGTATCATCAGGTAATGGTAATGTATAGAATATACTCTGTCCCTCTGCTCCCAGGCAGTGAATAAGTAAAGCACGCTTTCTAGCTGCAGAAATCTCTCCCTGGTCAGCAGCAATAATGTAATTATCAAACATACGTATCCAAGCAGTAAAAGGTATTGTAGGCTCACCAGGATTTGGTAGAAAAGGTGCAGGCTGCTGCAGAGGTAGAAAATACATCCTTGTCGCCATTTGTTGTGTTTGGTAGCCGAGGATGAGGAGAGTATAACAGTGCTTTATTAGCAGGTCATGCAGCCCTTACATAACAGCATTAAGTCTTACTTTCACTTTCAGCTGTACAGAAAGTCCTATGTATGCACAGTGCCACCTGCAGGCCATTGTGGCAACATTAATAGGGAAACATCACAAATAGAGATGTAAAAGAAAAAAAAAGTTCAAAATTAGATTTTTTTTTGTCACGACCAGTCTTGATTTTTTTTTACTGTGATTACAGTAGTAGTGGCAAGTTGGCATTAGGGTGTGTCTTTTGCAGAAACACAAAATTGTAATCTACAGGGCCTGATGTGAATAGTGAAACATTCTCTATTAAAGGGGTAGTTAGCCTTTAAATAAATATTATATTATAGAATGGGACTATTCCTAGCACCTTTTCAATTGGTCTTCAATTTTTATTTTCATGGTCTCTTTTTATTGCAATACTTACTATTCAGACCCTCTACTATCCATCTTCCAGTCTTTCATTCAAATCACCGCCTGGTTGCCAGGGTAAATTGGTCCCTAGCAAAACAAAATCATTCAATATAACTCCAAATTATGAACAGTTGCACAGAACATTTATGAGCAATTGTCTCAGAACATAAAAGCCATCCTGAGATTTTAAAGGTCAACTACCCCTAATATATTAATGCTAAATAAAAGCCAATAACATGTTCCTGTGTAAATGGGTTCCATAACTGCATTGTAGTACCTTACAATTAAGTCTTGAAATCAGATCAACAGCAGCAAATATCAGTCTATCTATCCATTCATCTATGTGTATAATAAATGTATACAGAGATCAAAAGCATGTCAGCTCAAGATAAAGTTACTGACGCAAATTTTTGCTTGATTTAAGCTGTAGGACAGTAGACGCTAATTTACACAACTGGCAGTAGCAGCCAATACGTTTGGCAGTTGTACATATGCAGTTTTTAACCTATATTTTTATATGAGACCCATAATTAGCAGATAGTTATTGCATAGGTCTAAGCTTGTTAAAACAGAGATCTTGTTTTAAGGGAGAGCTATTTGTGCTCCACGGCAATAGTATATGATTCACTATATAGGATATAGTCATTACTGTTTATTTCAGCCATAATCAATTAATTGTGAAATGTATGCAGATGTTTAACAGTTATGATGTTGTTGTTCTCTGATGTCAAGAGCAAGGCCTACAATGCTTTTAGGAATTCTTTGTCTGGCAGATATTGATGAGTGCAGTCTGGGAGCTCATACATGTGTAGAAAATGCTGTGTGCACCAATACACAAGGGATTTACACCTGCGCATGCATTAATGGCTTTCCAGGAAGCACAGTTAACTGTATTGGTGAGTTATGTTTTAAAATGCTTGCAAAGCCTCATTCCTGAGTCAAAGAACATTAAATATTTAATAAGTTACTGATTTTACTTAGTCACAGTTTTCCTTATAATCACCTACATTTGTATGCATATGTTATGGCTGCCATGTTTTCTTTAAAGAAATACTAGTCTTACACTCTCATCTTTGTCAGTCAGTAAATTCCCATTTTCTTGTTTGTGTGTGTGTTATTTTAAAATATTTTGCAAATAAGGTTTTTTTATGTTTCTAGATTTTTCTACAACCTTTAGCACTTCCCCAATGAGTACAATTAATGTTCCAGGCAAGATAATAAGAGATTGCCCTCTGTCTTATGATGAATACTGTATCAATAGAGGAGTCTTCATTCATTCATTCATTCATTCATTTTCCAGAACTGGCAGATTATGGGTGCAGGTATGCTACATGGTGGAAAATGTAAACATAACACTAATAAACTACATGTCCTGTATAAAATGTTTTTTAATTCATTTGTATTAAAGGGGTGGTTCACCTTTACATTAACTTTTAGTATGTTATAGAGTTCAGGCCCGGACTGGCAATGTGGGGGTTCTGGCAAATGCCCGATGGGCTGCTGTAAGTTGCCATAGAAAGTGACTATTAAGTGGGCTGGTGGGGACTGTTTGGGCCTCTTTGTAGCAGTAATGGCAGGGCCTATTTTGAATCCCAGTCCAGTCCTGATAGAGTTGCTAGCTCTAACTTTTCAACTGGTCTTCATTATTTATTTGATATAGTTTTCGAATTATTTGCCTTCTTCTTTTGACTCTTTCCAGCAAAAACAAATGGTCTGTAAGGCTACACATTTATTATTATTGCTACTTTTTATTACTCATACTGCAGTGAAAGCCAAGAGAGTTGGAAAGCAGGAAGTTGTGT
>CM044432.1:55256705-55286616 GCA_024363595.1 Xenopus borealis | reverse complement strand
ACAGTGCTTTGCCCTCAAGGAGCGCTATATAAATAAAAATATACATACATACATACAACTACACTACTTACATCAAATGAACTAGGAAGAGCTGGAATGCGTATAGATAGATGGTCAGCAAGGCTACTGAATTTCAACTACAAAATGCAATACAAACCAGGTTTGAAAAATGTTACTGACGATTGTTTACCACGTTTACCTTTACCTGCAGCTTCTGATACAATGGATGAGGACATAGAAGTTGTAGCACTGAGTGATATATTATCATCATTACAGCTGCTGATTTCAAGCAAGCTTGCCTCACATGTCCAATTCAAGTAAAACTACAGGACATCTTACAAAACAAATGGCCAAATGCTGAGAAGAATCTCAGTCCTGATCTTCAACCTTACTACAGGATTAGACACGAACTGTCCTTAGTAGATGGCTATGTTGTCCATGGAGCTCACCATTTATTGGTACCAGAAACCTTGAGAGATAAGCTCATACAACTTGCACATGAGAGTCATCAAGGAATTGTACGTACAAAACAAAGACTGCGAGAACTGTACTGGTGGCCAGCAATGGATGCCGATGTGGCAGCTGCCATTCATTCTTGTGTTGCTTGTCAGAATCATGAACCTGCTAATAAAGCACTGTTATACTCTCCTCATCCTTGGCTACCAAACACAACACCCTGATTTTCAGAGTTATTGCATAGGTCTAAGCTTGTTAAAACAGAGATCTTGTTTTAAGGGAGAGCTATTTATGCAAAACGGCAATAGTATATGATATATAGGATATAGTCATTGCTGTTTATTTCAGCCATAATCAATCAATTGTGAAATGTATGCAGATGTTTAACAGTTATGATGTTGTTGTTCTCTGATGTCATGAGCAAGGCCTACAATGATTTTAGCAGGAATTCCTTGTCTGGCAGATATTGATGAGTGCAGTTTGGGAACTCATACATGTGGAGAAAATGCTGTGTGCACCAACACACAAGAGATTTACACCTGCGCATGCATTAATGGCTTTCCAGGAAGCGCAGTCAACTGTACTGGTGAGTTATGTTTTAAAATGCTTGCAAAGCCTCATTCCTGAGTCAAAGAACATTAAATATTTAATAAGTTGCTGATTTTACTTAGTCACAGTTTTCCTTATAATCACCTACATTTGTATGCATAGGTTATGGCCATATGTTATGGCTGCCATCATGTTTTCCAGTCTTCCGCTCTCATCTTTGTCAGTCAGTGAATTCCCATTTTCTTGTTTATGTGTGTGTCATTTTAAGGTATTTTGCAAATAAGTTTTTTTTTTGTTTTTAGATTTTTCTACAACCATTAGCACTTCCCCAATGAGTACAATTAATGTTCCAGGCAAGACAATAATAAGAGATTGCCCTCTGTCTTATGATGAATAATGTATCATTGGAGGAGTCTTCATTCATTCATTCATTCATTCATTTCCCAGAACTGGAAGATTATGGGTGCAGGTATGCTACATGGTGCAAAATGTATACATAACACTAATAAACTACATGTCCTGTAAATAATGTTTTTTAATTCATTTGTATTAAAATGGTGGTTCACCTTTATATTAACTTTTAGTAGGTTATAGAGTTAATTAATTCTAAGCAACTTGTCAACTGATCTTCATTATTTATTTTTTATAGTTTTCGATTATTTGCCTTCTTCTTCTGACTCTTTCCAGCTTTCAAATGGGGGTCACCGACCCCATCTAAAAAACAAATGCTCTATAAGGCTACACATTTATTGTTATTGCTACGTTTTATTACTCATATTGCTATCCAGGCCCTTCCTCTATTCATATTCCAGTCTTTTATTGAAATCAATGCATGGCTGCTAGGGTTATTTGGACCCTAGCAACCAGAATGCTGAATCTGCAAACTGGAGAGCTGCTAAATAACTCAAAAACCACAAATAAAAACTGGAAACTAACTGCAAATTGTCTCAGAATATTACTCTCTACATCATACTAAAAGTTAACCCAAAGGTGAACAAACAGGGTCTCTCATTCACACCTGACTGCAAATTGCAAAGCTGCTGAATAAAAAGCCAAACAACTCCACAAACAGTAATGTTAGATTAGTGTTTGAATACACTATCCGTTAGCAACAAAAACCTTCTCTCACATATACTGTTATACTGTTGTTTACTTTTGCCAGGAGGTGTCAGTGTTCATGTTTTTGTGTGCTCATAAAGTTTTATTGAACATGTGCATTCTGGGAATAATCTCCATGAGGTGATGTTACATCCTTCTTTCTTCTGCATCTTGTGAGGAGAGCTGGTAAGAGTCCTGACTGTCACTGCAACTCCCGATTACCCAGTTATTCTGCTAACAAATGAAAAATGAAAACATACTGCAAATTATCTCACGATTTCACTCTCTACATCATACTAAATGTTCATTTAAAGGTGAATAACCCCTTTAGCACTCTTTTGACCAATCCTTGCCAAGAATTCTACATCCAGGTATGGGATCCATTATCTGGAAAGCAATTATCCAGAAAGCTCTGAATTATGGAAAGGCCATCTTGCATAGACTCCATTATAATCAAATTATGAAAAATTTTAAAATTATTTCCTTTTTCTCTGTAATAATAAAACAGTACCTTGTACTTGTACCCAAACTAAGATATAATTAATCATTATTGGAGGCAAACCCAGACTATTGGGTTTATTTAATGTTTACATGACTTTCTAGTAAACCTAAGCTATGAAGATCCAAATTGTAATAAGATACATTATCCAGAAAACCCCAGGTCCCCAGAATTCCGAATAATAGGTCCCTTACCTGTATATATTTTTTCAAATTCAAAGTTGAAGAATAGTCCGTACATTTTAAAAAAGCATATCCGGAAACTCATTATCCAGAAAGCTCAGAATTACTAAAGACTTTATTATAATCAAATAATCCAAATTAATCAATTTAAAATGATTTCATTTTTCTCTGTTCTAATAAAAAATGTACTTGATTCAAACTAACATATAATTAATCCTTATTGGAAGCAAAATCAGCCTATTGGGTTTATTAAACATTTACACGTTTTTCTAGTAGACTTAAGTTATGAAGATCCAAATTGCGTAAAGATCCCTTATCCAGAAAACCCCAGGTCCCGATCATTCTGGTTAATAGGTCTCATACCTGTACAAAATGAAACATACTGATGAAGTACAATATAAGTCAATGCTTTAATTGGGCACATTAATGTTGTTAACCTTTGCATGGTGAGTACTATATACACGGAAAACTATTGCAGTTAGTGAACAAAATTCATTGACATTTCCCACATTTTTAAAACACTGGTCTAAGAGTATCTTTAAATCCTTTGAAAAGGAAAACCAATGTCATAAAGTTAATCTTCATTGCCCATCTTCATGTTATTGTAATTTATTGCTTCACTGTACAGTAGGTGGCACTGTTGGCCTGATGAATGTGCCAATGATTATTCCACCTTAGATTTTTGTACTGTTTTTTTGCATAATCAAACACTCAAAACATGTTGCCAGGCTTGAAGGGCAGGGCAATCACCTATATCCATGTTTGTAACATCAAAGTAATGTTACATTTGTAAACTGTAAGTATGTTGATAAAAGTGAAACTTGTTTGCAATAAAATAATGCCATAATTCCCAATATATATTTAATCAGCGTAGGACTGGGGGGTCTGGGGCTGCAGCATCAGGCCCCTCCCCACAGACCCCTCTCCCCAGCTGCAAATCCACCTCTAAACCCCCTCCCCAACCCTGCCACACCAGAGTGAACCTGAGCAAGCCATTTCTTTGACTGTACGCAATTTCTTGTTGACCATTTAGAAAGCACACTGTAGCTAACCTGGTTCTGAAAATCATGGACAATGGAAACCTGTCCAGGCTGCGTGATGCCATAATGATATAGCATGTGTTTTACATGTCTTGGTCGAAGGTCCAGGGTGTATTTTATGTTGATTTTTAATGAAATAAACAATGGAATCATGGGAAAAGAAGGTACATTGTGGGGAAAAAACAGGGAGATTCGGACCATTTTTGCACTTTGTCCACATACATGTATACATGTATACAAGTGTTTATCACTTGCCATATTGTGTTGATTCAAAGTGATACCGATACTAAAAATCTACTATTTATAATATTAATGTAAATTAAAAGTTATCTATAGGACATGTTGATCTATAATATAAAGCAAAGACAGTGTTATAATGGATATAAAAAAAAAAACAATTTATTTCTGGTGTTAGTATTTCTATATGTATAGCTAATATGAAAGTGGTTCAAACCTTCTTTGGGAAAGTTGTCACAATACTCCAAACCTAGTGATAATAGTGGAATCCTAAGCATAATGTTTAAACTAAGGATGCATCAAATCCACTATTTTGTGATTCGGCTGAGCCTCTGAACCCTTTGTGAAAGATTGCGCCAAATGCTCAGGGGTGATCCAGCCCATTTCACCAGCTGAGGTGGCCTTCAATTAGCCCCCCCTCCCCACAGCGCAGTGCCTGAAGGGGGTAGGGGCGCTCGGCACTAGAAGCATTTAGTATATAGAAGAATTTGGCTCTTAGTTACCATTTTACTGCCCCTAGTAACCAGGGGGGCGCTGCTGCCTGAGGCAAGTGCCCCAACTCGACTCATTGGTGGAGCGCCCCTGTGAATGCTGAACCAAATTTGAATCCTAATATGCGTATGCAAATTAGGTAAGTGAAGGGTGAAAGAGAAAATGCTTTTTAATTCTTTGTGTGATGAAGGGGCTTATTTATGAAGCCTCAAATTTTTGGTTAAGGTTTCAAGTGGAAAAAAAATCTTTAAAACATTTTAAAGGAACAGTTCAGGGTAAAATTAAAAACTGGGTAAATAGATAGGCTGTGCAAAATAAAAAATGTTTCTAATATAGTTATTCAGGGAAAAATGCAAACTATAAAGGCTGGAGTGACTGGATGTCTAATATAATAGCCAGAATCCAACTTCCTGCTTTTCAGCTCCCTAACTCTGAGTAAGTCAGCGACTTGAAGGGGGGCCACATGGGACATAACTGTTCAGTGAGTTTGCAATTGATCCTCAGCATTCAGCTCAGATTCAAAAGCAACAGTTATGTCCCATGTGGCCCTCGATCAATTCACTGATTGGATAGTGCCTGGTTACCAGGGTAACCAGTCAGTGTAAACCAAGAGAGCTGAAAAGCAAGAAGTAGTGCTCTGGCTATTATGTTAGACTTACAGTGACTCCAGCCTTTATACATTACATTTTTGCCTAACTAACTATATTGAAAACATTTTTTATTTTGCACAGCCTATCTATTTATCCAGTTTTTACTTTTATACTGAACAATTCCTTTAAGAGGGTAAAAAGCACCTCAAATTTTATTTATCATGTAGAAGTCAATGACAGGTGGTCCCATTCACAATTATAACATGCTTTTTACCTTCCGGTTTCTAGATATTTTCAGGCTATTTGCACTGTTTCTTATTCGACAATCCAAATTATTCTAGTCTTTTAAGCCACTCAAAAGTTGAGTTTTTGGAGCATCAAGTTTCACGAAATTTATGATGTATTTTGTTGCAATTTATTTTCAAGAAAAAAATATTGGTTTGTGATTTAGTTAAATGACCATCTGTTGCTACTTTAGTTAACATTCCAAAGTTAATTTATGAGTTGGTTTGCTATGTTTGTTTTAAAGTTTACACTGGACAGTATATACTATACATATTTCACATTGTATTCCTTTACTGTGTGCAGACAAATGGATTTTGCAGTCTCCAAAATATGCATTAAAAGGATGACACAAATTGCATGCAATAGGACGTATATATATATAAAAAGAATTTGTGGTAATATAACCATATATCCCATGTGCATTTAGAACACTATACTATACATTTTTATGGGGAAATTTGAATCTGGGGAGAAAAGGAAACAAAAATAAAACAAATTTGTTTGTACAGTGAGGCAACATTATTGAAAAATATAGATCATGTATTAATTCCCCCTCCCTAAATCCAAACAGAAGCCATCCAAACCAATATCTGTTGTGACATATTCAACTTGTTCCACATCAGCTGTGATTCAAGAATAGCTGCACTGTGGGGCAGGGCAATAATTCTCAGTGGCATTTTACAGGCTGTAAATAATGAATGCTGTACTTTGTTTTCTGGTAATAAAAGTAGTTACAATTAACAGGATATATGATTGCAATTGTGCTCTCAAGTATAACTTCCTATCAGTAGTATTAGTCAAATTATTTTGGGAGTGGGCCTAACATTTTTATTAAACACCTGCATGCATGTAATATAGACACCCATTATAGAAGGATAGTGGTAATTGCATTTTTAATTATATAACATACATAATATCTTAGCATGTATTGCCTATTTGCAGGGCCGGATTCCAGTGGCGGGTGCGCCTAGGCTGCGTGGTCCATAGGGCCAGGCCCCATGGTCCTAACGGCCGCCGCTCGCACTCCTCTAGCAAGAGCTGCTCTTCGCACTGGGGTTATGCCGCCCCTACCAACTTGCCGCCCTAGGCCTGGACCTATGTGGCCTCGCCTGCCTATTTGACAATATCAATTAATCTGTGTATTTGTTATTCGGGAGTTTCTATTTGCTAAATCATATAATTTAATTTCAAGCTGAGGTTCAATGGATTATGTTTTTATATACTGTATATATGTATATATTAATATGTATATGTTTAAAGTATGTAAATGAATCCAATACCTGGGTGCTACCTTCAGTGGCTGAATTATCCAATTTGCAGAAACGGAGATGCACACTAGGATTTTACAAAAAGGTTAAAAGACCTTTATCAAGAGACCATGTTCAGCTATTTCAACATGGAATGTTTACCGGGAACAGGGTCTTGATATAGGTCTTAGGTTTAGACTGTAACGTTGAACGGTTCTTTTTTGAATGTCAACTAATATATATATATATATATATATATATCCCATTGTGCTGGATTATTTTGTCAATGTACTAGTATAAGAAATTAAACACTATTCTTAATACAACTATGGCATAAGAGTCTTGTTCATTTTTCTATGCATTGCTACAGAGTGTTTGAGTGTGTGAATGTGTAAATCTCTATATCATAAGCTTAGATTCATAATACCATTGGCTTTTTGTACTTACTTTTTATGCTCTTAAGTATTGAGTATGGATTAAAGAGAACATCATATATACTATGTATGTTAGCATAATGTTTCCCAAAGGATTTTACAGATTTACAACACTTTAAAAGGTCATATTACTTCTAAACACTCTTTAGATTGCACTTTATTGAAGTATAACAATTTTTTTAAATGTGTTAAAAGGGCAGTAAGATTATTTGATATTATAATAATATTATTGTGTATTGTATGTGGTACAAAATGTATGTATTATGTGATTATCTGGTTCTACAAAAATAATTATATTTAAATATTGTGTTACGGCCTTGTTTATTAACATGTGAGTAAGAAGTAATAAACAACAACAGTATTTTTTCTTTTTACTGGACCATTAATGCCAGTATTATACTGTGTGATAATAAGACAAAATTAGACAATGTGACAGATGTTTCTATCCTACTTATGTCTCTTTTTGTTCAGTTGTACATATTTGGGACAAGTCATTCATCCATTTAATTTTTTTTATAATGTGTATGTTGTTTTCTCTTAATGATATTAAAGAGTGTTGTGTGATCTTGTAATACATGTAGGGGGTTTGCATTATTAATTACAATATAAAGACTTATTTACTCAAGGAGTGCAAAGTGCAACATGATTGATGAAGGTAGTAAAAGCATACTTGTTTGTAAATATGCTATATGACAAATTTTATTCTGTTTTGGACCTGGTAATAACTAATAATACCAAATTCATCTCTAACATATGTGTGGGTGAAGATTTAGGAACTAGTGATCATAACATGGTATTCTTTGAGATTAGTTGCAAAAACAACTCTAAAAGGGAGTAACTAAAGCACAACATTTTAGACATGCAAACTTTGTCAGGATAAGGACATCTCTACAACATACAGTATTAACGGGGAGGGGGTTTCAAAGGGTTAAACGCAGGGCAAAATGACGTGCCTTTAACATGCTGCTTCACAAATATGCAAATCAGTATATTCCCAGTGTAAGCAAGGGATGTTGCCATGAAACCTTGGTGTTGGTGATGTTGGTAAAATATTCTTTTAAGGCATTGAAGTTGGAACAGCTAAAATTTTTATCAGGTACAAAGAATCAAATAAAGCATGCACAAACACTTTTGGACAAGTTAAATATAAATGGAGAGCGGGGTATTGCAGAGAGGAGTAAAATTAATCCAAAATTACTTTTTAGTTATGTAAATAGTGGGATTATTTTCAGAGGGAAGTCAATTGGTTGATGAACAGAAGAAAGCAGAGATTCTAACCTGTTATTTCTCCTCTGTCTACACAATTAAGAAATCAGTTAGTTAAGGCTTCCCTTTTAATAGTCTTTTTTAATAACATAACCAGTGCTGTCTCACTCACCAACACTTTCTGGTTTCACCCAATTTAAAGTAAAGCTATTTTACTATTTCCATTCTGGTATTCCCTTGTAATGAACAGTTTGATGCCAAGTATGCATAGATTTACCTACCAATTTGGCTTCTGCAAACAGTACCCAGTCTGTGCACTTTGTTCTAACAAAGCACAGCCCCACCATGTTCTATATTACCCCACTATATATATATATATATATTTATATATATATATATATATTTATTTTTTTGCTTCTTATTTGTCAAGGCATTACCTTGAGTATGCAGTACAATTTTGGAAAATATATAAATGTGTTCTAGAGTGTGCAGACATGCATCTAATCTGGTAAAAGGGAGGAAGGATTTTAACTATAAGGGTGGACTGTCATGGTTAGGGTTGTTATCTATGGAGAAATTGTACTTGCAAGGGGACACAACTACTCTTCTCATTTGGAGGGGTTGAACTTGAATATTTTTTTTTAACCCAACATAGCTATGTAACAACGTTTGTTTTCATTTTCTAACTTGTACTAGACCGAATCCATCTATTTGCTGTTTATCTCAATGCTATTGCCTTGCCATATGATGTAACCTTCATCTGACGTTCTAAAACCATCTTGCAAACTAAATGGTTTTCAGGTGTCTTAGCTTTAAAAAGTGTTGTTTCAGATTTTAAAAAAAAAATTATTTGGTTTATATGCTTTCTTATTGTTGTTCCAAGTTGTACTAATTGATGGAGTGTTTAGATCATTGTTAAAAAAAAAAAGAAAAAAATGGAAATGTGTTTTTACTTTGCAAGTAGGCCAGATTTCCCTCTGCAGCTTCCTGAGGCTCTCAGTCCTTGTGCCCACCATCTGCATTTTGCAGGTGTGCACATGTTTACACATGCGCTGGAGTACTGGGGACATGTGGGTGGCATGCTGCCCCTAAATTTTTGCCACACAGGCCTGGCTGATTTGTTGCTATAGGTGATTATACTGTTGGAATATTTTGTTTAATTACATCTGCCCATAAGACAGTTTGCACAAAAACAAGCAAACACAGAACAGGGGTCTATATATTGCAACCTATATCATCACTTCCATCATGTAATGTCTAGCCATTTATAAACTCGTCTTCATCTGATTCTTTAATAATGTTAGTTAAACCTTCATTACAACACCATTTTATAACTGAAATATGTTATATATTGAGCAATTTTTTCCCCTTTTCCTATAAATTTATGCACTAACAACGACTACTTTTTTGCTCCCATAATTTTTATTCTCATTTCATTGAAAATGTAAAATCAATCAAAAAAAGAGAAACCATTTGTAGAATTATAAGAATCTAAACAGTTAAATAAAACAGTTACACGTGAAATGATCGAAGTTCGATCGAATAACGATTGCACAAATTTTTTGTGAAATTTGGCCTCTTTGAATATGAAATAGATCGAATGATCAGATATTCAATAATTCGATCATTCGATGATCGAAGAAATAAAAATTTTACAGTTATTCGACTGCCTACTTCGCCAGATTGAACCTACTGAATTGTAATAGAAGCCTATGGGAAGTCCTGCTCGAATACCATTCATACGATCGTAGCCTTTGATCGTTCAAATCATACGAATTCAGACTCTCGAAGGAAATTTCACGATTTTTTCGTTAATTCATCAAGAAATCGGATATCGAGCAAAATGATAGCCTAAAACAATTCGATAAGCATTCGATGGTCGAACACTTATCGAATTGCGAATTTGGTCGAGCTAATTAAGGGGAATAATAGAAAATTTGCCCCTAAGTGTACTGGCATATTTCATGTTGGATTACTTTGCTCATCAAAGACATGAAACAAACATAACAATCTGTTATTAACAGAAACTCCTTTGTATATCAATAGAACCCCCATAAAGCTATGATATTATTTATCAAAATTTTAAAAGTTCTCACTATTTAATGAAAACTACTCAGACCAAATCCATACAGACTTTGCCACCCCTATTTGTCAAAAAAATGTTCTTTCTTGTGCAGTAAAAACTTTTTGATAAAATCATGAAAAAATCCAAATTGTACTGATTTTTTGGATATGCCGTTGAAACCTGTGACTTTTTTGGATTTCATGCCTGCAAACCACAAAATGTTTGGATTATTGGACAGATCCCAGTGCAGATCAGGTTATAAACAGAATATCTACCATTTACTTCTACATGAACTGGGCAGCTCTGAGTTGGAGTACTTTTTTTTTAGGACTTTTAACACCATCAGGGTTAAATGATGAATCACGCAAAAATATATTTTTGATCTCCATACCTTACTTTAAGTCTTCTAACAAGTGATTAAACATTGAACCCGACAGTTGTTTTGCCTACAATAAAGATCAATTGTAGCTTAGTTGGGATCAACTACAGGTTAGTGTTAAATTATAACAGAAAAAAGGAAATCATTATTATAAAACTTTTACTTGTTTCATTAAAATGGAGTCTGTGGAAGATGGCCTTTCCATTTTTATGAACTTTTTGGATAACAGGTTGGTTTAGCAATCTTAGTATTATAGAGATTCTTCATACAGAAAAATGTATATATCAACAATAATGCAGGCAAATTTGATTTGAAAAAATATTGAAACATTAACAGTAGTGTGTTTCGTTTCAAACATTTGTAGTCATATACAATATTTGTACCGACACCCTGAAAATATTTTTTGTTTTGTAATTGGTATAATTGAATTGTTCTATCTTACCCAAAATGTTAAGTATAAAATATTATTAAAGCACAAATATTTATGTTTTTTGGATTTCACTGTTAGGCATCAAATAATTCAGAGAAAAGGGTATTTCAAGAAACAGCATTGGGCAACACAGAAAACCTATTTGCAGCACAAGTATTCTATCAAGATGCAGTGAGGCAAGGTACAGTAATTCTTTTGTTATTAACCTGTCGTGTAGCAAAGATCAAAGGGTGGTAGGGATCCACTTGCGATTATCCCTGAAATCATTCACATCTTCTATAAATTAAATAGCTGCCAGATCATAAAGTGCTTTTGGCTTGAACTTGCGTTCTTCTTACTTCATTGTTATCCCTCAAAGTTCACAGCTGCCTGAATCCATTGCAGTTATTAGACAGTGTTATTGTTAGCACAATAACACAACAGTTGGAAAGCAGAGTCTAATTTAAGGAAATGGTTATGTGGTGACATGGAATATCACTGTCACTGTGAGTTACTGTCAGATAAGGGAATACCTTTCTGTGTTAAATGAGCTTTATGTGCAGCTATAAGCAATATGAAATCAGTATAGCTTCTTTTTATACTGTAGAACATTAAAATCAGTCTCGTACTGACAATCTGTGGGTTCTGGCAAATGCCAGAGGGGCTGCTATAATGTGCAATAGAAATTCAGTATTTGGTGGGGGCTGTTTGGGCCTCTGTGTGGGCTGATTGGGCCTCTGTGTACCTGAAATACCAGGGCCTATTTGACTCTCAGTCCAGGCCTGGTTAAAACACTCCTGAGTAGCTTTTGCCCCAGATATTATTATACTTGGAGGAGCAGCTTTAAACCCATTAGTTCTGCTGGAAACATTTGCCATTACATGTGAATGCTTGTCATTTATTTATTGTAAATGGTATTGACCGTACTTCTTTAACTTCCTTCTTGCAAAAAAGCTCCAAAGCTCCAAAAAACTGTACTTTGCACCTCTTTGGTCTCTGACCACACAGAACATACAGCACATCACATGTTGGTCAATAGATCTTCAACTCTACTTACAATTGAGTGCAAAGCCCCTTCACCCATCACACAGATGCCTTTCAATGTCCATACTGTAAGTGGTACATAATCTTCCCTTTATTCCTGGAGTTCTTCACTGGAACACATTGGTATTGTAATTTGGAGGTGTCGTCCAAAGGCAATGTATCAGCAGTGTAATATACAGCCACTAGTGATGTGTGAAAAACTTGACCCACACCCCACCATAACCTACTTTCCCTCGATCCGTGCCTGCCAGCAACCCGACTACCGCCTTCCTTTTATAGACCCGCCCTGCCGATGATGGCACAAAAGGGGTGAGGCTGACAGGTGCACGCGTATAAAACCGGAAGTCAGAAGGTAGAAGTGAAAGTGGGGGATCGAAGTCGTCCCAAACCCACAGGTATCGGGCTGGTCTGTACATCAATAACAGCCATACCCATCTAACATAACGTATGCAGCCTTCTCTATATATTACACATGATTGGAAAAGCAGGATAGAAGTTTATCTTCAACACCAGAACAGTTCAGAGTGCATCATGGCCCTAAGGAAAGTAATAGTAAGGACAAGGGTGGTGCATTTTGGATTGACTGTTGATTGTGAGTGAGAGATTAAATTATCTATCATATTTACTAAATCGGGCCTGGTCTTAAAGTACAAGGAAAGAAGTAGGGTAGAAATGGTGTACATTATGTTTTGGGCTTGTGTACCAGCCCCAGGCAACCGCAGTCCTTTAGCAGTAAAGATCTGTGTCTCAAAACATGTCACAGTAGATGCAGAACATGAGGTTGGCCTGTCATATAAGCTGATGCTACAGGGCTGATTATTAAATTCTGTTGCTGATTCAGCACTGATTGACTGCACGTGCTCTGTGCTGCTGTCACTTACTGAGCTTAGGGACCCACTCACATTCATTACACATATAATAGAAATGTCACAATATAAGGCTGATTAGTAATTAATATGGATAATTCTAAACGAACCTATAGGTAAGGGTAGAGATAAGTATAATACAAATAATGTAAAGTAACCCGACAATGTGAGTGGGAGTGTCCACACTATGTAGAGATTAAAGCACCAAAAAGTTTGAGGACTAAACCTCCAACCCACGTTTGTCTGGGTATTGTGTTAGGTAATACAATTGTTTAATTAAAAAGCTATTTTTATGCCCCACCATGCCAAGTCAAACAAGTTTAAAATAACACACAATTAAAACCAAGCAGCGCTGCTTAGAATTGAAGGGATCCCTTACAGCATCAAATGTATCAAAAATGCTTTATATGATATTGCTACCACAAAATGAATTGCTTCTTAAAGAGAGCTAAACAGCTCTAATAGCAAATAATATGTCCCAATAGTGAAAAACAATGTCTGTAAAATCACAAATTAGTGATGTGGAGGTCCGGCAGTATCTTGTAAAATAGTGGTGAGGATCAACCAAGGGCTGTATTGTAAATGAGATGACGTATAAATTGGGCTGTATGTGGCCTCAAGGTGGGCCTGGAGAGTCTATTAATATTGGCTCTGTTCTGGATAGATGCGCAACATGGAAGGAAACAGTGATTGTGTACTGGGAGATTGGACTGTAGTTGTAAGATGGTATTGGACAAAATTGCCTTAAAAAAGCTCAATCTTGTGTTCCATTAACAGTGCAACCACCGCAATCTTGTACAAGTCCGGCCAGTACACTGGTATGTAAACTGTAACAGTCATGCAACCATTGATACCTTCTGTGCGCTCTATATCCCGTGAGAGTTATAAGTAAACATATACAGACCAATCTTCATGTTTATAGGTCCCTGAGTGTAGAGTATCTGTCAGCCGTATACTCACTTTGTGTCCTCACATGCCGGATACTCGATGGAAGGGATCCCATCCTAACCGTGCAACACTGCGCAATTCACCCCAACAGCCTGTTTCGATGCAAACACGGCTTTGTGGCACCTTTTCCTTCCATGTTGCGCATCTATCCAGAATGGAGTCAATATAAATAGACTCTTGAGGCCACATACAGCCCAATTTATATGTCATCTCATTTACAATACAGCCCTCGGTTGATCCTCACCACTATTTTACAAGACTAATTTGTGATTTTACAGATATTGTTTTTCACTATTGGGACATATTATTTGCTATTAGAGCTGTTTAGCTCTCTTTAAGAAGCAATTTATTTTGTGGTAGCAATATCATATAAAGCATTTTTGATACATTTGATGCTGTAAGGGATCCCTTCCATTCTAAGCAGCGCTGTTTGGTTTTCATTGTGTGTTATTTTAAACTTGTTTGGCTTGGCATGGTGGCGAATAAAAATAGCTTTTTAATTAAACAATTGAATTACCTAACACATCACCCAGACATATGTGGGTTGGAGGTTTAGTCCTCAAACTTTTTGGTGCCTTAATATGGATAATTACTACATAGCAGCACAGAAACCAGTGCAACTAGCATCAGAATTTAATAATCAGCCCTGTAGCATCAGCTTATACGACAGGCCAACCTATCAACCTATCTGCTTGATAATTTGTGACAATAAGTTTAGCTTCTCAACTGCTGCTCAGAGCTCACTGAGCATTTTCCAATGCTCTGTGACAACTTTGAAGTCCTAGATCATTGCTGTTATTGAGAAGGTGAAACTTTAGGCTGGGGCAATAAGTTCAGTATATAAAACATGGCATTTTTAGTCCTATAATTTTAGTCCTATTAATTTTCAAGCTGGCCATAATTGCAAAGATGCGCTCGTTTGGTGACATCTCCAAACGAGCGTATCTTTCCCTGATATGCCACTAACTGGCAGGGTTATATCGAGGTAATCCGAACTTTGGCCCTATGGCCGAACAATCAGATTACGAGAAGCACAATGCACTTCTGACAGGTCGGTCGGCAGGGCCGGATTTACATAGCCGGCACCCCTAGGCCCACTGTCGTTTGTTGCCCCTGTCCCCTCCCTTTTATTTGCTCAAATTTTCATCAATGGGACGGAGCAATGGGATTTGGCACAAGGGAAATTTAAATTTCTGAACCAATGTGGGTGTGGTTGGGCACCATGCCGCTCCTTAAAATCCTGCCGCCCTAGGCCCGGGCCTAGGTTGCCTCTCCACAAATCCGGGCCTGTCGGTCGGAAGAAAATCCAACCTTCTCAATAATATCGTGTCCAGATATCGGTCGGGAAGACCCGTCAGAAGCCCCCATACATGGGGAGATAAGCTATCAAATTGGTCTAAACGACCGATATTGGCAGCTTTATCAGCCCATATATGACCAGCTTTAGGGTTTCCTTGTCCAACTATATACTGGGGTTTCACTACTGGTCACACCAACTTGTTTACACCTAAGACAGAAAAGGAAACTTTGGATTTTTTTTTGACTGAGAGCAACATCAGGTAGTCACCCCTTCTTGCAACCATTTTCCACAAAGTGCTTTAGGAAGTTGTGACAGGCGAACAGGGCAGCAAAAACACTAAACATGCAATTAGCCAAGTCCCCTCTGGTGTGAATTGTCTTATTTAATGCTACAAGCATCTTTTCTAAGAAGCGCAGATTGGAAGAAAGGGGAAAAAGATAGCTTGTGGCTATAATTAATTAGAAATGCTACAAGCTATAGAGAGGTGTGAGCTGCTTGTTCCTACCAGGGTGGGAAGGACCTGGTTCGTCTTTTATTGTTTGGTGTAGATAAGGCAAGAAAACAAGATTTGGTACACACTCACCATGGGAAGATTTGCCTCAGGCACTAGATCATTTAAATTCACACTACACCCTTCATACCACTTAAAGGAGAAAAGCTTGTAAATCCTGCACTTAATATAAAATGAAAAATTATGAAAATCATTTCTTAATTATATTCAGTAAGAAATTACTTTCTAGCTGTATAATTTATAGAAGGATTATGTTTCCTTGGGGTAGCAGGCAGTGGGAAATGCAATACGAAGCAAATGCTTTTAGAAGAAAAATGCTCTAGTTGGTCCGGATCTCCAGTTTTTTAATGGCTTTCAGCTTTTTATTCTTTCAGTTGATAAAAAAAGTATTGGAGTGCAGTATACCCCAGTTGCATACATCCAGAGCTGTCTTTAGTGAGGGTGGGGTGCAAAAGTGGCAGCTGTTGTTAGCCTACACATAATGGTAGCCACAGAGTAGCAACTGTACACAGAAGGGCTGGGGGATATCAGGTATTGCAGGAAAAGTTGTACAAACCTGGGGTAAGATAGTAACAGATATATATTTGCCCAGCTGTGTTTTAGCATGTTTCAGATATTTACAGGAATGTGTCTATTCAGATTTGGGACCTTTTATCCAGAATGCCTGGGACATTAGCTTTCCACAGTTTCTGTTATTTTGTATCACTATTGTTTGTCTACCAAATAAATATTAAAACAATAAATAAACCCAAGACAATTGTTTTACTTCCAATAAGGATGGATTATATCTTGTTAGGATCTATAGCATATACATAACATTGTTTTATTATTATAAATAAAAAAGGAAATAAAAAAAAAAAACAGGAATTATTTGATTACAATGGAGTCTGTGGGAGATGGCCTTCCCGTAATACGAAGCTTTTTTGGATAACAGGTTTCTGGATAACTGAATCTTATAACCGTTCCATGTTATGAAGCTTTCTGACATACTGTATGCTAAAACTAACATCTTGCCTCTCTCCAGTCAATCTACTTTTTTACCTATATGTTTACTAGAGACATCTCTTAAAGGAGGATTCAACCCCCACTAATAAAACAACCTACCCAATCAGGCCCAGATTTGTGGAGAGGCCACATAGGCCCGGGCCTAGGGTAGCACATTTTTTGAGGCGGCATGCCGCCCAGCCACTCTATGTGGAGCACTGAGGATGCGCTTCTCCCCACTGCTCCGGCGCCCTTGTGGCTGTGTGAGGTAGTGCAGCCTACGGTCGCCCATCCAGCAAAGCCAGCGCTGTACCCAATATAGTCCCCCCCTCCCTGCACCCCCACACAGGTGATAACACCTGTAAATGACCCTAATCCTGTAATTACCCCTTGTTGCAGAGTCAGCACAGTGGACCTCACGGGCACCATCTTTCGGCACTTTGGATTTCTTTGGGAAGTAAGCGCCGTATCAGCGCAGTTGGAACAGTCTTCCAGTTCAACTACGCATGCACCAAAAAAGTGATGGAAATTGCCAAAGGAAATGATGAGGACCTGAAGAATATACCAGAGCCAGACATTAGCACATTATATTATCATTGTCTTAAAAACACTTTAAAAAGCTAAATAACTTAAGAATTCGCAACTATGGCTCAGAATAATAAGTCATAAAAGTTAATTTTGAAGGTGAACAATTCCTTTAATGAGTATCTTCAATGTAGAATTTTTGTTTTTTATAAACTGAAGAAAAAATTCTATGACGACCATGTGATGCTGAGCATAGTAAGAAGGGAACAGTGAGATTATGGGAGTCACGCAGCACACTGTTCTGTGTTCCGCAGGGAAACACCCTCTGCCCTTTGACCGTATTATGCAAGATTGTGTAATGAAAGGCACGCAAGCAGACTTGCTATAAGTCGTATGTGGTTTCTTCATATCTAGACTTCTATTCAAATCAACTTGCTTATTTAGATTACAGCTGTTTCGAAAGTACTGTAGGGAACGCTAAATATGCAGAAGCGGTAGGTCCTTCGAATGAATTTCATAGATTATATTGCAAGGTAAATAATGAAAGCATGAGCAGCTGTGATTCAAATTCAGCATAATCCACTGTCAGAAGTTAAAACATATGCTACTAAGCTTTTTTTTCTCTGCGGTTAAATAATATTAAATATGTTAGTATTCTCTTTAGCTGGTTTCAGGGCCTGTGTCTGGGCCGGATTTAATTGAAAATAGATGAAGTTACATGATACAATTATAGGAAACTCAGAATAAACCATAGCTCGTTTGGCTTCAGTTTATTTGGTAAGTCCATCCACTCCAACAAGTATTTTTTCCCTTGTATTGATTAAAAGCATATCCAGAAGGAAATCATTATCTTTCTGTGCTTCATAGCCTCAAATAACGCATGCCACCACACTCTAATTGTAATATAACAAGGACTTCAGTCTCACATGGTCACGGCTTGTGCTTCACCAGTGGTGTGATCGCCTTTGGCCTCAGGAGGAGCCCTCAGCTACTCAGATGCCACCTGGACTTAAAGAGAGATGCAAAGCGAAAGTTCTGGCCAGCAACGGGGCATGACTTTATTGCAAAGTCTTTGGGCAGAAGGTCACCAGACAGGGCGGAGGCAGATAACGTAGTCAAATCAGGCTGGGTCAGGACAGGCGGAACACAGACAGAGTCAGACAGGCCAATGTCAAAACCAGGAAGACTAGCAGAGGGATCAGGCAGGATCGTAGTCAGATAACAGGCAAGGGTCAAACCAGATCAGATCAGAATGGTCAGGCAGGCAGGGTCGAATTACAGAGTGTAGAATAGTCAGGTCACAGGCCAAGGTCAGGATCACAGAAGTCAGGAGTAGTCAGGCAGGCAGGAGTCACAACAGAAGATCAGAATCAGTATATAGCAATAGCACCAGGAACAGACAAGCAGAACCTATAATGGGCACCACTCTGCAGTCATACCGGGCTATTTATTTTTGAATTTTCACACCATTGCGCGCTGACGTCACATGTCAGCGTTCCTGCGCCTTTAAGGAAACCCAGAAGTGTGCAGCGCGCACCCTAGAGAAATCAGCAGAGAAGAGGAAGATTGCAGCGTGGTGGGTGCCCCCCGCTGCACCACTAGACCACCACTGCAAGTAGTTTTTATTACTTCATTACTTTAGTGCTTCAAGTTCTCTTTGACCTCCTGCGCCGATGACAAAAAAAGATAACACGTTTTTGAAACTTAATTAAAATAAGAGGCTTTTTGGCAGAGAACCCAGAACACTCAGCACCTGCACTTTGATACATTTCTAATTTAAGGTAAGCAAAGAAACAGTTGTAACTGTTAAAGATAAGTAGGTCTCTTGGAGAAACTGTTCAATTTCAGCTTCATTAGCAAAACTGTTATAACACAGAAAATGTGGCCCTACATCTCCCAGAAATGTGTTCAAACTTGTATTACTTGCAAAATTTTGTAACATGGACATGGTAATTAGGAGGTATGGCAACAAAATGGGCATGGTCAGAAATTTCCCACATGACACACGCCAGATGTTTTAATTTTTTTCAATGTTGGGAGATATGCACTGCGGATATTGAAACTGTGATACGTGGGTCAAGATCCAAACCCTAACATCCCATGCCATGTACATATTATTCCAAATCAGCAGGAAAATATGAGGCCCTTTAATATATTTCTATTTATATGTTGTATGGTTGTAATATTTTGTAAGATTATAGTTGTGATGTGTAACTATTGCAAGTACACTACAGTTGTGACGGCAGTCATGTGTAATAGGGAATAATGCCCCACAGCTAAAATCTGCTTCTTTAATATTTGTACTAATAACACAGTGAGCAACTGGTAATAAAGGTAAAATTACTGACTGATCGCACAATGGCATTTAGACTATTTCTGTCTCATTTTTCATATACTCAATACTACAGGTGTGGGACCTGTTATCCAGATTGCTCGGGACCTGTGGGTTTCCAAATAAGAGGTATTTCCTTAATTTGGATCTCCAATGCTTTAAGTGTAATATAAAATAATTTAAACCGAATTGGATTGGTTTGTTTCTAAAAAGGTTTATTATATTTTATATATCTTTAAAAATATATTATATATATTTTTTTTTCAATACAGAAAAAAGGAATTAAAAAAAAATATGAATACAGGTTTGCAGATTATGAATCCCATGCCTATTTTATGTTACTACAATATTCACACTGTTTAGTTGGTATAGGATTTATAATCTATTAATCAGTTCTCCCAAGCCTTGTCATAAATGGATCAATAAAATAGCCTCCGTTTTCCAGATGCTCCTTTTCATTTTGACAGTGTCCTATATTTTCTGAACCTCAGCTAGCAACATCCTCCAACTGTTGGTTCTGTAACAGGAGTAGGTTACATATGGCAACTTTACATAAAGAATTCAGTTGCTCTATTACTGTGTGCAAAAACCTGGGGGGGCCCATTGTTCCACAAAACATCACTTTTGGTGCTATTTTTGCTCAACAGATTTGTCTGGGTCCTGCTGATAGTGTTGTTCAGCAGACCAGTGCATGGGGACATTTGTGAAACTACTGAGGACTGCATTAACAAAGCTGACCCACACACACACACTATTGGAAGAACATGGGAGGGAAAAAAACATTTTGTAGAAAGGGCTAATGATTACTGAAAAACATTTTGTAGAAAGGGCTAATGATTACTGATGACCTTATTGTCTTCTTTGTATAGGAAGATGATCCACTTAACCAAGGATTAAGGAAGAGTGCAGTGGCCTCACTTACGCTTTTTATTTATTTAAGCATTTTAACACAACACCTCCTGCAGTGGAATTACTGTTAAAGTGGACCCGTCACCCCAAAAAAATATTCAAAATCTTATTTTATCACATTAGTCAAGCAAAATGAACATTAATTACACTATATAAATTAATTTAATCTTGTTTTCTTCAGTCTGGGAATTCATAATTATAGCAAGCAGGCAGGAGCCATTTTGTGGACACTGTTATTAAGACAAGCCTTGCATCATCTCAGAATCTTGTTTGTGCACCAGAATGGGGGACCCAATGTCTCTCTCCATGTCCTGACTACACAATTAAATGGTTAAGAGAACTGGGGGAATGTGTGGGGAGCAGTGACATCTAGGAAGTGCTGAATGGAAAGTGAAAGTAATTATCTGCCCCGCCTCTATGCCTAAGGCATAGAGGAGTGGCAGACAATATTTGATTGACAGCTAAGATTTTTAAATGAGCTTAAAACAGCTATGAATGCTTTAATAAAAAATGTAAATTGGATTTCATGTTTAATTTGAAAAGGACTTTTATTATACAGATTTTGTGTCTGGGTGACGGGTCCACTTTAATAGACACGTATCCCACCATGGTCAGAAAGTAGTAGACTCAGTAAGCAGTCCATTGTTTTATTATAAGAATGGCAATAAAATACCTATAATAAAGGACGTGTGAAAAAACTGAGCTATACAGATAATGTTAGGGGTTATTTATCGAAGGTCGAAGTTTTGAGTTTTTTTTAAAACTCGATTTTATTCACAATTCATTAATGAAAAGATGATAACGTCTAAAATTCAATCAAATAGTCCCAACTCAAACCCTGGAAAAAAAAGTCTATTTTTGACGCTTAACATTTTCTTCAGCGCACAACATTTTTTTCTCCCATTGTAGTCTACGGGGAGACATTTTCAAGGTGGAACTTGGCAAAAATGTAGCTCATCACTACCATTAACATCTTCAAATAATTCAAGGGACCTCTGTCATTGACTTCTACATGAACTCGGCAGGTTTTAGGTGGAGAATAGTAGAATTAGAACTGTTTCCATGGTCGAGGTGTGATTCAAATTCGAGTTGGTGGTTTTAAATTTGAAATTTGTGGGTTTTGACCAAAAAAAAAATTTGAAAATTCTGATTTGAATTTACCATTCAAAGCTTGGTAAACCAGATAATAGTGCTGCTCCAGCAGAATTCTGCATTGAAATACAATTCTCATAAGAGCAAACAGATTTTTTTTTATATTCAATTTTGAAATCTGACAAGGGGTTAGACATATTGTCAGTTTAGGATGGAACTACCACTGGCAGGCTGTTATTTCTCCTACTAAGGGCAAGTCCACACGAGCAGATTCGGGGAGATTAGTCGCCCCAGCGGCAAATTGCCTCATCTTCGGGGTGACAATCTCCCCAAACTGCCTACTCCCTGCCCTCCGCTGGCTAACATGAAAATCGCCTGAGGCAATTCACATACGGCTCTTAATTTTCTGAAGTTGCCCAAAGTTTCCTCGTGAGGCAACTTCAGGCGACTCCAGCAAATGAAGCACCTTGTGTGAATTGCCTCGGTCGATTTTTGTTAGAGCCAGCGGAGGGCAGGGAGAAGGCAGTTCGGGGAGATTGTCGCTCCGAAGAAGTGGCGATTTGTAGCTGGGGTGACTAATCTCCCGAATCTTCTTGTGTGGATGAAGCCTAAATTTAACTGAATCAGTCACAGTGGGACTTTTTACTATTGAGTGTTGTTTTTATATGTAGCAGAGAGCTGTTATCGTGTCAGGGAGCTGCTATCTGGTTACCTTCCCATAGCTCGAAACGTTGTGTGGCAAATAAAAGCACAATTTAGCATTTATACTGCCTTGAAGTGCCTATTCTTGCTTCCCTATCAAATTGAACTTTCTGGCACCTAAGGCGGAGGTGCAACAAGAATTACAGGCACTAGCAAGCGAACCAGAAATCCAGGATACAAATTCTACCTTTGATTATGTCTAGCCCCATGTCAGATTTCAAAATTTAATTAAAAAAATTCTGTTTGCTCTTTTGAAAAACTGATTTCAATGCAGCAGCACTATTAACTGATGCTTTTGGGAAAAAAAAAGGTTTCCCATGACAGTATCCCTTTAAGGATATTAGACACAGTACCATAAGGTGAGTGGTCTAAAACAGCACAGTGTATATGTGTGAATGCGCAGATCGGGATCTTTTGGAAGAATCACTGTAAAATAACATTATAAATATATTTCCAGTTACTGAAACTGATGAATTATTTTTACAGTCTTTTATAATAAACTGCACATGGACACATAGGAGGAGGTGATGTGTCTAAGGTTCTCTTATTTTGTTATCCCACTCTACACGCTATTGACCTAGTGAATCACGCACAATTGACAAAATATTCATTCTATATACATTCCTACCAAGATTAAGGCTAAATTGATGGTATAGAATAAATTTTTTATTTTACCAGTGGTTAGAAATTCAGCATTTTGGCCTTCATTTTTTTAACTTCTCTTTCTTTATTCCAAAGAAACATATACAGTATATAAAAAAACAGATTCAGGTATGGGATCCAATATCTGGAATCCCGTTATCCAGAGAGCTCCAAATGCTCATCTCTCATAGACTCCATTTTATCCAAATAATCCAAATAATTTCCTTTTTCTCTATAATAATAAACAGTACCTTGTAACTAAGATATAATTAATCCTTATTGGAAGCAAAACCGATTGGGTTTATTATGGGGCAGATTTACTAAATTCACATGAATGATTCGAAATTTGATTGAATTTTCAAAAAGATTCAAATTCCAAATAACTTTTTGGAGTACTTCGACCATCGAATTTAATAAAATTTGATCGAACTAAATGATTCAAATAAAAATCTATTCGATCATTCGACCATTCGATGGCCGAAGCACCTCCCCTTAAAAATAAATTTCAATAGGACAGAGCGCCAGTTCAAAGATACCGCATTGCTTTAAAACTCTATGGGAAGCTCCCAAGTTGCGTTAAAATCCTTCGAATTCGATATTCGAATTCAAAGGATTTTAATTCCCTTTAAATTTGATGGTTGAACTCGAGGGGTTTTTAACCCTCAAATTCGACCCTTAGTAAATCTGCCCCTTGATGTTTACATGATATTTTAGCAGACAAAACTATGCAGATCCAAATTACAGACAAATGACAAGATCTGTTATATGCAAGCATTTGGCATAGCAGGTATCATATCTGTACTCTGTTACATATTATCATATAATAGTAGTGTATGATCAAGGTCCTGGAGATGGTCCTGGAGATTGAATTTATACAAGAATGTCAAGTACATTTTGGGCATCATTTTTGATGAAAGAGTACCCATTAAATAAAATCTACTAGGTCTCATTTGTCAGTTTAAATATTGCTAAATTAGGAAAACTTTCAACCCACTAAAGACTTTTTTCCCTTTAATTACAAATTGCAAAAATTAGGTTTCTTAATAGTAATGCATTAAAGATGCAGCTATTTTACTGCAGTCCAATCACCGTTACAGACAAGGTACTTTTACACAATGTGCTTAAAGTGAAAATGTTTGCAAACACCGTATTACAGTTGCCCCCTATTTAAACCCTATTCTTTCAGGTTAAAACAGGGGGATCAAATGAAGCCAAAAGCTATACAATTTTTATGCTGATGGTAATTGGAAAATCTCCCCAACAAATGTTTAGAGTGAAGAAAGTGTAAAGCCGGACTAGTGGTTGAGCCTAAAGTCATGAGTTCAAACCACTGCACTATGTAGGTGGGCAGCAAAATGCTTGTAACCAAGTCAGTGTAAAACATTATTTGTAATCCTTCATAAACACAAAGGATCTGAGGCTAAGACAAGATAATACTAGTTAATTACTGTGCTGCACATTGTGACAACATGAAGTATGACATTGCTGAACTGTTTTTATGTAGAAAATGTTAGCATTTAACCTAATTTAACCTGAATCTGTGTCTTAAAAGAATCAGCCATCTGGGAATTGCATTAGTTAAGACTCTCAGAGCAAAGTCACATTCCTCCCAAAGGTGTCAAGACTTTGGAAGGGATTCACGTAAGTGGTGTTAAGATGAATTTGGCATTACATTGAAGTAAAATGGTCAAATTCACAATTTTCATAGCCCCAATTTTTATTCTCTCATAAAAAAAAAAACAGTTTAACTCCATCTTTCTGATCCTGACATTCACAATGAAAGAGAAATTTCAAATTGTTATAAATTGTACCTTAGATTTGTCTGTAAGTTTAGTACTCCTAATTCTAAAGTGGTGCTCTATTAATGTGATTTATTATTATTTATTATTATTAACATGTATTTCTATAGCGCCAACTTATTTCGTAGCGCTGTAAAGTGAATGTGATTATACAACTAAATCACATGAATTACATACATAGAACATATGGAGTTACATACATCACAATAAATATGGAGTTACATACATCACCATACAGAAAAAGCTTACAATCTAAAGGGAAGGGAATGATACACAAGGTGTGATTTAACTGCAAAGTGTATAAAACTGCCCAACTAGTGAAATAGAGTAAGGCTTTTGACATTCTATTAATGACAGTGTAACTTCCTATAAATTGTTTTTCTTATTTAGGGCTTCAGGGGTGGCAGCCGAAAGCCAATAAGGCTGTAATTAATTTAGTGTCCCAATTAAATCATTTAATACATAGTCAATAACCCCTTATTTACTGGTCTTATACTTCCCCAAATTGTCCTTTCAAATAATCCACTTTTGCATGATGCTATAATTTATGTAGACCAGGGCTGTTAGGGCTGTATAGAGGAAGCAGGGGTAGCAAATATTTGGGGCCCTAAACCGAATTTACTGTGGAATCCAGTAACATCTAGTTACACCATTGCTGTTGCCCCGCTTTAGATGTATTCACTGCACTATTTCCATTAAACAATGTGTACAGTATTTAAAAGAAACCAAGGGGTATGTTGGAAGGATTGTAGTTTTCATTCTAGATGCCTGTCATGTTGTTACTATGTGCTACTTAAACTAATTGCTACTAATTATCTAACAACCTACAATATCACAACCCAGTATCCTTGCAGGTACCGTATTTTTAAGACTGTTTGCTAAATGCAGAAACCATTAAGGCATGAGTTTATTAAAATTCCTTTTTCCCCTCCACATCTTAAACTTTAAATCCTGCATGTGAAGAATGTGAAGGGGCAGATTGAAAATTAGAATTTAAAAAAATCCAATTTCGAGTTTGTTTTGTGTACTTCGACTAGGGAATTGTCCAAATTTGAAAATTCGAAGTTGCACAAAATCAAAAAATTTGAATTTCCAAAAAATTAGAAAATTCTAATTTCTAAATTTATCATGTACTGGTTCTTTAAAAATTAAAATCCGACCATTCAACATCTAAAACCTGCCGAGTTGCTGTTTTAGTCTATGGGGGACCTCCTAGAACCTATTTAGAGTCAATTGGTGGACTTTGAAAATTCGAAGTTTTTCTTGGGATTCTAATTTGATCAAATGCGCTATTACTTTGATTTGAATTTGATCGAATACGGACCTATTCGATAAAAAAAATTAGAAGTAATTTAGGTTAGTCTTTTTAAATTTCAAAGTTTTTGCTATTCGAAATTCGACCATTGATAAATCTGCCCCTGAGTGTAAAAACCACCAGAAACTCTTATGTAAATCAATGCCATTTCAAAGCTGTATATACAAGTCAATGGGAGCTGTCCTCAGCAAATTGTAAAGATTCCATTACAAAATTAATTTGAATTAAATATGTAATTTATTTGATCAAACAAACTTTTAGCCAGTTGGGGCACTCTACAATATTTGATTGCCCCTCCAATGCAACAATGGGCTTAAAAGTGAGCAGGATGCCCATATCAATGATTAAGTAACAAGTCAGCTGGCTGGAGGTTTTATGAAGGTGATTAGAAGAGGTTTAAGTCACTCCATTTGCATGGAATAGACCTAAAGTTCAAACACTTCTCCTGACCAAATGTTCCTCATCAACAATGTTATCCACAGCTGGGAACTGTCTGATCCTGGTTCAGGTGCTAAGAATTAAAATAAAGATATAGGGATAAAGGTTAATCCAGTAGAAAAGAAAAGGAGATCAGTGGGATTGGACAAAATTACCTTCCCTTTCCCTGGTGTCTTTTGGACAGTAACATTTGGTCTGAAGCAAGAGTTCCCTTTTGTACAAAGCTCACAGATGAAGGTATCAGGATGGTATTAACTGTCCACTCAAAGGCTTTTGTGATTATCCTTAAGGTCACAACATGGTCTTACTGGCTTTTGACCTGTGTGAACATTATGTATGTCCACGAAGAAAAAGATGGACTGAAAGACAATCAATGTGTTTTAAGGCATCCCCACATATGGCAAGCATAATCCTTATGCATGGAAACTCCTAAACCGGCCCGACTGAAGTACATTAAGGCTGCTGCTCAATCTTGTACTTCCATCAACATTTTCTCTATCATATATTTCATTGGACAAGGTTTAAATCCAAACTATAGCAAAGGCTGTAAATCCTTAATTCAGCAGCTGCTGTGTGAATGGGCCAATTGATAATCTAAGGATAATTACAAAGACAGCCTTTGGCAAGGAAGGTTTTCTTTTTCCAATTCTTAATGGATAAGTAGGAATGAGCAGAAGTTGGGTATTAGGATGTTTCATCTTTACATGATACTGTCACAGTTGTATGCCCCTGCCTTTCATTTTAAAGAGAAGTTAATATGAGCAATTTTTTGAATTTTTACATTTTAATGCAGCATTCAATATGATTTAGATTGCTGCTGTAGCCACAGTATTCTTGCCTGATTTGCCTTTCTTTACTAACAGTATTCTTCCTCCTCTCTAAACAGATTCTGAGGTTCATAAAAAATCTATCAAGATATTAAGTGGCATTAATGGAAACTGACGGCTATGCAGAAGAGTTGTGCAATGAAAGATCCCCCACCCCAAAAAAAACACCATTGTGCAATACAGAGTCCAGATAATACATGAATGGAATGAAGTTTATGTGCTGTTGATGATTATTAGGTGAAATGGTCATTAAGCTTTTTGAATTGTGCAAAATTTAAATATGATCTGAGAGGGAAATTCATTCAATTGGAGTAAATGCACAGTGGATTGTGTGGAAAGCACACACCAATTGACTTTTATTAGTCAAATGGCACTGGACAGATTAAAGCTGATTGTAGGATGGCTTCTATGGAGCTAATATGCAAGTGCAATTTTTTCAGCATGTAGGAAATTACCATAGGACTCATTTGGTATGGGTGCTAGCACAAGTGTCAAGAGTGCAAAGGAACGCAGAATTGCACACATGCAAATATGGTGTTGCCATCACTGAATACAAAGCTGGGTACAATCTCTGAGGCAGGAACAAAATATGTCTCTCTGCATCTTTGTATTTTGGCTCCCTGTTAGACACATTGCCACTCAAAGCAATACTACTTGGCCAGGCCCCTCAATCCCACAATCCTTCAATAGCAGCCACCAAGTTCTTTATCCCTCTTCAACAAACCTTATCACTAGTTGACATTTCTTTGATTGGTCTCCAAATTTGCCGAACTTGCTCCTTTAATCTATTTTCTCTATTGATAAAAATACATAAAAGGTATCTATCACCCATATAACTTTGTCCAACCAGCTGAGTATGCCTAAAAGTATCTATCTATCTATCTATCTATCTATCTATCTCTCTATCTATCTATCTATTTGAGTGGACCCATACCAGTCTGTGACTCAATGCTATGTTTTTTATGGGCTAGAGTTATTTTATTAATGCACTTATAAATAAAACTGTACATACATACCTCTTTTGTCTGCCTACCCCAGCTCTGTTCCCCTGTCCCTCCACTGTAAGCTCCCCCTTGTCTTGATACATAGTTATTGTCTATGCACTGCCCCTGCTGCACAACACTACACAAGCACCCCTTCTTTACAACTGTATGGGGGGGGGGGTGCCTGAAACTTTCTTTGGAAACAACTGCCTCTCTGAATCCATTGGAATCATTGCATTTAAAACATTTACATACCTCAATTCCTGGTGGAAGAAGGCATTTTAGTCCAATTGCCTAATAACCCCATCATTGCCCACTGCCTGTAATTCAGTAGGAAATGAACTATAAACACTGCTTTTCATGATTCCTTATGGGACAACAGTATGACCTTAGCCTCAGTGATCTCTTCTATTACTACCTACAATTAGATACTTATGTTATCAAACCAAGCTCCTAGCAGTGAATCTGCTTTAGCCTTGGATATCAAAACAATTAAATTCAATAGCATACCCGCTACATATAAATGAGGGCACCAGAGCTTTATGTAGTAACATAGTATGCAGTAACATGATCCCAGCTGTCTAGAATTGCCTTTTTTTGTTTTCTTTATTTTTCATGGAGATGCAAAACTTCCAAGGCTACACTGATTCCATTTTGATTTGCTCCAAAATCAGTTACTGTAAAGCCATTACTGGCTTTATAAGTGTAAAAATATACTTTGCTCAGACTGAAGTTTGTGTCAGATTCTACATATTAAGGAGAACTGAAATCAATTTTGTTGATTTATCAGTATAATAACAGGGGTGTGAAACTTGTGGTGCCACAGCTGAAGGGAACTGGAGTCCAGAATAGCTGGGTGGCTGTAAGTTAGCATCCCTGGTATTTGAATAGACGTACAGATAGACTTCTCCCTTCTACTGATACATTACCATTATTATATTACATTATACGACATAAAACAGGCCCATAGGGCAAATGTACAGTCACACATCTAGTCAATAATTCTGGCTGCTGTCACTTTTTTAGCTGCCTTATTCTAGTTATAGGTTACTGTCCAGGTGCAGATTTGCCCAGTGTTGATATATGTGCCCCAGTGTGTTTGTTTTGTATGACTTTGTTACAACCAGAACTGGTCCAATGTGTATTTCTCACTATCTCTTCCCAAAACCATATCCATCTTATAATAAATAGGTAGACAATATAAAATATGTACATTAAAGAATTAACTCTTCTTTAACAGAGATTTATCAGAAAAAACACTTTGTATAGTGGGGAAGGATCAGGTATTACACAGAAATATTGTGTTTCCATTATATGCAGGAAATCAGTCCATTCAGTATTTTAGCTGCCACAATAAACCTGCCTTATGTCATCTACCCAACAATTCACAATGAACTACACATCCAGATGTAACGTATGTACCTTTCTCCCAAGGTGCCGTGCAGAGCCGCTCCTGCCCTGAGGCCAGGTGAGACCCCTCTTGTAACTTTAAGAGCCAAATTTCAGTGTTTTAATGTATGTATGTA
>CM044432.1:55227494-55237709 GCA_024363595.1 Xenopus borealis | reverse complement strand
AGAAAATAATGGAGAAGGATAAAAACTTCACTGCCAGTATACCACAGAGCGCTTGCAGTATCATCAGTCAAAAAACATACTTGCTTGCGAAAATCATTTTTTTCCATAGTGGAAGATGAGGCGTAATTAATAAAAGTCTCAATATGTTTTATATAATCATACAGAAGGAAAGCGTAAATAACATTTATTTAAAAAGAAATTCAAAGCATATGTATATAAGTGACAAGAAATGAAAAGGTAGGACACCCTGGGGAACATTTTAATTGACAAGCAAATTAAATACTGTACAAGAAGCAATGTTCTAATATTCCTAATATTTTTTAATTATGTTTTAATTACATTTCTGTGCTGCATTCCTTTTCATCTTTGTGTTGCCAAGTTCCTCACTCTTTTAGTTCACATTGGAATTGCTGTAAATTAGTTCTGGTGCCACCTTTCTGTGCACTTTCTGAGTTAAGTGCTATTGCTCTTATGGTTATATTCCTGGCATCTTGTTTTTCTCCATATCCCCCAGTACAGCCATACATGTGAAGGTATTACTAGTGTCTCAAATGTTTACCTCTTATCTCATTGGCTGCTGATGTTGGAATGTTTGGAGTAGAGTTGCAGAACGTCTTCAAACGTTTTCATGTAGTAGGACAATAATTATATATTGTTGCCATGCTTTAGGTTACAGTCCAGTTATAGTACTATTATCTACAATGCTTAGGTCCTGGGTTTTTCTGTAAAATGGAACTTTCCATAATTTCGATCACTATATATTAAGTCTGCCTAAAATCACTAAAACATATTTAAATACAAATAAATGAAATATAATTGTTTTTCAACTAATATGGATCTATACCGTTAAGATCAAGTATTATTACAACAAATACTTGTATTAGAAATAAAGAAAATGGAAATTATGTTTAAATATTTAATATAATTTGCTTAAAATGGGCTCTGTAGAAGATGGTTTACTCATCATTCTGAGCCTTCTGGATAGTGGGTTTCTGGATAAGAAACCCCATGCCTCTGTAATGAATTTGGATGCTATGCCAAAAATACTTTTGGCTAGGAGGCTATAAATTTACTTCTGGATACATAACCTGCACATGGGCCTCCAGTTGGACAACCCTGATGTTTTCTTTCTCTTTATTTTTTTTGTAGTCCAATCAGTCACTTACATTATTTATCCATTTCATTCCTATACTCCTATAAGGGAGTGTTGTTTTTAAATTACTGAGATTCTTCACCCAGCCACCCACTTAGTTTGCTGCTTACTTAGACCCACTTTGCGCAGACTTATACAAGGTCTCTCAATTGTTTGGTATACATCTTCTTCCGTTAAATATTATGGGCAGAGCTGTCTTTAGAAGAAAATTGCCTTGGGTCACACACATAATGGAGCCCTTCAGACCAGTAGCTAAAGGAAAGCATGTTGGTGAATCGCAGGGAAAGACGACAACACTATGGGAAGATCAAATCCACAGAGAAACATGGAAGCATTGAGTTCTTATATCAGTGTTGGCATCATCCAACATTTCTGTTAAACTCCCACTACTAAACACATTATGGTTACATTTACTGTTAAAGAAGCAATCATGATTTGTGTTAATTTTGTTTACATTAATTAACAGAGCATTGCATAGACTGTGGGATATGTTATTATGTGAGTATTCTGGGGGAACCCTCCTTGTACAAACAAAAAGACAGTGGCTCTCACAATCCTCCTCAATTACTTTTAAAATAAGAACTTGCCAACAAGAAAAATAAAAATCAGCATGTCAAAGAAACCTCACTACTGCAGCAAGAAACAAAAAGCTAAGTTAGCTAAAAAGCTGTGTACCAGTGCCAGAATTCCTGTCCCCATGAGACCCTAATTCGTATACAATTTCAGTAAACACTGCTAAAACAGTTCAACCTCTAGACATTTGAGGGCCTGGAAAGTAACTGGTTACTCCACTGCCTAGGCTGCACCTGTAATCCACGTGGTCCTAGCACGACCTAAAGCTGAGGTTCTAGACCTGAAAAAGCGGCTGGGCCGCTTGCTGCCCCTCATATTTCGCTGCCTGTATGACCATTAGAAATCACGGGGCCCCGCACAACAAAATTGTCGGGGCCCCCTGGGCTCCGCCCACCCAGGCATCTAAGCCCCTCCCCGATCCCCGCCGAATCCACCTCAAAGTTAAAAAGACCAAATAGACATCAGTGCTAAAAAAAGTAAACCCCCCCAGGGCTCACTTATTGGTGCAAGCCCCCCCCCCCATAAAAGCCCCTCATACAAGTTTAAAAAAATTGGGGCCCCAAAAATAATTTTTTAATAAAACTTTGGCGACAGGCCCCCCCTTACAATTTAAAAAAATTGGGGCCCCAAAAATATTTTTTTTAATAAAACATTGGCCCCCCTTACAAGTTAAAAAAAATTGGGGCCCCAAAATTTTTTTTTTAAAACATTGGTGGCAGGGCCCCAGTTAACAAGTTAAAAAAAAAATATTGGAGCCCCATAAAATATTTTTTTTTAAAAAATTGGTGACAGGGGCCTATAAAAAAAGTATTAAAAGAAAACATTTGAGGCCAGGGGATAAAAAAAAAAATAAAACCACATAGGTGTTGGTGGAATTGAACTCATGGCTGCAGGACTTCAGTATACTTGCTTGACTTCAGGTATTTTCTTTAGTGCTGGCTCCTCGTGACTTTGGGTATTTCCGTGACTTCAGGACTTTAAGTGTCGGCTCCTTCGCGTCTGTTCGGCACTTCCGAATCGGCTCGGCGCTGGTAAGGGGGGCCCGGCTCTTCGGAAAATGCAGCACTGCCGGGGCCCCCCTTCAGCCCCGGGCCCGGGACACTTGTCCCCCCTGTCCCCCCCTGATGGCGGCCCTGCCTGTATGTACCCTCGGACAAAGCTAAACCAAGCTCCTATAACATATAATTTATGATGATAGGATGTGGATATGAGGTGTGGTTGCATGTTTAATAAAATAAAGAGTGGATATTCACAATTCAAGTATCCACTGCCAAGTTCTACAGAGAAAGCAATGGCATGTGTGAAATGTCTACATAGTCAATATAGTATCGCTATATTTAATTCAATATGAGGTCTGTTTTTAGGATCATTATTGTATCATGAGTACCATTCTGTCTTAACATGTATTTCTTTCTTTCATGGCCCTGTTTTGATAGGACTAGAATAAGTAGTTGCACACCATCATGTGCCTTGTCCCTTGTTTAGTGTAAAAGACAAAAGCTGGATAAATAGATGCTGCACAAAATAAAACTTGTTTCTAAGATATAAATGTAAGGTATAAAGGCTGGAGTGACTGGATGTCTAAAAAAACAGAACACTACTTCCTGCTTTTCAGCTCTCTAACTCAGAGTTAGTCATCGACTTGAAGGGGGGCCACATGGGACACAACTCTTCAGTAACTTTGCAATTGATCCTCAGCATGCCGCTCAGATTCAAAAGCAACAGTTATGACCCATGTGGTTCTCCCTCAACTCACTGATTGGTTACTGCCTGGTAACCAATCAGTGGAAACTTAGGGGTAAATTTATCAAAGAGTGAAGTTCCGCCACTAGAGTGAAATTCCGCAGCTCTCCATTCAATTCTATTAGATTTTGCAAGACGTATTTATCAATGGGTGAAGTGAAAGTTCACCCTTTGATGAAAACGCCTTTAAAAATCCCATAGAAATGAAAGGAGAGTGGCTGAATTTCACTCTAGTGGTGGAACTTCACTCTTAACTTCACTCTTTGATAAATATACCCCTAAGAGAGCTGGAAGTAGGAAGTTGGGTTCTGGCTATTATGTTAGACATCCAGTCACTCCAGCCTTTATACATTACATTTTTGGCTAACTAACTATATTGGAAACATTTTTTTATTTTGCATAGCCTATCTATTTACCCAGTTTATTTTTATACTGAACAAACTACAGTTTTCAACATCCCAAACTACTGCAACAGGCTACATTTTCTTGATATTTTATTTGCCAGTACCAGCAATACTATGACCTTCATATTTCCATAATAATTTCTTAGCACCTATAAATAATGTGATGAAAGGCACATATGGCCCTTACCATTGTTGGTCATATAGCATCTTTATTTTTCATATACATTACTGTATTCTAGATGATTGTTTATGTAATTGATTATACTATAACTCATTGCACTGGAATTGTTATTATACCATAATTGATTGCCTTTCAGTTTTAACAGTTTTGTTCAGTTTGAGCTTCATGTTTTAAATGAAGTTCTTAACATTTTGCTAACTAATAGCAAGAGTGTTTAGTTTATAAGGCATGCAATCTACTAATTAAAGGGAAAGTTCAACTTCAAATAAACGTTATAATATTGTAGAGTGCTGAAATCCAAACAAGTTTGCATGTAGCCTTCATTAAGTAAAATATGAAATATGATACTTATGTTTTTCTGTTCTGATTCTATCAAGTCTGACATTTAAAATAATTTCTGGTTGCTTTAGTTAGGGAAAGGTGCCAGGAAGTAGACAGCAAACTGGTTGTGAACTTAGATAATCTTCTATTACCTTCTTTGCTAGCAATTATATAACAGTGGAAATGCCAAAATGGAGAGCTGCAAAACATAGAAATGTCATAATGAACTTACTCTCACCCTTATTTTCCATCTAGGAGAGTGGAACCTGGTCAAGACAGCTTCATTGTGTCAATCACTGGCATAGAGGTTGCATAGTGTTTGGTCTCCCCTATCAAATATTTGTGCAATTAGTAGCATCTGACAAAGAAAGCTGCCATGTGCCATTTATGGAAAAACTAAACTGGAGTGACACCCCACCATTTTTTTAACCTCTCAGACCTCAGAGAGTTTGGGCTTGTACTTTTGCATTCAAGCAATAGTGTAAATATCGCCAATGTTAATATACTGTGAGTGTGATGGGGCTTAGAGAGGAGACGGTGCAATCTAACAGAGGGCACAGAACAAACAACCAGCACTTGGGGTAAGTGAGTTTGCAAGTTCATGCCAGGCTCGTGCAAGAGAGGGAGTGAGAGGGGAGGCGGTTATCTAGAAGAGGGGGAGTAACAAGTGCTATGGGGCCCCACCAAGGTGTCTAAGGTACAGCAAGTGCTCATTCCAAAAAGTTCTCACCTATTGTCTGAAAACTACTTTGAACAAATCCACATAGACTTTTCTTTATCAAGAAAAATTTCTGAAACATTCTTGTGCTGGTCACAAAACGCAATAAAATTGTGAAAATTTGCCAAAAACCTCAGACTTTTTCGTATGGCTCCCGTAATCAAGAAATCTATGGATTATTGAACGAAACCCAGCCGAGACCAGGATATCAACAGGAAATCTGCCATTGACTTTTAAAACAATCGAATTTTATAAACATGGAAAAATCAGGTTTGTTTTTCACACAATAATGGTGTTTTCCCCCTTTAAAAGTCCAAGCAGAAAAAATTGGACTTTAACAAAGTGTGAATAATACATGGGTTGGGCCAACAAATTGTCCCCAAAAGTGGGTCTTTTTTTAAATTAAGGTCAAATCAGTTTGTTCGTATTTTTTTTTTTTATATAAAATATAAGATAAATTCAGAGTTTTGTAAATAGTCCCCTAAGTTTATTAATAGGTACTGGGTCACAAAAAGCCCCCAAAAAAGTACCATTACATCTTGTTATAAATTCTACATATTTATGGAGAATAAACTGGAGAGATTTGTGAATATCCAGCACCCCTCCACTAAAACCTTGAATCTGAACTAAAACTTTGGCACTTTAGTTTTAATGATGTAATGCTGTCGGATGGCTGACTTGGGATGCAGAGAATTGAAGTTTCATATCTGACAAACTTGGATTATACAATTGCTAATACAGAGGTGAGTCCTTGGTTTTGGGGTAATCTGCTAATTGCTGATAAGAACCAAGTAAGATAGCCCTTCTATTATCTGTTGCTGATCATTAACAAGCAATTGAAGCTACGCTATGCCCTGGGAGGAGAGGGAGGGGGACTGGGAGAAGAATGTTAAAAGTAGCTGGAGTCAGTGCAGAGTTGCTCACACCAGCAGAGCACACTGACAGGCAACAGGGCTGTGCACGTGTTCTGCATTACACCCCCTTGCATAGAATAGCTGCTACAGTCTCTTTCAAATCTGCAGAATGGGGAAGGATATGCAAGATATGGACCTGTATGATGGAATGCAATCTAAAAAATACTTCATTCGGAGCATGCATGTGGCTATCATTGTAGGAGCAGTGGTAGTGGTTGGAGTGTCTGTAGGGCTAGGGGTAGGTCTTACACACCCTGATGCCTGTAAGGACAACAATGGAGATGTAACAACCACATCAACTACCACCAGCACTACCTGCATCACCACCACCACAACACATGGCACCACCAATGCCCCTTCCCCTGCTACCACCCCAGCACCATCAGAACAGAAGGTTTGTCTGGAAAGTGATGACAGTAGTGGAGACTGGAAATTATTCAGGTTGCCCTCCTACATTAACCCAATTCACTATGATGTGGAGCTGCACCCCATAATGGAACAGGACACTTATAATGGAACTGTGAATATCTGGCTAAAGCTCAGCGAAGTGAAGAGCAAACACCTATGGCTCCATATCAGAGAGACCAAGATTATTGGGCAGCCCAGACTGACACGAGGCTCACTCCAGATCCCCATCCAACAGTGCTTCCAGTACACACCCAATGAATACCTGGTACTGGAGACCCAGCAAGCTCTGGATCCCAACTCACCCACCAATGAGAGTGACACCTATTGTCTGACCCTGCAGTTTGCTGGTAGACTGGATGGCTCACTGGTGGGGTTCTACAGGACTACGTACCAAGAGAATGGGGTGACCAAGTAATGTATCATTTTTGTCTCTTTTTGTCTTGCTTGAGGGCTATATCTAACTTCAGAAGTCTCCCTTGGGGATAGCATAATAATCAAACTACATATATCCTGATACCCTTGCCATTAGTAGCTGGTAGTCCCCAGTAGGGCTACATAGTAGTCTGGGCATAATTTGTTCCCTTTTGTCCACACACACCGGGAAAAGTCTCCATTACTAGCGCAATTGCAGTTCAAATAAATCTTTCTCTGTGACAATGTCCATGGGTGTCTGCAGGAAATTTGGGGGGGGGGGGGCAAAATCATCAAAAAAGGCAATCTGTTTTCTATACAATACACTTTATCGGGTCTATTATCCAGAAGGTTACAAATTATGGAAAGACCATGTCCCATAGCCTCCACTTTAATCAAATAATTGGAAATGTTAAAAAAAATCTTTTTTGTCTGTAATAATAAAACAGTACATTGTATATATATATATATATATATATATATATATAGTGCCAATGAAGGTGCACTCACGCCGAAAATCATCTGCCTGGGTGCTGGTAACAAATAATTTAATAGTCAAATGAAGAACAGCACTCAACAGGTCTTGTGTGTGGTGTTTTTTAAATGTAATTTTTATATAATGTGCATTACATTTTAAAAAACCTCTACATTGATAGACTTATTGGGATAGTTTAGAAGCTGGACGGACAGTCAATGGGGAGACTGTTGTCAAAACAGACTTAAGGGAAGTGATATAGAAAGAATGAAACCTACCTTCGGAGAGAACAATACAGAGAAAATTGGACTAGGAGGTAGCCATGCAAACATTAACTGCACAATTTTGCACAAACACACACAAACAGACACACACACCGATATAAGATCCCTTCTCTCCCACACTGAAGCAAAGTCTGTGCCTCTCTTATTCACAGCATCATGTGACCTGTTAGGTGCCCCCAGTAATGTGATCTGCACTCTGATAAACTTCAGTTACTCTTTTCTGCTCCATTGCAAATTGGATTGATATCACCCCCCTTGCTCCCAACCCCCAGCAGCCCATCAGCAAACCAATGGGAAGGTAACCAAATAACAGCTTCCTGGTAAATATAAAAAAAATACTCAACAGTAAAAATCCATGTCCCACTGCAACTTCTTCAGGTACATTGAGTAGCAGAAACATAGCAGTTCCATCCTAAAGTGCTAGCTCATTCTGAAGGCACATGACCAAGCAAATTGACTTGTAAGGGCTGACTACACAACATTTTTAAAACTAAACAAAATACACTTGTTGGATTAGAAATTACATTTTGCATAGCAGAGTTAATTATTTGCAGTGTAAACCGTTAGAAATATAAACTACACCATAAAAATCATGACAGAATCCCTTTAACCTTGTAATGGTCTCCTGTGTAGCTGGTACTGATGGACTGGGAAACCAGCATTCAGAGTGTAGTCTAGCTAAGGAAATAAATATAAAAAATGTAAAATAATATAAGAATCAAAAATATTGGTAACCTAGAGTCATCCATGTACAACATAGGGGCAAATTCCCTAACCTGTGGAGTTTAGCCAGCGATGGCTTCGCCACACCTGCCTGGCGAATTTTCGCCAGCACTCCACAAATTCACTAAAATGGCAAGTTGCGAAGTTGTGCTAGCGAAAATTCACCAGGCAAAGTGAAGTTGTGCTAGCAAAGGGGAATTTGCATGCGGCGGGAACTTAAAGTATGAATGGACGTATACGTTACAGCAAATGCATAAAACTACACAAGCCCAGGGAACCCTAATAAATGCAAATAGAGATGTTTTATTGCCCTACACATGTGCCCAGAGTATAGTTTGTGTGCCATATGTTTTGAAAAGTAGGGGGGAAGCAGGGTACCTTTTGTAGCCTATAACCCAAGAAAATGGAAAAGACGCCAGCATTTTTTGGCACTTTGACATTTTTTTTAAGTCCTATCTACAGTACACTCTATTGCACTTCACCAGGTCTGAGCTGGTGAAGGCAAGTCTGGTGTAAGAGGTAACGTTCAGTAAAATCAACTTCTTAGTGAATTTGCGTAGCAACGATCTTCATCCCTGGTGAAAATTCGCCTGGCGTTAGAGTGCAAAGTTGCGCTTGAGTCTGTCTCCTTCGCTTGCGTATTTTCGTGAGCGTTGACCACTTCGCATTATAGTGAATTTCCCCCATAGTGTGTATTTTATACATGCTTATCATAAATCTTGCACAAGAATTGCATTTGTGTTACTTTTACATTCTCGGCCTTATACAATGGGTTCAGATAAAGCAATAAACAGGAATATGTGTTTGAGAGACTGAAATCATCAAGATTTTTCTTTTTTACAGGAGCATTGTGGCTGCCGACCATGAACCAACTGATGCACGCAAATCCTTCCCTTGTTTTGATGAACCCAATAAAAAAGCAACCTATACAATTAGCATTATCCACAGGGACGAGTATGATGCCATATCAAACATGCCTGTGCAGGTATGTATTGGAAATCTACTGAGGGGCTAGTAAAATTTATGGGATCATCAAAGGAAAAGTTCTTGAATTCTTATGAAAATGTACTATTTTTCCTTTTCCAGATATATTATAGAGCTCTTTCATTTAATTTGGTTTGATGTTTAAAGGGAAGCTGTACTGCAGTGATTTTCAACCTTGTGCCTCCAGCTGTTAAGAAACTACAAGTCCCACAATGTATTTGCCTGACTGTGGCTGTCAGACTCCTTCATTGCATTGTGGGACTTGTAGTTCCTTAACAGCTGGAGGCACAAGGTTGAAAATCACTGCTGTACTGAATGAGCTTTAAGCTCCCAAGTGTTAGCATTACAAATTCACACAAATATAGCAGTTTGGGAACAAAGCCCCCTTCCAGTTTAGTTATGGGATCCATTATCTGGAAACCCATTATTCAGAAAGCTCTGTATTACTGAAAGGTCATCTCCCATAGACTCCATTAATCCACATTTTCAACAATAATTTCCTTTTTCTCTTTAATAATACAACAGTACCTTGTACTTGATCCAAACTAACATATAAGTAACCCTTACCTTACTAGCCTATTGGGTTTATTTAATGTTGACATGATTTTCTAGTAGACTGAAGGTATGTACGATCCTTTATCTGGAAAACCCCGGGTCCCATGCAGTCTAGATAACAGATGCCATACCTGTATTTCCAACTCAGAATGACCACCTGAAGATTCTGCATGTAGCTGTAATACCCAACAAGTCATGTTTACCATCACAGTTGCTGTCTAACCATGCTAAATATTGAATGAAACGACATTGATAAAGCGTACTCAGTTGTGTCATAATACACAACACCCATAAATATCTTGTAAAATATCTTAAAGGGAAACTGTCATGGGAAAACATGTTTTTTTTTAAAACGCATCAGTTAATAG
>CM044432.1:55185847-55204288 GCA_024363595.1 Xenopus borealis | reverse complement strand
TCTGTTATCTAGAATTATTGGGACCTTAAGCTTTCTATCACCATATCTTAAGTCTGCTAATAATCATGTAAACATTAAACAAACTCAACACCAATTTGAATTGGTGCAGCTTAGTTGCCTTCAAGTACAAGCTGCTGTTTTATTAATACAGAGAAAAAAGAAATCATAAAAAAAATAGAATGGTTTGCTTGAAATGGACAATTATTATTCCTATAATAAAGCATTTTGAATACATACTTTCCAGAAAAGAGATTCTACATCTGCACTCTGTCTTTTAATGTGCTGTCAACAAATGATGATTTCTCAGAATCATGCAGAACAATTGTACATGTCCGACAGAATAAACAGGTCACTGCAATATAAAAAAAGGCAATTGCTGCTTTTTAATTTTTATAGTTTTACACAGATAATGGCAACAGCAGATTTTAAGGCTGCTACATGTTGATACATTAATATAAACAAAAAATGAATGTTGCTCTCATATATTTTATATATATATATATATATATATATATATATATATATAAACACTGGATGGTTTTATATATATATATATGTGTGTGTTCTTTGTTATATGTAGGGCAGAGAAGTTGGACTACAACGTCTCCCTTGATATGACTAAATATCTCGAGAAGGAGACCGGCTATTTGACTTGGCGTAGAGTGATCTCAGCATTAGCATATCTAAGTGACATGGTGGAAGATGATGATACCGTTTATCCAAAATTTAAGGTTTGGCTGTTTCCATTAACCTTAAAGCAATTAGCCTAGGGCTCTGTGATACATTATATTTACTGGACAACCTCAAAGGAACTCACCAAGAAAATATTTAACTACTACCTCAAAGCAGCATATGAAGATTAGATATTATAATCTGGTCACCATGAGTATATTTAAAGAGAGAGCTCTACTCTGGTTTCTTCATGTGCATACCCTATTCAAGGCTGCTTTAAAGGGGATCCATGGTCAAAAATGATAATCCCCTTTGCCTTTGGGGAATGAATATCAGCATTTTTCAAATTGCAAAGCATTATTTTTTATGAGCTGGTTTTGTGTTGCTCGCAGCACAATCAATTCCCCCACATATGCCTCATTTCAGCAGTGCATAAAACCTTCACAGCCCATGGCTGTCTCTTCTGCTTGACCCGACTGCCTCTTCTGCTAATCCCCTCCAGCCTACCAATGAAAAACGAGTAGGCAGTCAAGTAACAGTGGTAGTGATGAGTAGTTGCTAGTGAAGGAAGTGCACGCACATCAAGCCGGCATCTGTAAACAAGATTACTTACTTGTTTTTCATTGGTAGGTGGGAGGGGATTAGCAGAGAAGGCAAACAGGCCAAGCAGAAGAGACCACAGGCCGTGAATGTTTTGAGCGCTGTTGAAATTAGCGCATATGTGGGGGAATTGATTGTGTTGCCAGCAACACAAAACTGGCTTATAAAAAATAAAGCTTTGCAATTTGAAAAATGTTGATATTCATTCCCCAAAGGCAAAGGGGGGTTTTCATTTTTGACCATAGATCCCCTTTAAGGCGCCCTAGTCAGCCTGGTTGGTCGCCTCCCTACTCCTTTGTGCGCATGCACATGCAAATAGACTCACAAGCAAACAGATGTGCACATCAAAGAAATAGTCCAGCACAAGTGAGGAGAGTGAACACAGGGCCCTGGCCCAAAGATTTGTGTAATAGAACTTAACCAGGTGAACTTGAATATAATAATGCAGGAAATTAAGGAAAATGTTTGGTTACTGAAGTCCACATGAGGTACTAGTGTACCATAGTGAACCAATAGTGATGGTAGCAAACAGACCCAGGGCCTGATTTAAAGGTTGAACGGCCCTAGTCCCCATCCAGGAATATTAGCTCTAAAAATATTTAGGTTTTTTTAAAAATGTTTATAGTTTAGTGGTCCTGGTCTCTGGTGTTTCAATCTGGCAGCTCATTAATTCAGGTGCAGATTTTGATTCATATATATTATGAATTTGCTACATATATATTAGCAGCTATTGTATCAATAATGAAACACATGGATTGGGCTCAGCAGGGTAAAATATATAAATATAGAACAGTTAACAGAGTCAGTGACCCCCCCACACACACACGCAGAGCAGCTTTAGAAAAATAACATAGAAAGTGAGAAATAAAACTTTACTCTGCGATGTTAGAACAAAGGAATTGAAAAAAGTCTTTATTTCTGCTGAACTATCAAAAAAACAAATGAACTGATAAAAGAGTTTGAAGGCCCCGACCTGGGCTACTAATTCGCTTTCTATTTTATCTGTAATTATATTGGTAAATATTGCTGTTCTGCATAACAATGTATTTTTTTCTATCTTAAGATACTACAGAATGGGTTTAAATGTAGGGTAATAAATTATGAAATGCCTGTTTGTTGCACCGGGCCAGGCAATAGTATAATGCTATGCTACAGTATTCTAGCCTCTGTTTACCTTTTAGAAGTTAATTCTTGAATGAATGGAGCCGTTTAATGCAAGACAAGGGTTATATTTTGTAATACAGTATTTGGTAAAATCATACATTTGAACAAGAGTTTAGCTTTCCATTAAGTGCGTGTTCATCTAAAAGATGAATGTTCACCTTTTGCCAAGTTTTTCCACAGTGGTAGAACTTTGCAAAAGAAGAATATGCCCAAATACTTATAAGCAGAAATTGTACCACACTTAGGATGCAGATATTTGGGCTGGTGCTGAGCTCAGGTTAGTGCATTTTCCCTGCTCTACATGCAGTCACACCCATCATGTTTTATGCTTTATAATGACAAACCATTATTATTTATTTTTGCATGTGTTTTGCTATTTGTATATCCAGTAATCATGGTTAAAAAATAGTAATAAAAAAAATATACTGCATATCTGATATTAAATCTTATTTTACCTTAACCTAGGAATATTTAAGTAAGCAAGTCAAGCCCATCACACAAAATCTCGGATGGGAGGACAATGGCAGTGACGTTGACAAGTAAGTGAATGATATAGAATTGTAAAGGATGATAAATTATAGAATATATACACATGACCAAGCATTTGCACTCTAAACCAGTTTTCAATTGCTGCAGGTGCTGGGTCAAATCTTATTTCTAGTTCAAAAGGACCTGCTTTCTAAAATCAGTGATGTCGCCAAATAAGCAGACCTCTAGCATTGAGGTGGGCGATATCGCGCTGATCCGATCGTGGGCCCTAGGACCCAACGATCAGATCAGAATTGAGGAGATACAGGTGGTCAGATCGTGGGACCGCATCAATGCAGAGATGCGGCTGGGAACCAACGGGATTTTTTAATCTGTCTGATCGAGTTGGCCAGATATCGATCGGGGAAGCCCTTCGGATGGGCCCACACACGGGCCAATAAGAAGCCAACTCGGTCGGTCAGCAGCTTTTATCGTCTCATATATGGTGGCCTTAACACACTGCAATCACAGAAAAGAATAAAACAGGCAAGTAGTTTATATTACACCAGACTAAAGTAGGAAGTAGAGGAGTAGCTTATATTACACCAGAATAAAGTAGGAAGTAGAGGAGTGGTTTATATTACACCAGAATAAAGTAGGAAGTAGAGGAGTAGTTTATATTACACCAGAATAAAGTAGGAAGTAGAGGAGTAGTTTATATTACACCAGTGACCAGACTAAAGTAGGAAGTAGAGGACCTCTCACTTGCTGCAAACTGTTGAGTCATAGTGACAAAATATTTCTGGCAGGATAGTGTAAACTGCTGTGTTAAAAAGTGGTGGTTTGCAACACTGTTTTTACACTTGCTGACAGAATTTTGCTCTCAGCTATACTTTCAAGTAACATCATTACATAGATTTATGATGAGTGGGGGACCTGAAAAGAGTAGGAAGTATGAACACACTCCTCTTCTGTCCCCCACCCCCGCTGCCATATGTGTCTTGCAATTCTGCACTTATAACTAGCAAAGGAGGATGGATATACAGTACCAATCTGCACCTGGAATACAACACTTCTTACAAATATCATGACAGCACTGGTTATTCTAAAAGGACAGTATTGATCAGCACTTTTTGTTTCTACATAAGTAATACATTTCCTAATCTGTTAATTAGTAACAAGAATGTCCATATCTATTGTGGGTCACATCACAATAATTATTAATAATGTGCTAGCAATATGCTAGAAAGAACGACTGATTCCAGAGTCACTGGAGTACGAAATATGGAATGGTATTTAGACATAAAAAATACCACATTTAAGGTGACATTAACAATTTGCTTTACTTTTATTAGTCAAGGTCAAAACTGCCTAAACTTTTTATGTGATTTTACATTAGGCTCCTCCGAGCTTCCGTTCTGGCGCTTGCATGCAAAATGGGAGACCCAGATGCCTTAAACACTGCATCTAGTTTATTTAATGATTGGACTGGTGGAAAAAGGTAAACGCATATGTTTTTCTGCCTTTATTGTATAGGATTTACATCTATCAAAGATCAGGTTGTTTGGGTTCTTCTTCCAGTGTAGTTTACAGGGCCAGTAGAGACACAACTTCAAATGGAATATGATGTATTAGGAGAATGTGTTGATAAATTGTTTCCTTATGTTATGTTCTCACTTAAAGGGCAAGGAAAGTTAAACTAAAGAAGTATCTAGAAATGTTGCACATTATGTTTTGGGCATCTGTACCAGCCCAAGGCAACCACAGTCCTTCAGCAGGGAAGATCTGTGTCTCCAAAGATGTCCCAGTAGCTCCCCATCGTCTGATTCACTGCTCATGCTCTATGCTGTTACTGATCTTAGGGACCCACTCACAATATACAGTACACATAGAATGGAAATGTCACAATATAAGGCTGACTAGTAATTAATATGAATTGTTACTACATGGCAGCACAGAAACCAGTGCTGATTTAATAATCAGCCTTGTAGCATCAGCTTATATAACAGGCCAACCTCATTTTCTACTTGATAATTTGATGACCCCTCAACAGCTGCTCAGAGCCCACTGAGCATGTGAGTGTCACAGACACTTTCCAAGATGGTGACCCTCTGTGACAAGTTTGAAGTCCTTACTGCTATTGGGAAGCTAAAACTTTAGGCTGGTACAGCAAGTTCGATATATGAAACATTGCAGTTTTAGCAATATTCATTTTTATGGGCTTCGTTCTCCTTTAAAGCAGAATCATAGCTAAGAAGCAGTATGTTGGTGAAGGCCTTGCAGTCACAGGCACAGACTATATTTCAGGCATATGATATATATGTTCATAAAGCTTTTTACAGATCAAATTGGCTTTGTATTAAGGCAATCTGTTAGCTTCTGCCCCCTAAATGTATGTTAGCTGACAGGCACAGGATTAGCCATCGGTGCACACACAGAGTTGATATGGGTGCAAAAACCCATTCTGTGTGTTCATTATTCATGTTTTCTTCTAGACATACATTTCCAACATTGTTTGCAAAACAGGAACACAAAGCAAGTTCTGTTTACTTTCTTACATCGTATTATTTCAGCTGTGCTCCTGGTTCTTGGTTGCAGTCAGCAAATTGTTTAATGTGTATGTGGGATTCTATGTTGTTTTTTTATTTGTTTCAGCATTCCAGTGAACCTCAGGCAGCTGGTGTATCGCTATGGTATGCAGCAGTCTGGGACAGTGGAGTCATGGAACTATATGTTTGCACAATACCTTGCTACATCTTTAGCACAAGAAAAGGAAAAACTGCTGCAAGGACTGGCCTCGGCCAACAACATTGCACTTATAGACAGGTTTGGTTTCACTCTGTTTCATGCGTTTGTGTCATTTTGGCTTGTGTGTCTTCTGTCCTTCCCAAATGCATTATCACAATATACAGTACATACATATCTGTGTGTGTCTCATGAGCGCTAACTTCAGTGACTGCTCTACTGTGTGAGACATATTGATCATTATGTGTTCAATCTACACAACTATTCCAGTCTTTTGATATTGGGAAAATATTATGTCTTTCAATCGTACAGTTGTGTTCAGAATAATAGCAGTCTGACATCACTAACCTGATCAATCACTGTTGTTGGTAGACATTATATTTCTACATGCCGAATAATTTACTAGCAGGTGTAGCAGGGTAATAGAAAACCAACAGACTCAACAATCATGACATACATGCTGCTGATTCTGTGCAATGGAATCATTAATTGAGGCTTATTCAAAATAATAACAGTGTGCAAACTAATAATAGCTTTTTCCTAATAATAGCAGTGTGGAGTTAAATTAGTGAGGTGATTAAGTCTGTGAGAAAACAGATGTCAATTATTTAAAGGGGTGGTTCACCTTTAAGGTAACTTTTGTTATGTTATAAAATGGCCAATTCTAAGCAACTTTTCAATTGGTCTTCATTATCTATTTTTTTTATAGTTTTATAGTTATTTGCCTTTTTCATCTGACTCTTTGCAGCTTTCAAATGGGTGTCACTGACACTGTACTGTTATTGCTACATTTTTATTCCTCATCTTTCTACTCAGGCCTCTCCTATTCATGTTCCAGTTTCTTATTCAAATCAGTGCATGGCTGCTAGGGTAATTTGGTCCCTAGCTATCAGAATGCTTAAAATGCAAATAGAAGAGCTGCTGAATAAAAAGCTAAATAACTCAAAAACCTTAAATAATAAAAATGAAAAACCAATTACAAATTTACTCAGAATATCACTCTCTAAATCATACTAAAATTTATCTCATCACTCTCGAAGTAACACGCATAGGCCTCTGTGCTTATGTGTAAGCCCCGATTTCCTCTGGCATTCCGTCAGGTCACCACTGGAACTAATCAAATGTGGAAATCACAGGCTAACAGCAGGATAACTGCTACTTAATGCTTTATCGTGTGTCCACACAACATGTTTCGGGTAGCAAAGGCCCTTTTTCAAGGGCCTTTATCTCAATGGTGAACAACCAAGGAAGGAAGGCAGCAAATTCGGTACATGCTAGTTATAGTGTATTTCTCTCTGAAAATCTGAGTAAAATGTGTTGTTCCAGACAATGTTCAGCAAAAAGGTGATTGAGGAGGGGAAAACATATAAAGAATAGCAGAAAATGATTGGCTGCCCAGCTAAAATGATCTCACATGTTTTAAAATGGAAACCAAAACATGAAAGATGTGGAAGAAAACAGAAAACTACCATTTGAATGGATAGAAGAATAGCCAAAATGGCAAAGACTCAGCTAATGATCAGCTCCAAGAAGATCTAAAGTTACCTGTGAGTACTGTTACAATTAGAAGACCAATTTTTTAAGCCAAGCTATCAGCAAGGTCCCGTTGTTGTAAAAAAGACACAATGAAAAGGTTACATTTTTCCAAAGAACTCATTGACTGGCTTAAAGAGAAATGGTGCAAAATTTGATGGACTAATGAAAGCAAGATTGCTCTTTTTGGGTCTAGGGGCCACAGACAGTTTGTCAGATGACCCCCCCAACACTGAATTCAAGCCCCATTACACTATGAAGACAGTGAAGCATAGACAACAATTTTCAACAAGACAACAAACCCAAACATCTGTAAATGAGCAATATCTTTGTTCCAGACCAAGATTGACGTTATGGAGTGACCAGCCCAATGCCCAGACCTTAATCCAAAAAAAACTTGTGGGTAGACATAAAATATGCAGTTTCAGGGCAAAACCAAGAAAAACACAGGAATTATGGAATGTAAGAGATGCCCGAACTTGGTCAACTCCATGCAACACAGATGTGCAGCAGTTCTCAGAAACACTGCTTATACAACTAAAAATGAGTTCAATGATTCAAAGCAAAATCTTGAAACATTTTTCCGTTTATACATTGAACGTTTGGGTTTGTAAAGAAAAATGCAAAACTGCTATTCTTTTGAACAGCCCAATTCACTTTTCTTCACTTTCTGTAAAGGAATAACATAAACGAGCTACATGTTTTGATTTGGAATAGAATGTGCCGTGTTCCCAATGCATTTGCAAGTATGGAAGTAAAAGCTATTATAAGGATTTTGAGCTTTATTCACTTTTTAAAACACACTGCTATTATTCTGAACACAACTGTATACTCCAAATTATAGATCTGTTTTGGAATTAAAAGAAAAAACAATACAAAGTTTTGGTTATTTGAAAAGAGATTAGTGACATTTTGTAAATATGTAAAATTGTTAAAGTAACCCAAATGTAATATTTTTCTAGGTACCTCAAATTCATTTACAACACCAGCCTTATCAAAAGTCAGGATGCCCTGAATGTGATATACTATATATCTTTATATAGCCAAAATGGAAAGCAAATGGCCTGGGACTGGGTCCGGATTAACTGGGACTTTTTAGTAGACAGGTATGTTTTAGCAGTTGATATTTTAACATGTTGCTTTATTGGAGATATATGTGTTGTTGGAAAGACATAAGCATATTCCTTTTATTTCTGTTTGCATTTGATGAGACATGTTTGTATGCAGAGAAAGAATTGTATATTTTTATAGGTTTGTCCTCATGTGAAATAGAATGCTATTGAACAATGAAACTGACAAAACTAGTACTATCCATTGTAGGAAAGGATGGAGGATTTCTTTTAATTGGGGGGGTTTTCAACTGGAGAACATATAATTACAGTATAATACACAAAAGTTGTGAATATCTTATAAACGGTGAGTTCTGATGTCATCAGTTATAAACAGGGAGTTCTGATGTCATTTCTGTCACACGACTCACTGAAACTTGTGTATTATAATAAATAAAGTACCCCCAGTTGCAAAATATGAGGATATTAGAAGTTACCTCGGAGTTTCATGGCCTTCGGCCTCGTGTTTTTATATGGTCATGAAACTCCTCGGTAACTTCTAATATCCTTATAATTTACAACAGGGGGTACTTTATTCACTATATATATGGAAATATAGTATCTTATCTCTCTTAGATTAGCTGTTTACCATAGTTCTGAAGGCTATGGATAATGGATAAACTTTTGATATACCTCCCCATGGCTTATGTGACTTGACAGAATTGAAACTGACTGCCACAATTCACCGCAAGCACTTCTTGGGCCCATAATGGACATTTATGTCTACGACAAAGCCATGGTGATATTACAATTTGTGACATTAATTTAAGTGATAGCAACACTTTTATGTTTTGAGGCAATGGTATGCAGTGATTTCAAACATTGTTGCCCCTATTTTTAAACATATTCTAAAGTCCAAGTAACATCTTCATTCATTCCCAATCGCATTACATGAGATGTGAGCACAAGTGGGTATTTAATCACTTATCACATATATGGATAGTCTTTTATATAGAATGCAGGGGAGAGTATGCAATATGTTAGGAGGTAACAAGGATGGGCAAAATGTGTGAAACTTCTCTGTGCACTGACCATAAATGAAATCCTACAGTACATGAGACTCACAGCTCATCCTACAGTTGTTACTACATATAAAAAGATACTCATTGAGGTTGAACATTTTTTGAAAATCATGTCCAGTGTAGAATCTAATAAACCTAAAATCATCAGCACGATGTAGCTCATAAATAAAATTAAAATTATTTCCAATTGAACAAAATTTTTTATCTGGGCTCATATATTATACTTCTATGCAATAGATTATAAATCATATAATTTAGATAATGTCTGAATCTGTAAGAAGATGTTTCATGTTCTGTACAACCCAATAGAGCATCTTGTGAATCTATAGATCTGCATTTATTATCCACTGGCCCAATAACAGTTGAAAACTTTTCACACAAGCTTTTAACACTTTCTGCCAATTCTGATATGAACTCATCTTTATCTTCTTTAGATATACTATAAATGATAGAAATCTTGGCCGAATTGTCACACGAATATCTGGAACCTTTAATACACCTAACCAGCTGTGGCAGGTAAGAAAAATACATTCTTCTAACACAGGGTTGTCCAACCTTTTGTCTTCCCTGGGTCAAATTGGAAAAAGAAAAATTGTCTGGGGCCGAATATGAAATACACAAACACTTTGATTTGTAAAAGTAAAGAAAATGCACAGAAAAGAACTACAATACCAGTTGGATAACCAGAAAGAGCTATACACTGGAATATAGGAGACCTGGATATTAAATAGATATATTATATTATGATTATTACGACTAACTGGGCAATGGCAGAGTCCCCCCTTCTGCCAACTCCTATATCCTCTGCATGAAGTTTCCTCTGGAACCAAATGTTTCAAGCTGGGCTGCATTCATATACATCATGGGCCACATGCAGCCCTCGGGCCAGGTTGGACACCCCTGTTCTAACATCTTCTAGTTAACCACTATTATAGTAATAAGTGTCAAAGTGGATTGATGAACCAACATGTGTAGGATGGCTCAGAGGAAAACAATTTTGGAAAAGCCAAGGGACCCCCCTGTGTTGATTATTGAGAGAGGAGGGAAGTGATATTATTCCATGGAAGAGTCAGGCCATAGTCCTCCAACTATGTGTTGACCCTCATGGGGGGACATAAACGGTGAAGCCCCTACCCTTTGTGTCTACGGTACATAATACGTTGTCTTGTTTTTCCAGTGTAGTCATTAAATACCCTATTTCCCAAAATCTGAAGCCCAATGGTCAAACATAAACATAAAAAAGTTATATGAACTTTGTTTCATATAGATGTATCTTTCATGCATATATTGAATTTTAGGCCTCTCCAATCAGAAGCATAGGAATTTCTCCCTCTAGCACTGTATTCTGGTTGACAATGCTGGGCTTGGAGGGTTGCTGTGAAAATTTCACACCAGTAAATTATTCAGCTCTATGATGCTGCTCCTTCCCTCCTTCCCTCCTGAACCATGACAGGTTAGTAGAGAACACCTGAACTACCATATATGAGGGCTTTAAAATCTGTTTTTCCTCAATAATAGTTGCAAAAGTGCTCAGGAGGGGACTTTCTGGTTAACGGAACTTTATAAAATCCTAGTATGTATTCCCAGTAACAAGATTTCCTGAGCCATAAATTAGTATACAATTATATGCTACATACATGCTAAACAAGAGAAGATGAGATCTAAGACTAGTGATTATTTCTGCAAAATAAATAACAAATGGTAAGACTGTTCTCTCTCTTAACATGATCACATTTAAATAGGCTAAAATATTGGCAAAGTGAAAAATATGATCAATGCTTTATGTGGTCCTACTGGGCACTAATTTTATTTTGTTAAAACATTACATTTATAGTACTGAGAATACTGAGGCACATGTTTGCAAAAAGTGTTATCACGTTTCATTTTAGCTTGATTACAAAATATTGGCATAGTCCATTTTTTATGTATAGTTACTTGGCAGGATTTATGATTTATGAGCAAATGATTTGGTGCTTAAGGTCTGTTTTATTTTATGTGTTTATCAGATGGAGAATTTCTTTGAGAAATACCCAAATGCTGGGGCGGGAAAGACACCAAGAAAACAAGCCCTTGAGACTGTGAGAAATAATATTGATTGGGTGGCAGCAAATAAAGAAGGAATCAAGTCCTGGCTGAAGAATCTCTGAACTGCCAATGAAGAAGGTTGGAAAATCTCCTACTGGCCAATACCAAAGAATTTGCAATGAAATCCTTTATTCTTTTGTGTGAATTTTGAGGAGAGTCATCAAAAGGGAAGCAGATATTCAAAAACCATTAGTTCATACATTGAAAAATGTTATATTTTATGTGTTTATTTAAGCCGCAGGGAAGCCAAATTTTTGTGCACTCACCTTGTCTCGATTTTTTTTTTATATACAGAACATAATTGCTTTTTGCAGGGCTTCCATTAGAAATTATGGGGCCCACCCCCAAAAGTGCCTCACTTATTAGTCCAACACCTGCCTGAGATCTATTCTGCCCAAACCACATTCATGACCCTTGCAAGCCCTGTTCCTTTCTCATCCCATGAAATGGACCTCTTGCCACCCTCACCCCACGATAACTGACTCTAAAGAAAACCCTAAATCAGTAAACTGTATTGATAATGTTCCTTATCTTCAATGTTCTCATCCTCAACCTGTAAATATATGTAAATAATGCCGATCTCTTCCATGTAAAGGTAATTTATAATTATGTATCAGTATCTCTAAATTTTTCTATGTAATTTTTGAGCATTTCATTTGTAATTACAATAATTTCTGTCCAGTTGTCTATAGCTCAGTACTATAATATTTTCAGAATGCCAAATGTGGTGCCTTTGTTGCAGGAAGTAAAGAAGCTTTTGATTTGATTTAAAGGAGAAGGAAAGCTACTGAGGCAGTTTATTGTCAAAAAATTGCCACAATAGTACAAGCTAGAATACTGTATTTATTCTGTAGAATGCTGTACCATACCCGATAAACGGATCTAGAAGCTCTGTTTGTTTGAGTCTTTCCCTGCTCGCTCATAGCTCTGGACTCCATAACAGCAGGGATGGGGGGGGGGGGGGTAGAGGGACAGGTAGAAAGGAGCCAACTGAGCATGCTCAAACCAATGCCCTGGAGGTTTATGCTAAGACAAAAAAGCCCAGGTGTACACATTAGAAGGAAAGAAATATGGTGTTTCTTGTGACAGAGGAGCTACATTACTTTGAGAGTTTACTGGTATTTACTGTATTTATATAGACCTTTACTTAGTTTTAACCTGTCCTTTTCCTTTAAGGGCTTTCTAGAACTGTGTTATAAAGGTTAAATAGCTAACAAATGTATTGTACAACTTCTACATGGTTTCCATGTGTATGAGACATTTCGGTTCTCACATTAGCACTGTGACACCTACATTTTTTAAGGCTTACTTTCTAATACTTTTTCAGAATTCCCAGCAGGAACTAGCAGTTAGGTCAAAATAGTTGAAAGGTTGAACATGATGGACTTGTGTCTTTTTTTAACCTAACTTACTTTGTTACTATGACTATGATCATTGTGCAAATGTACTTCTTGTGTCTATGCATTTTAAATTTCAGTTACATTTTAATATGAATTGTTGGTCATTAATATATACATATGCACTGTCTAGTCAAAAATAAATTTCTCACATCTCACATAACATTTTTCATTACCACACATCTTCCATTCAATGGCTCAGCCCTCCAGTATGCCTGTACTAGAGTGATAAATATTCCAGTATAATGTCTGGTGATACAGTACAATATTGTAACATGACCTTAATTATTATTATTATTTATGCATTACTGGAGTAAACGGAAACTATTTAAAAGTACTAAGGCTTGCCCCAATCCTAAACCCACCTTTCGCAAATCCCTTTCTCAGACCAGGCCTAAGTTTGAGAACCAACTTCAAGGCCTGAGCCAGTCTTGCCTAGGGTTGCCACCTGGCCAGTATTTTGCCGGCCTGGCTGGAAAAATGTTGTATGATTGCCATGGATAAGTACAGTATAACCCTGAATTTATTTATATATTTATCGGCGATCACAGCGTCGTAGCTCTGCCCCATGTCGCCCCCTGTCCGGCTTCAGCCACAGGGAAAGGTGGCAACCCTAGGAGTAACACTTAATAAAACAGTCTTTTTAGTATTAAAATAATGCGATTGGCAAGGGATAGGGCTTATTTACAGCGTAAAATCCGGGAAAGCAATTCGTAAAATCCGGGAATAAGACCCAAAGAAATGCATAGAGAAATGAAGGGACCATACCAAAAAAACGGAAAATGCGGGAAAACGTATAATCCGGGGACGTAAATTTGGGGTTATACTGTATAGGGAAAACCCATAAAAACATAGGAAGGCGGGTATTTTTTTCTAGAAAAGGTGGAAACCCTAGTCTTGCCCCATCAGGAGACCATTATCCTACCAACAGTCAAGGAAAGCCAAGACAAACAAATGGCAGGTTCTCTGGAAGCCCATTGCCAAACTACAGCAGAAGTGGATGCCAAGATTCAGCCCAAACCCGAATCTGCCTGACACAGGTTTTTGCTGCACTGGATCTAGTCTATGACAAGTGGTAGAGTCCTGTGCTGAACCTATTTCTAAGACCCCGTACCCATTACCTGCAGCGCACAACCCACATATTTACCCACTTTGACCCGCAACTGCCTTATCCGCTACCTACCGACCACCATTAAACAGGAAGTGATGTTGCTGCAAACTGGAAGTGATATCATCAAAAGTTGACGGGGATAGAAAAATTGAGTAAAATATAGACAATATAACATAAGATAAGAAATTTATATGAGACCTGCATTCCCGCATCTATACCCACACCTGAAAATCCTACCTAATCATTCCGCAGGGTATGTGCTTTTTTTGCGGGAATCCCGCGGGTACCGACCCACTACAGGACTCTAACAAGTGGTAACCCCGGACATTAATACGTTAAAAAATCAACTGTTGACTGGGAACAATAAATAGTTTCATTGCATTTATACTTTTTCTCATAGTTTATTTTCTCAGTGTAAATGCCAAAGTTCAATTTCTATTCTGTAGATTTTGATAAAATGTACTGTTCCTGCTTAAAAATTGACTGAATGTGACTGGTTTTATTTTACAGAAACACTGATCTTTCCAAATACTTAAACAGTGTGTTGATGTAGCAACAAGTGAAGCACATTACATGAATTAATCCTAGCAATGGATAACCAACATCCTATTGGATGTTACTGAGTTTTGTTTAAAAGACATTTGTTTTAAATAGACATTCCTTCCTTTTTGATATGACGATTCAATTTGGTTTATGTAAAAAGGTTGCATAAAAACTTGGTCCTTGCCATGTTAATAATTAGATTTACAGTGCACAGATGATCTCCCTTCATAATGGACTTCTGAAACAGAACAGTTAAACTGAGGGTTAAGTGAGGGGGCTGTTTACTGAGAATCTAAGGGTCGACGTGAAAATTTGAATAAAATTTGAATTTTAAAATTCCAATTTCGAAGTAATTTTGGGCTACTCCGGTTATTAAATAGACCAAAATTCGATTTGAATTGAAAAAAATTTGAAAATTTAAATTAATGTCCTTTAAAAATCCTGACTTTGACTTTGACTATTCGCCAACTTAAAGGACCAGTAACATCAAAATAAGAATATAATGCAATGTTGCCCTGCACTGGTAAAACTGCAGTGTTTGCTTCAGAAGCACTACTATTGTTTATATAAATAAGCTGTTGTGTAGCCATGGGGGCAGCCATTCAAAGGAGAAAAGGCTCAAGTTACACAGCAGATAAGCTCTGTAGAACATAATGTTATCTGTTATCCATTACTTATCCTGTGCCATATAGCCATTTTTCAATTTCTGGCATTGCTACTTAGCAGTTTGTTTATATGAACTAAAGTAGTGTTTCTGAAGCAAACAGATCAGTTTTAACAGTGCAGAGCAACACTACATGAAATTTTCTTTACTTTAAAACACTTTAATTTTTTGGTGTTACTGTTCCTTTAAAGCTGCCATTTTAGCCTATGGGGGACCTATGGGGGACCTCATAGAACCTGTCCTGAAAAATGTTCTAAGTTCCAAGAATTCAAAGGATTTTGCAGAGAGTCATTCGAATCGTTTGATTGAATCAAAGGATTCGAGCGATTTTTTTCTTGGATCGAAAATGGACTTATTCATCGAAAATTCAATCGAAATAGGTCCATTTTCGATCAAAAAAAGACCTTTAAAAAACTTCTAGGATCGAATTTTAAAGTTTTTTTTGCTTCTAAAATTTTGCCCTTAGTAAATCTGCCCCTAATTATCTAATTATTGCAAGGACCTCTTATGGAGTGGCTTCATTGTATCTCTTTGCTGTGCTTGGCTCACAAAATAAGAACAACCCACCTCGTCCCCCCAGGATTTTTCATGATTGTAACAGTAAGCAAAAAGTAGGTTCAGCATTGAACTCATGCTGAAGGGGGAATTTCTTATTCATTCATTTAATAGCAAAACTGCCACCTGATGTTCCCTCTTTAAGTAAAGCATAGCTACTCCTGAACCATTAGAACCAGTTGATAACAAATGTACTGTATGTAGAACACTTCGAAAAATAACTAGACTGACCTTAAAAAAGGATTTACTCGGTCATTACACTAAATCATAGTTCGATAAATCAATAACAAAAAGTAATATAAATAAGAGCCCTCTCAACATGTGTTCCAAGTCTAATCCAGTGGAGTTCCATGTGTATCCTGGGCCAATAATGTAAATAACCCACTGTGAACACCCCAAAAGACTGCTATAAAGATGAACTGTTTGGATTAGGAGTTAAGATTACAATCATCAAGACCAGATGATTTACAAATGAACTGTAATGATTACATGATATCAGCCCACAATGAGGTAAATCAAGATGAGAATACTAATTGTATCCATCTGTCTAAATTAGCCTCAAAATAAATACATTATAAATACATATATCTATAAATATACATCTATGCACAGTATATACACATGTATATATTCAGGTATGGTATCTGTTATCAAGAAACCTGTTATCCATAATACTCCAAATTACTGAAAGTCTCCCATAAACTCCGTTTTATCCTAATAATCCAATTTTATTATTTTTTATGGCTGTACACCGAGAGATCCGCTCGTTTGGTGATGTCGCCAAATGAGCGGATCTCTCCTTGATGTTCCCGCCTTGAGGTGGGCGATATCGGGCTGATCATAATGAAAGGTGAACAGGTGGTTGGATCACGGAACCGCATCAATGAACAGATGCGGTACGCAATCCGACCAGATTTTTTAGACCTGTCCGATCGACATCTGCCAAACTTTCGGCCAGATCTCAATCAGGGAAGCCATCTGAGGGCTCTATACATGGGCCAATAAGCTGATGACTGTACATAATCCAAACTAAGATATAATTATTCCTTATTGGAGGCAGAGCCATCTTACTGGGTTTATTTAATGTGATTATATGATTTTCCAGTAGACTTAAGGTATGAAAATTACAGAAAGATCCATTATCCCGAGGTCCCAAGTATTCTGGATAACAGATCCATGCTTGTATATCCTTTTATATCATATACTAGAAACTTGTTTAGAAAAGACATGCAGATTTATGATTCATGGGTATATTTGTGCACTTTAGTGTGGAGCTCACCGTCAGTCATATGGTGTTTTATCCAATTTTCTAGCAACCTTGACTGAACTTCAACTGAACAAAAGGAGTCTGTCATTAGTTTTAATGGAAACTAATGACACAGGAAATTTTGGCCAAACAATGTTAGGCAATGTGTGTGATTGTTGACCAAAATCAACATTAATTAAAGCCACTTACATTCTTCTCAGCAGGATTCAGGGACAGGAGAAAATATTCCCCATGAGTCCTGTGATGATTGGTGTGTTTTGTGGAGAACTAAAAGGGTGGTTAAATATGTCAGGGGCCCAGGGCCAAAATCTAGACACACAATATGGGGCAGCTATTATATCAACACTAAAGTTCTTTATCAGCTGTAATTGACTTCAGTGAAAGAAAAATATTGTATTATTTAAATATCGTATGGGTAATTTGAGGCCATATTACGACATAATATTTTTGTATTTCCATGTTTCCATCCGCATTGCCTTAATAACATTTATAAGATAGTTTTAATATCTTAAGATATCTTAATATCTGTATATAGTGTAGTGACCCTGAGTTTTAGATATAGTAACTCAGACAGTCCCCATATGCACCTAAGTGGTCCTTTAGTAAACCAGACAGCTATGTCCCTTTTCCTGGGTCCATATTATTTCACGGTTTGCCCACTAGATGGCAGCATGAAAAGACTAAAGCAGGTCCGGGCCAAGGGGAAGAAAGAGTAGGCACATGCCTAGGGACTCACCTGCTCTGCCTCCTACCTTCTAGTCCGGTGCCTCTCTGCGCGCATGTGCTGATGTCGTTTGGGTGCAGGCACGCCCGTCCTAGTTATCTAGTGCTAGTAAGTTTTGTCATAGTCGCTCTAGGAGCAAGATGCAGGCTCAGGAAAGAACAGCTTCCACTCCATCGAAGAGGAATAGTGGGATTAGGACCCCGTGGTGTGTGAACCACCAGTGCAAAGATTTTAGTTGGTGAGTTGAGGACCAGGTATGGTGCCAAGATACAAGAACCCAGCCTGAGGATTCCTGTGCACAGTGATCTGCCCAAAGGGAGGAATTGCCTCAAGAGAGTGGTAACTAATACTTATTGCTTGCTTCATCTCTGGGAGAGAGTTGTCTGTGCACTTTGCCTTGAAAGACGGGCTGCTGATTTCATTTACTGGACTGTTATACAGTTAATAAACAAGTTTTTGCTGCAAAGAATTCCTTGTGACCAGATTTTGCCAAGAGAAGCATCCAAGGCACCGGGAGTTGCAGGGAGTGGCTCAGGTACATGTGGGTCAGTGGCACAATACAAGCAGCAGTAGTCCTGTCCACACACTACAATCCACACAGGTAAAGCTTCAAAGGTCTACCTGCAATATCAGACGAATGATCATATGTCCTCATCTCCCGACCTGCCACTAACCATTCAGATCAACTAAAGTAGTAAAAGAACAGACCAGATGATATTCAGCCCCTAACAGCAATCATAGGAAACTTGGGGGCAGATTCACAAAGATACGAAAATTAGCCA
>CM044432.1:55141328-55152856 GCA_024363595.1 Xenopus borealis | reverse complement strand
ATATATATATAACATGGAGTAAAAGGAGAAGAAAGAAAAGTGTCTGGCCTGTCATTTCTAAACTTGGAATCTGATCACAATGACACTGGGGATACAAAAGTAGAATAAAATGCTTTGGCTAGATGAATGTGTTCATGCTGCTTGTCACCAAGTCTAATGGAAATGGAAAAATGAGAGCTACCATACAAAGTGATAGTGTTGAACTAGAGTTCTTGCACAAAGGAATAAATACAAAGTAAAACGTAAAACACACAAGAAAGAGAATAGAAGAAACACGGTTGTTGCAAATTTGCAGCCCCCAAGAAAAACAAATCATGCACAGTATACCATGAAGATTGCATTTAGTTCATAAGAAAGCTAGTGACAAGGAGCCATTGATGTGTCCGGGCCATGTTCTTACCTACAGCTTCTGGGCTGGAGGTATCTGAGATGGTGTGCACCTCTAGCCTTGGCTTACACTCGCCAGAGCGCTGGCCCAAAGAGGAAGCCATGGCTACAAGGGTCAATGTCTGGTGGTGGTGCTGGTGATGATGGGATGACGCTGCAGCCACTTTAATCCCAGTCAAGTGATCCAAATGTAAAGGCTCTCTCATAGAGTTCATGGAGGATGGTGGGGTATAGTACAGTAGGCTCCCAAAAATATCCAAGTGCAATAATCAGACAGCTGAATGAAAATGGCTGCAACACTCAATGAAATTCAATCCCACTGCTGTGAGTCCAACAGGATATGTAGGAGAATAAGCTAATGAGCAGCAGCACCTAAGTCCCTTGCTAAGTGCAGGCTTAAGGTGCCTTACATGTAAGTCCTGTTGGGTCGCCCTCCCCTCTCCTGGCTACAGGCTCCTGCAAGAAAATCCTCCTAAAGAGCTGCAGCTACACATTGCATATGCTGGAACTGGGGCTTTAAGTCAGGGCTAAGCAAGTGCCACTGTATCCAGGCGCAGGACTTGCACGAGGAACGCCGCTCTCATTCACTAAAAGCAGCGCTCTGACAACAGGCAAAGAAAACCCAGGAGAAGGATCAGCCGCTTCCCTGTTTGACTACCCCACGAACATCAGACATTTGTCCTACCCAAGCACTGTGACGTCAACGGCTGCTATCACGCCCCTCCCTAACTGGCTCGTCAGCCCTGCTGGGCGCGCATTGGCCAATCGGAGGATATCGACCGGCAACGTGCTCTGAAGGGGCGTGGCGATTGTAATAATAGTGGCCAATAGCAGTAGGAAAGGGCGGGCTCTAATCTTGACATCCCCAAGCAGTTGTGCGATACAGACAGAAGCGCACAGTGAGATAACCACTGCAATCTTACACCCGGCTGAATGTGATGGAAGATTCATGTTCTGCCATAGAAAAACAGTAACTCTTCACAACTGCATTGCCATAAGGGGAAGCGGCGTAGCTATTGAGAAACGTTGTTACAGTTACTATATAATGTTACATTCTTTAATACGCCTTAACCAGATCTTTACAATGAAAAAAGTCTCAGCAAAGGTCATGAAAAAAGATTTAGTTAATTGATGATATCCAGAAAAACTGAGCAGACTCTATTTACCCAGATGTGCAAACCCCCAAAATTTGTCTCCGACAAATAGATACAAATTTAGCTACACTAAAACATAACAGAAAAGCAATCGTTTGTATCGATTACATTAAGAAAACACTCAATTGCGATCTTTATATTATCTGTCTTCCCATGTCTATCTATCTATCTATCTATCTATCTATCTATCTATCTATCTATCTATCACCTAGCTATCATCTATAAATCTGTACTTATTATCTCTCAATTCCCTCATATCAATTTTCAGTTCTTTCCTCTACATCTGCCCCTTGGCAGTCTAACAATGAGAAATAACATTAGGTTAAATTAATTTAGATTCCTTTCATTATCTGATGCCTAAATGACGCTTTTTATCCCCGAGATTTGGCCCAGAATCTCTCTCAGACCCCACAGCGTTTCGGCAGAGACAATGCTCTTCCATTTCTAGTGCTTTTTAATCTGATAAGACTCTCATTTGCCTAAGTCTTTTAAATAAGGGTTTAGGCTGGTCCTAGTCATTTTTCTTATTGAATTTCCTTTAATTCCCACCAGATCATAAAGTATACACTGAAAGTAAATATTTCCATTGTTTTCCACTCTGCTGTAGATGACCTATAACCAAGTCAATGTGATTCTGGATCAATCTTGAACTATTTGTTTATTAACTATATATCTTAGGTGAGTGGGTAGTGGGGGGGGGGCTAGGAAAGGGAGGTCTCCAAATGGGTGGGAAAATCTGGAAAGAGTATAATGGCCAATCTTGATCATTTAAAGCACTAACCGGTGCCTCTTTTAGCATAGAATATTGTAGATGTGTGACAGGGGCACCAGCCAAGTCTTCTAGTTCTATGTTTTTCCTTCTCTCCATCCACCTATATCTGTACCACACTAACACAATTACTCACACACATGCACGGAAGACAGAAAAGGGAAATGGAAAAAGAAAAAGCGAAAAAAGCCTCTTTTATTTATTTTATATAATTTCAGCTCTAATTCTTTGCATTCACCCTTTTGCTTATACACATACATAATATCTGTATGATATGGCAGAAAAATAGATAGGTAGATAGATAGACACGTAGGTAGGTGGGGTAGATAGATAGATAGATAGATAGATAGATAGATAGATAGATAGATAGATAGATGGATAGAGAGAGAGAGAGAGAGAGAGAGAGAGAGAGAGAGAGAGAGAGAGATGATAGATAGATAGATAGATAGATAGATAGATAGTAGAGAGATAGATAGATAGATAGATAGATAGATAGATAGATAGATAGATAGATACATAGATTTTTCTATTCAATAAATGAACAGCTACAACAACAGCATTCTGAAACCACCATGAGTGACTACTGCTGCAATGCATTTATTATGAATCCTAAACATGTTTTAGAACTACATTATAATATTAAATACAATAAATTAGAAACTGTTTTTGTTTTGTAAATTGTACATTTTAGCAATACTAAGTTTTACCAACACAGGGGGATACGTCAGTATTATGGGTGTATAACATTGCATGGGCCCTTTGGTTAGATGGCATTTCACAACCTACACTCATTCTTAAATAGGTGAATATTTATCATCACTATTTTAACATCAATAAAATTATTTGCATATAGAAAGAAATCGATTCTTTATATTTTGTAAGTGTAAGTTTAGAATTGCAAAATTAAATGAATCACAAGCAATATTAAAAAAATAGCACAGGGAAATGCTTTGATGAATTAATTATTATTATAAATATATGCATAGATTTTGCAAGATCGCATATAACTGCTCTTTATACTTATATAAACTAACCGACCAGCACAATGCAAACTAAGAATGTATCACATACATCCATTAAATAAATAGATGATTGTAACAGTCGCTGTGAATAGGAGAAAATCTAATAGTTGTGTAAGTTTACAACCCCCACTGTTTCTATTATAAACTTCCCCTTCCCTGGCATATACACAAAGGAAATCGTCGATAAGTCTGCTTGGATCTCATTAATAAACATTAGAGTTAAGGTGATATACGCATAATGCTATGGTTGATACTAAGGGAGGTTTATTGTACTAATAAAGTTTATGCTAAAAGGTCTATGAGACTGTGATGATTTCTAAAAGTCCTAAATGTAAGTGGCACTGGGCTGGCCTGAACAACCAGACTCACAATTCTAAGGGCCACGTATCAGGGTTATCAGTCAGCATATAACATTTGCAAATAATATCATGCATCTCTGAAGGTAAAAGCGGAGTACTGCAATTACAGTTTCATCCTAAAGGGTATCTCCATCCCAAAAATATTCATCGTGAAAGAAAATGTAATTATAAAGAAGCGTAGCTCCATAGCTGTTTTTTTTTTACTGCTTATTGAAAATAGTGTCCATCTTGTTGTTTACATGCTGCGCCGGTTCTGACTCCTGAACCGATGCAACAGAAAGCGAGACGCAGAGAACAACTGACTTCTGATCTGTTGTTTGAACAATAGAAGTGAGGGTACAGAAATAACTTAATTCATTGGAAGAACGCTTACACGTAACTTTAGCTGCATTTTGGACCACATTTTTAAAAAAATTATTTTATTTTCATTGCATATAAAAACAGTTTATAAGTGATCAGTATAACCCTAATTTACAAAACCAGCTAATGGTCATAGCCTACACGTTGGCCAGAAACCTTGCTATCCACTGTTACTGCCATATCATTGATTTCTGCAACAATATTTAGTTATAGATCAGAACCACCTCGGCACCAATTTGCGTGTGAATGAGGAGAGTTAATGAGTAATTGCCCAGTGCTGGGCTATACACAGTTGAAGAGGGACTAAGTATTTCGTTGCTCTGTATGTGTTTGCCCAAACCCACTGCACACTAGTATTTGCCAGTTATTGCATTTAGATGCCCCTTAGGGATAAATCGTTGCCCTGCTTCTAGTCTCCCAGTCTCTCGATTCTGCCATTTACATTAATGCCCAGTCTCTGATGGAGAGCCATTAATTACCCATTCAGTCAATATTAAGCAAAAGACAATTCTTTTTACTCGGGATTAAGCAGACATGAGATCGTTCCATTAGTATATTCCTGCTCACGGAGAGGCTCTCCTGGCACATCTCCTGTTCCCTGGAGTCATCAAGCAATCCTTGCATATATTATTGCAGCGGGGAGGGGAAAAAAAGACTCAAATGCAAGACTTTATATAGACATTTTCTTTTAAAACTAGGGTGCCCTAGTTAGACAAGAATAATTCATTGACTAGTGATCAACCCTTACATATATGGACACTATAAAGAAAAACAGGTACAGTCAGTCACACAGTACTGACACACAAAAACATATGGAATCATATGTGAACATATTACTATGAACAATTTATTTCCATTTAAAAAGCAGAAGTTTTTATTTTAAACAAACGAACCTCCCCTCCTTCAATATGAAATTATCTGTTAATGCGTGGGGTGAATATTCTCTGTTCTTTTTTTTTACAGATTGTGGATTTTAAAAATCTCTTTTTATCACTGTCCGAGAAAATGAGTGAATGTTCTGAGCCAATAAAATGCTGTGACTTTATACGTATACAGCGGCCAATAATTATACTTAAAAATGGGATTACGTGAAAACGAGCCTACTTTGCTGGTAGGAGTCACACAGAACAGAGATTATTAAAGGATTATAGGGCAAAGCAAAAGACCATTAACATAATCTCACATAGGCAAGGTAACTTCTAATAGGGCTCACTAACTGCTTCCTAATAGCAGGTACAGCTGGCAGGTCTGGTAAAAAAAAGAGTTTTCTTCTTTTAACCACGTAACACTAATATTTTGGGGGATGGACCAAAGATTACTTTAGTATAACAGATACATTAAAAATGTTATTCACCTTCAAACACTTTTCCCACTTGTTTTCAGATAAAGACTTTTTGTAATTACTTTCTATTTTCTATTTGTGATCGTTTTTCTAATACTGAAGTGTAAAGTTTAATTTTTCAGCTTCTAAAGCAGCTCTGGGATGGGGGTGGGGTGATCGCTGACTCTGTTCTAAATTGATACATTTAGTTGATATTTTTTTTTATCTTTGTTCCTGTTGAGCAGAATCCCTGAGTTTCATTAAAGGGGTGGTTCACCTTCAAGTTAACTTTTAGTATATTGTAGAAGGGCCAATTCTAAGTAACTTTTCAATTGGTCTTCATTATTTATTTTTCATAGTTTTTTAATGATTTGCAACCTTCTGTTTCTTTGCAGCTTTCAAATGGGGGTCACTGACGCCATCTAAAAACAAATGCTCTGTAAGGCTACACATGTATTGTTATTGGTACTTTTTATTACTTATCTATCCATGTATTACTATTCAGACTCTCTCCTATTCATATTCCAGTCTCTTATTCAAATCAATGCAGGGTTGCTAGGGGAATTTGTACACTAGAAACCAAATTGCTGACAAAACTAGAGAGCTGCTGAATAAAAAGCTAAATAACTATAAAACCACAAACAATAAAAAATGAAAACCAATAGCAAATTGTCTCAGAATATCACTCTCTACATTATACTAAAAGTTAACTCAAAGGTGAACAACTCCTTTAAAGGCAGCTGTTGGAATTGTTACAATTGTTGCTAATATTCCAGAAAAAAAGCACTGCTGATAAATGTATCAATTCATGTAGATACTAAATGGATCCAATTGTAACAATTCCCAATCTGAGCTGCCAGACCGAGACACCAGAGATCCAACTACAGTATTAGATAAAAATTTAAAAGCAATTGAAAGAAGTCTTTATTTCTGATGAACAATCTAAAAACAATTCAAATGAAAAGAATGTGTTTGGAAGGTGAACAACGCCATTAATGTAAAATACAAAGAAATATAAATAATAATTCAGGCTTTCTATTTATATTAACTTTTATAAAGGACATGGAAATGCTAATCCATGTCCAGTCTGGCACTCTGTGTGATTCAGGATAGAATACCCAGATAGGAAGCCTCTAAATGTTATATTGCTATAGGGTCACCTCCTGCCACCTACACACAGTAACCATTGTATAATGAAACCATTACTACATTCTTTGCCAGAAACATTATACACGAATCTGCATTTTATAATGATCTGCTTGGGTAATTTAGAGTAGGACTTTCACTCATATGATTCTCATCACATAGGCTGAGGTCAGCCCAAATACTGGCCTCAGCTTCAGCTCCACTGTGTGACAGCTCACAGGCTGATCTTATTCAAATCAATGGAGCAAGTGCACTGAGTAGATCTACTTCACTCTGCCTGCAGAAATACACAGGCTGCCTGTGTGTCCGTAGCCTAACTCCCATATGCAATAAAAGGCACTAAGTTTGCCCAGGAGCAGGAACCTATAGCAACCAATAGGATCTTTGCTTTTAAACAGGTGACCAGTAAATTCTACCTTCTGATTGGTTGCTATGGGTTACTGCTCCTGGGCAAACTTAGTGCCTTTTACTACATGACCCGTAATCTCTTCAAATGTAAGGCTGGTGCCAAATAGGTTCACCATATGTCTACATATGTTCCAATACAGTATATATTTTTGATTGAGCTTGACCTACAACTCTCATATCCCAGCTTCCCTCTTTCAACTAATAACATAAAACAGGTTGCAAACGGGATCCCAACCTCATAAAGAAATTAATGAACCCCAAAGTATTAACTGTTGCAGGTTGGATATCACCAAACTCTGGCATTCATTCCTGCCCTTCATTTGCCTGCCACCAGAGGGCGCTTTAAGATCATGGCTAAGATGCTCCATACCAGGCCCATAACCTATTAGTTAATCACAAACTGATGTTCTGGTCTGGTCCCAGCACAAATCGAGCTTACAGGTGGGGACCAGTAGTCGCATGGGGGTCAGTTCCTTCAGTCGTTAATTCCAATGAACTTTTTAGTTTAAAAATGACTCAAAAGCTAAATAGAGAACGTTTAGGTACCTCTATGAAACAACCCTGCATGTCATTTTATAATCAATTTATATCATTTGAACTTTCTTAATTAGCCCTGTAAAGAAATCATAGCACCCTGATCCTACACTCAATTCAAGACAAAGCAATGCCTTACCACTATGATGAATTCTGCTAAACCGTTTTCCAGCCTCCTTGCGGCTCCCTTCTGTTCCATCTGCAGCAGGAAAATCCCCCTTCTTCATATCGGACTCCTTAGAGAAGAGACACTCCACTGCCGAGGGCTGCACTCCTGCAATCACAGACAGGCACAACGTTACGACCACAACTATCAGAAAGCAAATGGTGTACCTCTGAGTTCTACTCCTCAATTTTCTTTTTGTGTGTGTAAGAATGACAATGAGACAAATCCAGCCGAAACGTTAAGCTTGTTCCCAAATAAATCACCTTTAGGATTTTTAAATCCCGTGAGCGGTGCCTTATTTATATTTACTGCTAAAAGAACACAGGAAAACTTTTCTTTCCATGTTTTTATTTAATGAATTATGTTTTTGGTGGAAGTGTTTGCAAATATAAAGCCAACGTGCACCGCTTCTACCTGATCTCTAACCCTAATAAAGATGTCCCCTAATCCCTCCCTACACAAAGGAATGGGGAATGGCTCACCTAGTTGGACACAGGTTGTCACCAGCTTGCGACAGTTGCTGTCCATTCTGTTGCTGGACGTTACCTGAGAGAGAAAAGAGGCACAGATATAGAATTCCGCTGTATTCAACCACAGTAGTACAGGCTGATAACATGAGATCTGAATTATGTAGTTAATTGCTTCATAAACAATTTGTGTAGCACCCAACACCATGACATACACAGTAAATGGCAGCCGACGAAGAAGCCAGTGATTATCAATGTAATTATATTATTTTATTTGGCAAGCATGCCTTTTAATCGTTGACTGATTTTTTTTTTTATATTTTAAATAAAATATTGAAATTTGAAGGTATTGAAAATTGAAATGGACATCAGGCCAAGCTTTATGAATTGAAAATAAATAGGATAAAATGCATAAACATATATGCAGATACTGCATGTAATGCACAAAACAAAAGAAGTGTTACTTGATACAGTTATATACGTTTTCCACTTTAGGGGTGGGTAATATAATGCTCATGTTTTACAAAAATGCAAAGCAAGGGAATACGATGCTTAATTGCTAGCTCTGCATTCCCTTATACAGAACGGTTTCCCAACTCATTTGAGAAGTGAATCGTGTATACGTTATTAATAATTCCCATGGAGCAGGGTCACTCTCTAAGTCCTGTTCCTTTTTGTTAAAGGGAATTTCGTTAGTGTCAGATGGTTGTGGAAAAACTATACATCTTTACCGCGGAAATAGGAAAGATTACTAGGAAATATAACCATTGCTTTACATCTGGGCTATTTCTCCATTCCTGCAGACTAGCATTGGATATAGGTTATATATCCTGTGCATTGCAGCTGTAGCTTAAATATCCTTTTAGGAATGACTAAACAATATATTGTTAAATAGGTCACATTGTTTATGGTTGTCATGCATAGACTAGGGACTATAAAAAAAGAAGATTGAAATGGCAACATATAACATAACGACTTCTGAGGTGCAGCTAGGAATCAATCACCTGTGAATACATTGTGATATCACTGCTCAGCCTTTTGAATATGACAGCACAATAAACGATGAACAATAGTATATTGCGCATCTTCCTGCATTCCTCATCATTAATTCATGTAATTACCTTCACGTAAGACGTTAGTTAATTATAAGAAGCCCTGTCGCATCTACAAACCAGGACGAAATTAGATTTTAATGAATTCGTCTTCACCTTCCCTGTAAATCGGCCCAGTCCTGAATTAACGTTTGCATGTGTGCAAGTGCAACGAAATGAAGCAATTTTGTTTCTACACATAAAAACCACCGGTGCGCTTATTTGAGCTGATTTGAAGCACACAGGCTGGGGCGCATTTGTGAGAAGCGCACAGCAAGATCAGTTGCGCCAAATCATCTTGGATTTCAGTGCTATCTTCATTGCGATAATCGAGCTGCTGCCCTGTGAAAGGAGCAAGTGATTGAAGCAAGTGGAAACTATTCTGTAGCACAAGAAGGACAGTTCAGCTCACTCCCACCTTCCCCTCTGTTTACTATTTGCTTCCATTTGCATCGGTGCTGGTGCAGTTTCCTTTGCCCAGATATGTGCCAGAGAGCAGGAGTTTGGCTGCCCCAAATCTGAGTGATTCTGCAGTAAAATCGCAGGATTAGTAGCTGATTGAGATGTCTGTCCGTAAGATATTACAAAATTCATTATCACAGCTCCCGACTAACTCGATATGAAGTAACACAGATGGGATTTTATTAGCCCAGGATTGAAATGTTTACTTATGATAATTTGGGCGGAAATTTGCATGTCATCATCTCTGTAATCTTTTTCTTTCTAATGTCTGCACTGCCTCAATGATTAGCTAGCGTCTGCTTGATGGAGCCCCCTGACCCCAACCCATGGGCCTTTAATAAATTATACCATTAGAATCATGGGGATTTAATCAGCGCACAATATATCTATCTATCTATCTATCTATCTATCTATCTATCTCTGTCTATCTATCTATCTATCTATCTATCTATCTATCTATCTATCTATCTATCTCTGTCTGTCTATCTATCTATCTATCTATCTATCTATCTATCTATCTATCTATCTAATTATCTATCTATCTAATTATCTATCTATCTCTCTCTCTCTCTATCTATTTATCTATCTATCTATCTACATCCTTAAGGCATCAACTATTCTCCTAATTATTAAAATATATAGTCTGATATAGAATTCAAAAAATCATCTTAAATCTCACCACTTCGCCAAGGAAATACAATATAAAACACACGGAGATAGCTGGTTACAAATATTTGATCGATTGAAAAATAGATTATAGAAAGATACACGAACACACGCACACCAATATATATATAATGTAGACAGACAAAAATACACTAACACACCCATAGGAATACAGTAAAATAAGCTCGGTCTACGGTCTCTGTTTAACGTTTGTGTATAAATGATAGATAAATGCATAGAAGGTGATATGGTTAGAGCAACGTTAATGGATACATATAATACCCAGATAGATAGCTATAGACAGACTAGCTAGATAGATAGAAAGAAAGATAGATAGATAGATAGATAGATAGATAGATAGATAGAGGACAGGCAGACAGTTTGTATTTTCCACTACTTTTATTTGATGCACTGGGGTTGTTTATTAATTAATGTCATATATTACACACAGAGAGAAATACAGATAAACATAGTTAAATAAGAAGATTAATACACTTTCAGTTTAGTAAGTGAACAGGCTGTCTTTCTCTCCATCCATCATCAATGTATCTATGTATATCTCTCTATCTCTCTCTCTCTCCCTCTCTCCTTCTCTCTCTCTCTCTCTCTCTCTCTCTCTCTCTCTCTCTCTCTAATCTCTCTAAATAGTCTACACACTCCTGTCTTTTTTCCCAGATAATGCAGTTGCAGGGCGAAACCAGAACTAGTGTGTGCAATAATAATGGCCATTAGAGTAGAGAGCAGTTCCCCATGGTACAAAGTTCCAGTCGATACAGAGAACGTGTAGGCCTAAAGCTCATTTAGAAAGTTTACGTTTCTGACTTGTAGTCACTACTATACAAGCACAGAGTGACTTTTTTTATTCCGTTTGACTGGGGATTTTCCATCTGGAAATACTTGTAACAACATATCAAGGCCCAAACAGAAACAACGCCTAATAGAAGATTCCTCAATGCAAAAGACTACTGAAACTGAAAGTGTTTTTCAAGGAAATAGATATGCGAATTCACTCCCCCAATACTCCCCCAATAATTGCAATTACCTTGCTGAATTACACTGCCAGTCTGTTTGAAAAAAAATATTGAGTCAAAAAGTTTAGTAACATTCGGTTTAGGAAAGGGAAGCACATTACAGCTACATTTATATCTCTGCCACAGTCAGTAACACTTCCCGACATATCAGTTAAAAAGGGTTAGACTCATAACTCTTGTCTAGA
>CM044432.1:55086451-55096689 GCA_024363595.1 Xenopus borealis | reverse complement strand
CTGAAAAATTAATGGTTCAGAACAGAAACAGTGTAGATTTTTTCCAAGTGCTTATTCAGATCATTTCTGCTTTAAATAAAAACCTGGACATCAGCCAGTAATACATTAAACTGATATACTGTACTTAGAAGTTGAAGAGGTAGTCACACAAAGAAAGGAGAAGGGAACAAACTGCTCTTTTATTCCACCATTGTGTGTCTTTGACCATATAGGTGTTGATCAGCATTTATAGACTGTTAAGTTTGTGGCCGCAAGCAGTCGTGCACTGGAGTGCCACTAATGGTTTAAGTTGCTACTGAAGTCTATTGCAGGAAATGTTATTTGTAGTTTGTAAATCATTATTATATAATTATGTCATCTGGCATGACTGCTCGACCATTCACAGCCCATGAACCAGATGTGTAGTGCTTCTCTGCTCTAATCATAAACACATTGGCATTTAAGAAATGTGAAATTCAATAAATCAGTTTTCAGTCTGTATATGTTTTCTGACTGAAGATGGCATTTGAAAGTGATATGGTTTGATCTGAAATGTACCTTGGATGGCTTCAGACACTCCCGAGTTGTAGAGAGTCGGTATCTATGGCCCTGCCCCTTTTCAAACAGATCACTAATCACTCTGCCTGCTGTACTTACTCTGTCAGCTTCCTTGCCAAAAAAGATTTCATGGCCAACAGTATCAGAAGGACTCCCGTAATTAAATTAATGTAGCTTTACTGGAAAATCTCCTTACATTTGCAAAGATTGTATTTGTTCTCATCACCCTGCAACTTGTCTGTGGCTATATAAAAAAATCTTGGCAGTAGATTTGAGAATGATCACGTACCTTCAAACTGAGTTTCCCTTTGTCTTTTCCCTTTAGTGACAAGTCCATTTTGGCATAAATCACCTTCCTTGCGCAATGGAAATTAAATTGGATTGCTCACACTTTCCGGTTTTGTTTAAAGTTGTTGGTTTGAAATAACAAGCAGCAAAAATAATCCCTACTCTGATATTATGAACTGAAAAAAACAAGGGAATGTTTAGACTGGTTACATTGATGCAGCATTTACATTTTTTACTCAAGGGCAATACTTTTAAGACTTTTGGGATTTAAGGTCCCAGATCCACATTTTTCACTGCATTTTCAGTGTGGTTTGCACTGCTTTGCTGACCCCCACGTATACGGTAGCATTATTCTGCCATTGCCTAAGCTTAAGCTGGTAACGTATCTGCATGGCAGTAAACTTTTTTTAAAGGAGAATTTAACCCTGCTGGCACTAAAAACCCTCCCCCCTCTCCCTCCCATAGGCCACCCTCCCTCCTCCCCCCGGCCTATCTCCCCCCCCCAGGCTATTGCCCCTAACGTGTAAATTACCTCGAAGCGCAGGTCCCTTTCTGGAAGGTTTACAGACGCCATCTTCTGCTGCGCTGTCTTCTTTGTTGTCCCGACGGCGTTTACATTACATGTGCAGTAGGACGCATTTGCCGGTTGGTACTACTGCGCATGCGCCTGAAGTTCACAAAGTTTTCCGCACATGCGCTGCAAATGTCGTCGGGACAACAAAGAAGATGACACCCGTAAACCTTCCAGAAAGGAATAACCCGGGGGGAGGAAGGAGGGGGGCCTATAGGAGGGAGGGGTTTTAGTGCCTCAGGGTTGAATTCTCCTTTAAAAGCTGAATCCAATCAACTTGTGTGCGGTCAGACACAGTCTTGAGTCAGCCCAAATACTGACCTCAGCTTCAGATCTGGTGAGTGTGCACACAGGTTGATTGGATTAAAATCCGTGGAGCAGGGGCACTGAGCATGTCTGCTTCTCTCAGCCAGGCTGTAACCTGTCCTCAAAGTTGAACAACTACTAATGAGCTCAGAAAATCTACAACAATGAGATAGAGTGGAACCCCCCCAGGGGTCACCATCTCAACAGATTAACAAGTTACTTACCGCAACCATAAATAATATTAGTAAACTGGCATAATACCTACATACAGCTTACTGATAAAGTTGTTTATATTCAATAGACTCTTAAAAGACAGAGGTCTATCTGAAATGTCTTGACAGTCACTTTGGAAAAAATCTAGAGATGCAAATCACAATTTTAGATTTTCTTAAACAGCTGATTTTACTTGACAAATGTTTTGTTTATTTCATTTTAATTCATATGTTATATGTTATTTCAGGTGTGAAGCATAAAGAAAACTTAATGGAAAAAAATATGCAGACTGACAACAGCCAGAACCAACAGCCTGTGAGCCTTTTGATGTCCAACATTTGGAACAGTCATCCTGCTTTACACTGATATCCTTTTATCTAGGCTTAGAAAATGGCTAGGCCATCTCTTTTCTCTGCACTGCTCTAGATTCCCCTAATGGGGCAGAGAGGCAATCCCTCATTTTGGGAAAATCAAGCTGAGGTTAATTTACCTAGGTGACTGGCACTGTGAACTAGTTTTTCTTATATTGTGCCTTTGGTTTTCTGACCTCTTGAGATCATGTCACTTTGATAAACTATTTAGAAAAGGTGCATTTTGATGGACAATTTCATAATGAATATTTTGGCAGCTCTAATAAAATGATCAATTTGATCAATGATCAATTTAAAGTTAAGGTCACTGTCTTACCTTCATTCCACTTAACCTTCCCCTCTTTGTTTAACAACTCAACCCCAATAAAGAAAATTGGACCCAGGATGGAAATTAAAGGCCACAGCTTTATTAAACATTAATATATAGTGAATAACGTACCCCCTGTTGTAAATTATAAGGATATTATAAGTTACCGAGGAGTTTCATGACCATATAAAAATACGAGGCAGAAGGCTGAGTGTTTTTATACAGGTCATGGAACTCAGAGGTAACTTCTAATATCCTCATATTTTGCAACTGTGGATACTTTATTTATTATAATAAACAAGTTTCAGTGAGTCACGTGACAGAAATGACATCATAACTCACCGTTTATAACTGATGACATCAGAACTCATCATTTATAAGGATATAATTTACAAGATATTCACAGCTTTTGTGTATTATATGTATATAACCACACATAACTGTAACATAACAGTAACCCACGGGAATGCATGCCTACCCGGTTGCTCCACTGAGCGACAGAGCCACTGCCCTTGGATGGGCAAGTAGTAACAAATGGTCTTGCTCAACTTTACCTCTCAGGGCCCTTACCCAGAGAGGCACCAACACACCACAGATAGGGGACTACAGCCCCATTACCCCACACTGCCAAGCATTTCCCCGCCTACAGCTCCCATAACCAAATCCTTAATGACTTACCACATCACAAGAATTACCAATTAAGGCCGGGAAGGTGGGATGCTGCTTCCACCTCGCTGCTCCAGGAGAATGGCTGCCCAGACCCGTTCCAGCTGGACTCACCTTGCCTGGTAATCCTTTCCTATTCCCTACCCACCAATCATGACCACTTTCCTGACTATGGCCTGTCTAACCCAGTCAAAGCTCCCTCCACTTGGCTTGTCTAGGAAGCCCTAATCTTATTGCCTACTCCACAGAAAGAGAGATCCCACTACAGAAAGAGCATTTTTTTAAATTGGTGGGTTTAATTTATTACAAACAGGAATTTTGTTTCAGTGCTAGAGTGTCTTGGATAGCTTCATGCTATTTGTTGATACATAGGAGTTATGCTGGTCAGGAGAAAGGTCAGAGTTTAGTGTAGCTGTCTGAAGACCTATCCAAAGACATTGATTACCTGCCAAAATAAGTTTAATACTGAGGGTAAAGAGTATGAGGAATATAACTCGTGTTCTATGGACAGAATCCAAGATAGGACATATAGTGCATGTTAATTAGAACATTGCATTTTATAGAAAAGTATAAATTAATAATTGCTATTGGTGAATGTGTTACTATTTTTTACCTTCTTTCCCTAAAGGTGTACGGAAAAAATAATTGTCTTTATTTTGCTTCTTCTAGCCTACAGTTCCCTTAATACTAATCTTTTAATATTAGAATAATAATAATAAATGTATTATATTCTTAAAGGTGATTCACACCAATCAAAGAACACAATTACAAAAGTAGATTTACCATGCTGAAGAGACATGTGGGCTATAGATCCAGTTGTCAAAGAGCAAGGTGACATCCTTGAAAATCACCAATAATAACCTTGGGGTTATCAAGCCAACTCCTAACTCTCTATTTGTATGCATAAAGACTGAAGCTGTAGCTTGCTCCTCATAACATTGCCAGATGAAAATAGTAAAGAGGGTATATCCAGTCGTCAAATAGTGTAAGGTAGGACTACTGGGTCGTTGTAATACTATTAACAAGCAGACAATCACTCTGGGCATGCTTTGATGTCAGAAGTAATAAACCTCGGGTTATCAAGCCAACTCCTCTGGCTGCTTAAAGATTTCACAATATGTATGTTTAAAGACTAAAGCTGTAGCTTGCTCCTTGTAAAAGTGTAAAGTGTTCAGTGGCATAACTAGATATTACTGAACCCCACAGCAAATTATATTTAAGGTTTCCAAAATGTCTACAGGTTGATCTGTTGTAGCAATATTTTCTGAAATTGAATGTGAATTAGGGCTTTATGTGGCACCTATACATCCTGCCCCCACCCCCCACAGATTTAGGGACTGTATCCTCTGTAGTTACGCCCTTGAAAGTGATATGAGAATATCAAAGCATGTATGTACAGTATCCCCAACATTTTCCTATTCTGCTTAGACAAGGCTAAACGTTTTCTCAAATATAAAACTCAAACAAAACTTCACTGTCAAGAAATAGGACCACAGCAAACTACTAAGAGAATGCTAATAAGAACACCAACAAAAACAGGGGACATGACTTCAAGTCATGTGATTACTGAAAAGTAATTTCTGCACAAGCAGAAAATGTATATATTAGAAAACTTTTTTACTTTATTTTTGGGACCTGGAAGGACACAGCAACTCGAGTTGTTTTGAGTTACTTTTGTTGAATAAACCCTATTGGGTTTATTTGATGTTAAAATGCTTTTCGGTAGATTTAATCCCAGAGGCCCACATATTTCAGATAATAGATTCCATAACTATACCTTATATTGATGGCCCTGTGGTAACCCATAAGTGTATAGTACAAAAAAAATTAATTATGGTCAGCAAACACCTTGAATTTGTGAGCATGAAGAAGAGAAATACACACACTTGAACTGGGGTCAGACATCTTGTAAATTTCCCAGCTGCCCCGGTCATGTGACTTGTGCCAGCACTTTAGGAGGGAACTGCTTTCTGGCAGGCTGTTGTTTTTCCTTCTCAATGTAACTGAATAGTACACAGTGGGACATGAGTTTTACTATTGAGTGCTGTTCTTAGATATACCAGGCAGCTGTTATCTTGTGTTAGGGAGTTGTTATCTGGTTACCTTCTCATTGTTTTTTTGTTAGGCTGCAGGGTGGGGGAAAGGGAGGGGGTGATATCACTCCAACTTGCAGTACAGCAGTAAAGAGTGATTGAAGTTTATCAGAGCACAAATTACATGACTTGGGGCAGCTGGGAATTTGACAATATGCCCCATGTTAGATTTCAAAATGAAATATAAAAAAATCTGTTTGCTCTTTTGAGAAATGGATTTCAGTGCAGAATTCTTCTGGAACAGCACTATTAACTGATGCATTTTGAAAACAAATTTTTTCCCATGACAAGATGCCTTTAAAAAATGGTGCCCTGATCTGAGTGCATTATATTTTGCTTAGAACTACAGCCCTGCGTTGCCCTGTTCTCAAGTCAGCAGTTACTCAGCTTTGATCTTAATGCAAGATGTGCTTTAACCTTGTGCTAAGAAAAGGAAGAAGCAGGGATTCTGAACAGAAGACAACAATGTAGTTTTGACTTGCAAAGTTAAAAGCAGATGATTTCAACTGTGAGCCAAATGTCACATACAGGAATATGTCTTACGTTAAGAGACCAGACAGTCTGTGCATAGGTTATGCAATTCAGCTGCACATAGTAGGAAAAAAACAAGCTGCTTCTATTATGCAAGACAGATATACTGTATATTGTTTCTAAAATGTATATACAACACATGTATTATTTCTAATAACTGAAATGGATAACAAAATTCCATTATGTTCAGGAGAACATGGGAAAGCACAGGACAGCTTTTAATTCCATTTCCATTTGCTTATGTATCTGCTTATCTATAGTTAATGAAAAAAAAAACATGTGAACACTATGTGAAGCTGACACCATATTACTGGACTCAATTCAATCTATAGAGGAAAGTCGGTAGGCATTTTTGCCATACATTTGCCCCAGTGACTGTGAGAAATATACTTGTGCTTACAATGACTGTACTTTTCAAAGCTGTAGATCTTGTAATGAAGATACCAATGTTTTCAATTGATTTCATTTCCACTTGAAATCTTTGACTAAATTGATGATCCTGAATTGCACCTCTAATTCGATGCTCAAATTATATTTTGGATTAAAATTCCTGTAATACGTATTAGGGGTTAAGTGATAACCTTTTTGACTACAGCTGCTGCAAAGCAAAAATAGTTATTGATTGAGGCAGTAGATTCAACAACACTTATACAACAAGCATCAATAGTTAATCTTACCATAAGTGTAGGCACTGTGTATGGGATATTTAGTGGGAATGTACTTTATTCTTATCCCTACCGCCCCAAAGTTCCTGCTCTGACAGGTATCATCTCTGGGATACTAACTCCCCTATTTTCCTTGGTGGAGCTCAGGACTGCTTGGGCTCACTAGCCCTAACTACCTTACATGCCTGGAATGTACTATTATAGGATGCTAGCCTGTTACTTGCTAACCTCATGCACAGGGTCCCTGCTCTCTTAAGGAATGGTTGCCTTAGGGTCTTCTCTGATACTGAGGCCTACCCTCACCTCAAGCCTATTGGTAGAGCCGCTGCCTGCTATGATAGAGCACATAAAAAGACTTTACTCATGTTCCCTCCACTTTACTATACTAAGGAACGAGAAACTGGAAAGCAACCCTTGGGACAGTGGGGAATACTTCCACCCCATAGGGTATAGGTTACTAACCTTGGACTTCCTAAGCAGTGGGGAAAACAAACTGCATAGGTCCTCTACATTTCACACAGATGTGTTGACTTTTTGAGACAAGGCATATTCTAGATTCTAGGTGGCTTTCACATAGGCATTCAAGTAATTTATCTATGGTTACAAACACATTACAAAATTAATTTATACTATATTGTATGCCATCTAAGTTTCTTATCTAGTTTCATCCTCTAATTAGTAATATTGATACAAATCAACTGAAATTAAAATACACAGAAACACCCACACAAAACTTCCAAAGTTACAGAAATAGACTATATTGCCCGAAATGCTTGAGTGCTGGAATTTTCTGGATAAAATAATTTGGAGAACCATTCCTTAACTGTAAAAACTTTGCCGCCAACTTCAATTTATGGAGTCCAAAAAATATTAAGGTTTGTGTATAAATGACTTTATGGACAATAGCATTCCTATATTTCAAGCTTTCTATTTGGTATTTATAATATATACTTACATGATAATTATACTATAGGGAGAGAGCCCATACCAAATCTTTTAATCTGTGGCGTAACTGTAGCCGAAGCAGACTGCTTCGTTTATAGTTAACAAGAAAAAAAAACTTCCCCAGCTGCTCTCTTACCTGTGGCGGGGAAGGGGAGGGGCACAAATTGGCATGGGACAGGGAGTGGGTGGAGGCAGGAGGGTTGGCCCCTCTCAAGATTTTTTTGCTGGGGACCCATCACACTCTAGTTATGCCACTGCTTTTGATGTTTTTCTTCAGCATGTTTTCTCACACATTTTTGCACAGTGAAAACTATTGTAGCAAAATATTGTTGAGGTTTCACAAAAAAATTTGCTCATGGCAAAAAAACATTTTGGGACAAATCCAAACCTAGCAACACATTTTTGCATATCACTATCAGTATTTATGGGCCTATTTATCAACCCTCAAATTTTTCTGGTCAAGTTTTAAAGGGCTCCTAAGCTGTCAAAATCACGTAGAAGTCAATGACAGATAGTCCCTTTAATAATTGGAATATGTTTTTTTGCCTTCATGATTCTTGTAGATTCGGGGCTGCTTGCTCTGGTTTTTGTTCAATTATCTGATGTATTTTAGTTTTTCATGTGACAGCTCGATAAGTTTGAATTTCTGGAGCGACAATTCTAAAAATGATTCAAATTGACGCTTTTTGTCTCGCTGATTTTAACAAGAAATTATTGGTACATTAAAGGGGCATTCGGGTTTGGGAGATTGTTTGCATTTTTTTAAAACACACGCCCCTCTTCTAGTCTACTGCTGGATCCCAGGCAGGCATGCATCCACGCTCTGTACGTTGGGTCAGGTTTGGTGGCCAGTGACATCACTAGATATGCACACATCTGGGTGCTTGCATGCACATGTTTTGCCTGCCCTCTTCTCCCGGCAATTGGGCCATCAACGCAAATAAAAAGGAAAAAAACCCGAAATAATAATTGAAAAAGCTAGATGGGCCCCTGATCACACTAGGCTATAGCCTAGGTAGCCTGTGCATTATTGTCAAGAGCATCACCCCTTTGCAACTACAATGAGACTTGAATTCTGTGGGAAAAAAACTGCATTGTGAGAAAAAACATGGTGATTACTCTTGAAATTGCACCTTACTCACTGCCCTTGTGGACGTACATGTGCCTTCCAGTCATTAAGTTTCTTCATACTTATTTAACAGTAACATTGACATTTGCTTGATTTTTCATTCAGTACAAATAAAATCCAAATAAACACCCCTTCTGTTCCCTAAAAAATATAGCTTCTCTAGCTCTTCTCACGTTTCAAAAGTCTCTACAGTTCATGTCAAAAGAAGGACAATTAGTCACTTCTAAGAAAATAAGATTCAAACATTGCCTGTATCAGTCTGGAAAAAGAGCAGCGTGAAGATTGTTTAATGTGCTATGGCGTGGTTACAGTTTCAGGAGCACGTGATGGAATGTTGCTAAAAGGATCCCAGAGGTATCACTCTGCTTTTTCACTCTTTGGTATCAACTGAAAATAACTCGGAAATGGTTTACGTTATCATATTCACATTTTCTCATGCCTGTGTATATCTCATGGCTAAATCAAGCATTTCCAAGGCAATGTTTTCATTAAAAATGGTGGGCAGAGTGGGGTAGTGCTTGCCAATCTACAGTCTGTCTCCCATTCAGCTCAATATCTGAAAAAGCATTTCACAACTTTCCATCTGAAACTGCTAACGCTCCCCCCAAAATATATCTTAAGTGGGAGAGCTGAGTTGTTAAAAACAACCATATAACCATTTACATGGGGGAGTTATTAAAAAGCTGTAATCTTCCAATTCTCAAACTGAAATCCAATTTAAAGAAATTACATTTCTTGCTTAGGAATCATTTGCTACTTGTGTTCAGACTTTATGGGTTGGCACTTAAACCACCTCAGAAATATATGGATAAAATAATAAAAATAATAATTATTATAAAATAATAATAAAAATAAATAGATGTCTTATAAGATACCAAAAATCCCTCAACTTCTAAATTCTAAAATGTCAACTCGGAACATACTCGTCACATAGCTCTGATTGCGTTAATCCAAATTAAGAAACAGTTGTAGCTCATCGAGTTGTTTTAGTGGCTTGTCCCATGGGTTATCCTGTGCTGATTTCCCAAATAGGTTAATCTGAAGAAAATATATTGTGTAGGACAAATACAAAGCAGCAAACTTAGACCTCAATTTTCTTTACTGGGAAGTGGATACACACATGTTTCGGGCAAAACCCCAATTAAAAAAATTGCGGTCTAAGTTTACTGCTTTGGAATTGTCCTACACAATATATTTTCTTCAGATCGCTCTGATTGCTTTTGGAACGGATATAGTAATTTATAGACTTCAAAAAGACAAGCAGTTCAATATATTTATTTGTAATTAGTCTTTAGTATCATTTAATAAAGGTTACAAAAAAACTATTATTCTGACAAATAACTAGGAATATTTTAAAAGTTACAGACACCGTTTTTATAGCTAAATGATTTCCAGAGTGCTTAGTGGAACTCAGAACACCCAAAATAGCTGGCAGTCAGTTTTATATAGGAGTGGGTCTTGTGATGATCTCATGTGGCCATTTGAGTAGATATTGCTGCTTTATTATATATCTGTCCTGCTAAACACATTTAAAGTGTCTATGAATTATTAAACATTGGTCTAGATTCAATTAGAATAATGTTGTGGTTTATACTGTATCAAGTGAAAACGTGATA
>CM044432.1:55061660-55080025 GCA_024363595.1 Xenopus borealis | reverse complement strand
AACCATTGACCCCCCCCCCATATATCCAGAGTGAAAGATAGAATGCTAACAATAATAAGAGAGTCTGGCATTGTAAGCACGACTTGGCGCCACTAAGGATTTTTCTAAAAAGACAAAACAAACAAACAAAAAACTTTACTCACTTATGACCAATGATAGTGACACATTCCTATTAATTATAGCAATGTATCAACAGTATGTTTTTGTTGCCTTTACCTGATTTTGGCACATATAATGGGCAGGTAAAAGCAGCCAGTCATTTACTATGACTGAGGCAGAAGTGCAGAAGCACCGAGGGGCACCCGAGCGATTGCACCCACAGTAGTAAATCAAGTCCATTGAATGATGCCATTGAATGTTAGCAGTCTGATATAACACATATTTAACTTTAATATTGAAAGATTTGCAGTTTCTTTTAATAAAGAGCTTAACTTTCTTGCCTTCATGTACCCATTTTTCCCAGTCATGGTAGTCTAGTCAACATTTTTAACAACGAGTTCATAGGAATCGGGAATACTCATATTAAATATTTATACAGTTTACATATGCGTTGTATAGTATCAGGTGTAGAAAGGTCAGTAGTATCCAAATATGATAACAAACATTGCACAGAAGGGGGGTATATGAGGTTCAGACAGCTTTACATACTTTATAGATAAAGATACTTCATTGAAAACTTTTGTACACATAGGGGCAGATTTACTAAGGGTCAAATTTCGAATGCAAAAAAAATTTGAAATTCGACCAGGGAATAGTGGGGGAATAGTGGGGAATTAAAAAAATTCGAATTTGAATTTTTTTTAGCGCAATTCGATCGATGGGATGATTGAATAGGGAAATTCGATTGAATTCGAATCGAATATTCGAACGATTTTTAAGCGATCGATCAAATTTTTCTTATTCAATATTAGGGAATGATCCCCATTTCAGTAGGTTTAATCTGGCGAAGTAGGTGATTGAATTTAAATTTAAAGGGGAAGTATTAAATTAGAATATTTGAATCATTTGAATTCGAATATTCAATGGTCGAATTTGGTCGAATTTGCCTAATTTGCATATTCAAAATTCGAATTCGAATCTTTTTGAAAATTTGATCGAATATTCGAATCCTTCATGTGAATTTAGTAAATCTGCCCCATAATCTCAGCTAGTTATTTTATAAAAGTGAGGCACAACATAATGCACTATGGCACATGTATTTTGACAAGCACAAATTGAAATCAGCAGTTGTCAAAATTACCAAGATTGCCTGTCCCCACTTTCCATAACATAAGTATGCGAAAATCTATTTGTGAGGGATGATTCTGGCAGTGACAGGTGGCCTCTGCACATAAATGTCCCTTGTGCCATAGGCCTTATAGATTTAAGACACATTAAAATCGATAGAGACATTTACAATGGGGAAAACAGATGACTATGAACAAAATCCACATCAGAATGGCCATGGGGTACCACTACTTGTCCAAGAAGAGAGAGGCAGGGGGCTGCGAATAGAAAAAACAATAGCTAGGGGATGTCTGTTGTGCAGGAAAAAAAGAAACTACAGATGTTAACTAAAGACAAGTAAGTTCACCCAACTTGCATGTAGTTTTAAGACACAGTTGTGCTTGGAGCCCATGAGTCCATTCTGGCTATAGCTCCAAACTGAGCTTAAGTGCACATACTGATGCCTCCTTCAAGTCCAGGGTTTCCACAGCAGCCAGTGTCAATACATGGAGGGGACTCTAAAGACTCAGACACAGGTATCATTATGTGCTGAGCAACAAGAACAGCTTATTAATCTTTGACAAGTTCTAGACTGCATCAAATGCTCTGCAATATTCCAGTGCAATTGCATGGGTTTTGATGCACCAGCTGTAACTGCTTTGGACACAGCTACCTCACTGGCATCAATTAGATTGGAATTGTGGGAAATAATACTTCCATTAAAGGATTGTGTCTGAAACTGTACACTAGAAACCTGCTTATTTAGTAATGGTCAGTTATGCCTGCTAAAGGTTGAAAGGTATCATTATCTGTTTGTCTAAACTGCATGCAAATGGTCTTTTTACCTTCTTTTAACATGTTTAGCATTATTTACTTCAAGACTAGTGACTTGTAATACTCTTCTGGCTGTGTAAAGAAAATTAACAGATAGACATATTTATACCCACATCTAAACACTATGTACATTCACTAAGCAGTAAAGCTACATACTGTTGTAGCTCGAGAGCTTAGACACAAACCACAGCTACAGCAGCAAGGGAAGAAATATGTTCTACTGTTTGCCCATGCAGTGTATTCATATCCTGGGTAAGTTTGGTCTACATAGTATTTTACTCCGATAAATACAATGTATTTTACTTTTGTTAATGTTTAGGAGCACCATTGAGCATGCCTGATTGATATGAGGTGGATACAAGAATATTCTCATGATACTACTGAAGAAGCCTATAAGTCATTTCTCATTATCTGTGTCTCACTTGTTTTTCAAGTGGAGCCTTTAAATCAGTGTATTATTTCCCTATTTTTTAAGAATTGTATTGCATTAGGTAGCATGTACTGTCTTTTCCTTAACAAAAATAGCAATAATTGTCTTTATCAGAAAAAGGCACAATAATCTATGGTAGCTTAACTGGCCATACTTTTTTACCATACTATACCAACTATAGAAAAACCTTTACATGTCAACATCATGTCATCATTTTGAAAGAGCTGATAATCTAAAAGGAACTAGTAAACGGGCCGGTAGCTGTTAATCGATCAAAGGAATGAATAATCAATGACAAGCTGTCACTTGTCAGCCATTGGGGAAATCTCTCTGGTTTTAAATCATTGAAACAGGTTGTGTACTTTGTATCTCAAAATCCTTTAACTAATAAGTTATATTGCAGTCATCAATATAACTGCTAATTAATGGCAATTATGACTCAACTGTTTTTGATGATATAGGAGAACATTCACATGAAAGAAAATCTAGTGTATTTTATGGAAACAGGCAGTGGATATATAGCTTCAGATTACGTGTTTAGCTCTTTGGTGTGTTCCAACATCTCCAACACCAGTGTGTCTTTCAATGCTGTTTCCAAGTTGATCTGCTGTACAGAGGGGTTACATAGTGCCACTATTTGAACTGCAAGCATGTAAGATATGCTGTATGTTGAAACTGTTGTCAAAAACCTCTGCCCTTTTGGTGTCCTCATGTTCTGTTTGTATAGCAATGATATGCAGTTTCTTTGCATAACGTTTCATGAGAAAAGTGTGCAGCATAGCAGAAAGGAAGAGGGGTATGTGGGACATAAGCAGGTAATAAAAGGAGAACAGCAGCAACAGTGGGGGGAAGCAAAGAAGATCTAACAGAAGGTGAAAGGGTACAAATGCAAAAACAGCGATCAAGAGAATTGGAGAAGTAGGTCAATGTCACCAGGGGACCGAAAACAAAGGAAGGAGAGAAAGACAGAAAGGGAAGGAGAAGAATAATTAGAACAAAGATAACAGGTAGAGTTATAGTTTTAAATGTCAGGGAAAAAAGGAAAGATAAAAAAGGAACAGTTAAAAGAGATTTATCAGAAAACAGAAAAACAGAGTAAAAAGATCAACGAGCCATACTGTGCCTACGTTGCGTTGGGGGAACACTACATATTTGTTTAAAAGGGATCCATGTCTGAATAAGAAGACAGAGGTGTCCCAACTCCCTCTAGAAAAAAATGTAAGAAGAATGGAGGTGTGCAGTATTTGGCACTCAGTTGCAAAGAAATTGGGCAACCCTTTTTTATAGTATCAGCTTAGACTAGTGTGGTGATTTGATTTATTCCTATGGCTGACAATTGGAGTGGCTTTGAGAACAGCTGAATGGAATTAAGGCACACACAGCTCACACAGCACCACTGCTTTTAATTAGCATGTTCCCTCAGTGGAATCTGTCAGAGCCCTTAAAAGTGCTTTGCACGTTCCACTTTGATGATGTTGTACTGCTGTCCAAATGATTAGCATCACTGAGCATTATGGATAACTCCCTGTTAAGGACGGGTCGGTTTGTTCAAATATGTCGAAGGGATCGATTTCACAAAGTTTGTAATTTCTGGAGATCATTTTCTGAAGAGTGTATTTATGTGCCTTTGTCAGGTTTATTAAAATAAATGGCAAGAACTGGAAAAAAGAGAACTTTTCTGGAATTTTCAGTCAAGTGGCTTGTGGCAGATTATACCGGCAATATATTGGAGCAAGTGGGATGCATAGCCTTTTCAGAAACTGCACTCCTGATTGTAAAACCAATACAGGTATGTGTTCCACAATTACAGGAAGGCGTACTCTACATGTGGCCAAACAAGCGGATATCTCCCCGATATGCCCATGTTGAAGTTGCCGATATTGGGCTGATCTGATCGTGGCAGATTGTGGCTTTTATCAGCCGTGTATTGGGGCCTTATTTCTATAAAGTCCCTCTCTTGATATTTCCTTAAGGAGTAAGTGGGGAGTCTTTATAGATTTCTTTTTTGTTTGGTTATAGTGAGATTGGGTTTAACTAATGGTTAAATAATTTTTTAGCAGACAAGATTTGGAGATCCAAATTATGGATCAAACCCTTATCCACAAATCAATAGGTCCACAGCATTCTGGATAATAGGTTTTTTGGTGTGTTTTTAGCCCATTCATGGTGCAGGCAGTCATGCTGGCATGAGCATGAGAATATTGAATGTCCAAACTTGTTCAGTATGCATATAGAGTGAGGCATGACGCTTGCTTATGAGCAGCCATGAGATCCAGCAAGGCCATCTGCACCAGGAGTGGGCTGCCGATATAGAGGGCACAGCACTCAGAGGGGGGTCATTTCTGAAAAAAAATACTATTGTTTCCCCCACCTGGAGTGTGGGTTCTGTTAGTCTGCACCTCTAGTGGGGGAAGGACATTTTCAATGTTAGGGTTTAGATGACTAAATTGCATGCATCCATTTTGACAAATTTGGTGTGACTATGTTATCTTCAGAAATATTCTTGCCTTGCAATGGTATGGCAGATCAACAGTATGTTTCACAGATAGTGAAAAAAGATGATATTTGCATAATAACATTGTGGTTTAATGCAAAATCAAATAAAAATGGTTAAAAGAAAGACAGATTTGGTGCAAGTTAGGGTGCTTGCAAATTTTTGGGTGCCTGCAATGATCCTGGAGTTTTGGGAAGAAAACACTGCACTGGGAATACAATAAAGGAGATTTTCATGCACAAAGTGCATTTTTTACAATTTGTAAATTAATCATAATGTCTTACAGAATTCTGAATATTTTTATTTATGTACTAAAGTAGCTTCTTATGCCTTCTGTTTTCCACTTGTTATTTTTTTCCTTTCTTCTTTAGAATTAAATATGACCATCCAAAAAATGCTGTGTTTGGTCTGTTAATAAAAGTCATCTACAGGCATCTGTTGCTGATTTCATATCTTGTTACTGCAAAAACATCTGGTTCTGCTTCACACCATCAGTCTCCTATCAGATGGAGCATTTTAAGCACCTCTCCAAACGTCAGGTGCTGCTTGCCACCCTTCACACACACACACACATCTGGAGCTGCTCCATGCACTGCTCTCTGCGGCCAAAGTGTTACAATGTTTCTTGCTGGCACCTCCTGCTGTCAAGCTCAGTTTAGGAACTATTGATGACACAAGGTTTAAGTGCACATTTTGCCAGCAGTTACTCCAGATATCCTCCTGCAAGACACATATAACAGTAAGCATTCACTTATTGCAGACACTCAGCTTTTATCATTTATAAAGATACAAGGATCTCTAAGGAGCCCTGGTTTGCACACATTTTATATTTAACAGAACTTTATTTTTAAACAGATGTCATGTCAAAATGTGCTTCTCACTTACTAACACAATCCACTCCTCATATAAATTGCAAAAGAATCTGAGAGCTCAAGTTGTGAAGTTACAGATTCCTCCCCAGATTGTCTAGGGGTCATAATGTATAGGTTCAAAAAAGGGAAAGTCTGCTTGAAGCTTCAACAAACCAAGGTAATAAGGTGGTTTATACAGACTTCAGACTGCAAATTCTTTATGATGACTGTGTAGGTCAGAGCACTAAAAATAAACTTCATGTCCAATCCAGATGTGGTGGGGAATCAGTTAGCAAATGGATTGCGCAGACTGCACAGTTTTTAATTATGATATTTCTTCATTGTTATCATTGCATCAAAAGTACATAGAGGACACTGAAAAATCTTTAAAATTATCCTTAGTTCTAAAATTCAAATGATTAAATATTCTGCAAATTATATAGTTGAGAATATTCAATCATATATTAATCAAAGGCGATTTTTGAATTTTCTGTGTATCCACTTTCATCAGAACGTAATCATCCAGCATAATAAATTCTTTAGATTTCTTTGTTACATTATTAGGACAAGAGAGGAAAAGTATAAGCATCAATGTTTGGACCTTGCACATTCTATATCTATTATTAATTATAATAATGTTTTTTTGCAAGCCCCCCGTCCAAAGTTGTGTGTGACACATGGGCCCACCAACAGAGAAAGAAGACCCAGGTCTTCCCAATGGCGGAGGGGTCTGCTTCCTCTGTAGTTACACTGCTGCTTATTCTTTACATTCTGACATTTGGGTTAGGACAGTTTTCTCCATGGAATATTTTTTTAATTATAGTTTGCATACCAATGGACTATAAATATAATCTATTTAGGAAAAATAAATTGAACAACTTTCTGATCCATTATTAGGTTATTTTTGGATTTCATGGCTGCCTATTTAAAATTGAAGGCATCCAAACTGATGTGACAGATTGGCAGTACCATCACAACTCATCCCATTGCAGTATGTAAAAGGTTAAGGCTTAAAGCCAAGATTTGAAATATATTAAAACACAGCAAAAGCTCTCTCTCTATCTGTGCCAGCTATTGCAAAATATTATTGATTTTATTGTCAGATAACTTACATTAGTTGTGGTAAAAAGTCACTACTGTAAACTGAGATTAGATAATAGACTCTGTATATAGTATATAAGTGATTGCAGAAATGATACTGAAATGTCTCACTCTCCTAGAGAGTTCTATGATAATTGTTATCCTGCACACTAGTTAGACATCATTCAATAGGCCCCCTGCTCCCTGACTTCTCTAGAGGTAGAGTGTCCCTCTAGGGCAGAACCTGGTTGATACGAGGCTTCCTTAGGACAAAAAAGAAGAGCCACCCCTTGCCAAAAACTGCATTAAAGTGCAGTGAAAGTGGTCATCAATCTAAGGGCTAACAATATGGATATGAAATTTAGTATTAGTATAACTAGATACATGGGCATCTGACCAGCAGCAAGTATAATGAAGAACTGTAGGGAATTGATGCAATAGAAGGGTTACTAACCCTATAGGACCCTACAGAAAATTAAAACACGAGTAAGTAAACACAAGATGACTTGATATATTATTTGGTTCAAAAACCACTGGTTTTACGTTGTTTAAGTTTGCAGATGAGAGTTACAGCTCAACAGAACACAACTCCTTGCGCTACCTTGCAAGGACTCATTTGACAAACAAGGTTGTAAATGTAATGATGTTCTACCTGAGAGCATCATGATTTGGGTCAATACAGCCAAAAAAGAGTTACTTGAAACACAATTGTTATTGGTAATAAGAGGAAAATGAAAACAAATCATTGGCAGCAATGTGCCTTTACCTAGGCATATATATTATACATAGTGAATAAATATGGTGCAGTGCACCAAACTATACATTAAGCATAACAAATATATATTAACAATCCAATGGGAAAAAAGAAAGAAAACATAGTTTAAAATGACTGAAGCAAAATATTTCCTGGTACAAATATCTGTTTTATGCCATGAGCCAGTTCTGGAAATAGCAGTTCCTGGGTCAGGTGTTTGTTCTCTGTAGAAGTTAGCAATATCTTAAAAACAATTTCAACAAAAAATAAAGACATTTGTTCAGCATTTGCTCAGAATTAATGGAATTACAAACATGTGTTTGAATTCTAATGATATTTAACGATAAAAACAGCGGAGAGTCTGGCTTCTAGGTATGTAAAGAGGGACCAGTGTCTTTTGCTATGGGACCTGGTCACTGCTAAAACCTTTGCAAAGTTGCTTAAGAAGTGCTAAAAGTGATCAGTGCTAAAGTGATCAGTATCAAATCAACTTTTTAAAATCAGCAACAATCTTACTATTGTTTTCTAGGATCATTTTGTAATGTTTTGTAAGATAATTTTAAGGATAAATTAGCAAACGTTCTTCGATAATGTTTAATTGTGGTATTTCTACCAAAGTTCCGAAATGGACTGTTCTGTTATAGACCAAAAATATGCCTTTTGTGACATTTTGTGTTTGATATAAGATTTTTCTTTCTTCACATGATCCATACGCTTTCAAATGGGATCTTGCTTGGATCCAACAAAATCCTTTATTATTTCAATATATCCAACCCTTCAGCCCAGAGCCACATACCCTGGTAATGTGTCACATGAAAATGTATGCTTGTGCAGAATATTTAAAATAATTTTTTAATTGCTCAGCTATCATTTAACATTGCAGTTGATGAGATTCAATTTCAATTTTTATTGCATGAGGGGTCTAGATAGAGATTGTTGCGTTACAGCAGCATGATGAAAGTATAGCACCAGGGCTATTTTAAGCTGACCTAATTAAACTTCAGTTCAATGTAATCTCACATTTGTTCTCAAGGCTATAATAGCCCTGCCTGTCAAAACAATGTCCATCTCTCATATAGTTGTGTTAGATCTGAAACCAAATTTAATGAAGATTCTTCAGGTTTGCTCCAGCTGGACTAACATACTTTCTTTATTTGACCAAGCCCTTATTTTTCAGGTGGAAAGTGTGGCCTGTCATGCTTTAACGGCAAAAGTGAGATAATCCTTGTGTAAGAAATCACTGCCTAATCCAGTCCCGGTGTAAAACTGTTGACATTTGTTCTTTTTTTTTCTATCATTATGTGACTGGGCCTATTTTTTGCTGGATTAGTCACAAATCTCCTATACAGCACATTTGGCATGTTACTAGTAGTTTAACTTCATTAATAATGCATGAGGGAAATCTAATCCCTGGCAAAAGAGGTAATGTATTTTATGGTTACCAATAGCAATGATCTAAAATCTAAAGTTCTGTTTTATACAGGGCGGAACAATACTGTGGCATGATGACATCATAACATTCTTAAAAATAGGCACTAATTTTGTGTCATTGTGATATCACAGATATCTACATACAGTATTTCAAACACCACTGCTGTGTGATAGAACACTGCATTCATAAATAAAGAATTTAAATTTACAGGAAAAAAACTATTTGTTTTGAAATTCTGGTATAAAAATATTTTCTTCTCACTTACAGTTGTATTAGGTTAACAAAAGAACTTCATCATATATTGTAAAACCAATGCGGATTAGGAATCTGAATACAAGGGAAAGCAGTGACTGCTTTCAAGTAGTTTTTGTTCTTGGCACTTGTTTTACATTTGAGCTGTGACAGCAACAGCTGCGGAGTCTTTTTTTTTTTTTTTCAAAGATGAGTGTCGGCTAATCCTGATGAGATTCTGCATCTAACATCTTTTGTAATTATGTCACATTCAGCTTTAATGGAATAATTCACACTGAAGAAAAGCTTTGATCCCTTTGAAAGCTTTTTCTTCTAAATTGACTTTGCAAAAAGATCTCAAGATTTTCTGTTATGAGATCTAGAGATTCCCTATAGAAAATAAAGCCCCAAACTGGTGGGAATACCAGGATGTTAAAACACACAAGCTTATACACACAGACACACACACACTCTAATTTATCTCTCTACCTCCCTATCCATCCATCCATCAATCCATTTATTAACAGAACCATATAATTTTCAAATATACATAACACTTCAAATTATATTTCTTTACAAATAATAGATCTGCTCTTAGCTTTAGATTAGAGCAGTGGTTGTCTGGTTTTTTTGGTTAAAGATCCTTTGGGAGATCCAACCTTTTGACAGGCCGCTTACCACATAACAAAAAAAAAATTGGTGCATTAGTCATTCAGCCTTAGTTCTAAAAACATATAGTTAAAATATTTTCATTTTGAATCTCACCCGAATGAGGCTCAAACTGGACTTTCTGTTGTATCTCACCATCCTCACCATTCTCACCAAAGGGTGTATCACAAAGGTGTATCTCACCAATCAGGCATCCTCACCAAGGGATATTCGGGTTGAGTCCACGTTCTCCCAGGAAGGGCACCACATAGCCTGGAGCTTGGAAATCACCGGCTACATTGACTATACAACAATAACTAATGATACACAGTGATTTTTGAATGAGAAAAAGGTTAGGTAAGTACTGCTGACAACAGGTTATCATTTAGAACAGTGTTCATTCCAGGGTAACAGAGTTCTTTCAAATATCTCTTTTGCCGGTCTTTCACATCAAGTACATTCAATCTTTTTTGTTACAATTACTGAAAACTAGTAATTTATTTATGGATTTCAAGGATCATGCAACAAATCATAATCTTTTCTGAGAATATATTTAGCACCAAATGAGTAGTGCCAATAGATGTGTGGATGAAATTAAAACTGAGTAGACCAAAAGGCCATTCAGCAGCTCAGTAACAGAACTCGGTGGGGCGGGCCCTGGTGCGGGCCGTGCAGCCGGGCCCCCTCCACCCTAATCTGTGCCAAATCCGAATGCTGCTGAGCCGACTCCCCAATTACACCCCCTGCTCCCCTGGTAGTTAAGCCACTGCAGCAGCTTTACTATTTTTTCCCCTAAATCCCATTTTTTCCTATCTCATTTCCTTGCCATGCATTAGCTATATTACCTAGAATGAGAGCAGTTGCTACTTATTTATATGACCAGTGTATGAGACAGTGGGAATTCTGTTAAAATATACGCTTCTTAGAATATGTTTGCAAATATTAGAATAAATATATGTATATAATATTATTGTTTAGTTTGTCCATGCCCCTAATAAAAGTGAACTATGCCTAGGCCCATTAGGCTGTGTCCCCAATTCTTTGTAAGGGGTTTTCAACACATGACATCTTGAGCTGTTTTGAGAAAGAATAAGTTTAATTTCTGGTGTCAGTATCTCTTTAAGTCCTTAAAGGGATTCTGTCATGGTGTTATAGTGTAGTTTTTATTTCTAAATTACACTGTTTACATTGCACATAATTCACACTACCATGTAAAATTTCATTCCTAATCCAACAAGTGTATTTTTTTTAGTTGTAATATTGGGGTGTAGGCAGTCATATCATGACACTTTGTCTGGTCATGTGCTTTCAGAAAAAGCCAGTGCTGCACTATATACATTTCTGACAGTCTATTGTTTACCCTACTCAATTTTACTGAAGCAGTTGCAGTAGGACATGGATTTTTACTACTGAGTGCTGTTCTTATATCTACCAGGGAGAATTCACTTCAACTTGCAGAACAGCAGTAAAGAGTGACTGAGGTGTATAAGAGCACAAGTCACATGACTGGGGCACCTGAGAAACTGACAATATGTCTATCTGTCTGCTCTTTTGAAAAATGGATTTCTGTGCAGAAGTCTGAAAATGGATTTCAGTGCATCATTTCAAAATGATGCATTTTGAAAATAAAAAAACATATTTTTCCCATCACAGTATCCCATTAAGGGTCCTTAATTTGTAATCCCGAAACCCCCCCAGAATAATTACAAAAATATAGTCATTTGAACTTATAATTCATGGTGAAAATTCAAATATAAATTAAAAAATGCGTCTATGTATGCTTGTAGGTTTTTTGTAAGTGTAATCAAAACATTTTTGCAATTTTTTAGTTCAGGTGTAATAAATGTATGAAGTACTTTATTATACAACATATGTATAAACAAAATAAGAATATCAATTTAAATCAGTGGTTCTCAACCTGGGGGTCCCTTTCACAGGGGTCACTTAAGGGGTTCCAGGATCAGGTTCATCTCTCTCCCCACTAGTACTGGGGCAAGGTTGTAGCTCTCCTGGTGTTGGGAGTTGTAGTTCAGTAACCTGTGTAGGGAAGCCAGTTGCACTACAACTTTCTATATCCCCTTAGCAGGGACTGCCATACAGCTCTCCCTGCCCATTTAAAATTTGTAAAATTAACATGGTAATTGGGGTGTGACCACAAAATGGGTGTGGCAAAAAAATATTGCCGCACTACGCACGGCAAACAAACCTTTTTACAGCCGCGCTGTCTCTTGTACCTTCCTAACAATCCGCTCTGGGCTGGCAACCAAAATATTTTAATAGTTTATGGTTGGGGGTCACCACAACACGAGGAACTGTATTAAAGGGTCGTCGCATTAGGAAGGTTGAGAACCACTGATTTAAATAAATATATTCTAAGCACGTGGCAGAGTCTATCCAGGAAACTCTAACCAGGAGCCTTCAGCCCAGAATTTTGACCAATAAATGCCAGAATGCTTTACCTTGAAATATAATTTATACAGCTATGCAGATTATACATCTGATACATAAAGTAATAATAATATTATGGCTTCCAGTAGAATTTCATAATGACCACTAAGGTATGTTTGCAGAGCTTTAAAATAAATCAAATACCCCCTTCTCCCATTGTGTCCATCTCCTTGAAGTAAAGGATAAGGGAAATTTTTAGTTTTTAAATCCCATTGTTCTCACAAATATATGTCTTTGTTTATGACGATTGTTTTGTGGATGTTGTAATATCTTAGTGAAAGTCACTCAAAAATTAAAAAATAATGCCCTTACTGTTTCTTGAAACCAATTGTGTGTCAGAGAAAAAGGAATAAAAGTTTCTTCATGGAGCAAAATGGAACAGAATGCAACTGAAAAGTCAAAACTCAAAAGAAAAGCTTAAAAAATGAATTATCACTCATGAAAAATCACAGTAAAACTCTCAAGATTTCAGAAATTACTACTAGTGACTTCTGGAATATTAGTACGATCTTCCCCCCGTATTTTCTTAGCTTAAGCTGTGTTTCTATTTGACAATATCATATCCATTATTTATACTTGGGGAACTTAAATATGCTTTACGGGGTAATAAAAATGCTTTTGAAGATTTTGGTGGTTCATGTTAAATTGATTTATTGAATAATACTCATACTTTGGTTGTTGTAAATAAAATATATACAGTATTGTGATTATGAAAAATATTATAAGGTCCGTTATTTTTCAAATGCTTTAATTTTTGAGATAGGTAACTTCTTAAGTGTTTTAAAGGCTTTACTTTTTGTTTTTCAAATGAAGTAGGAGGATTTTCCTGGCAAAGCATGAGTCTTTGACATGATCTTTTAATACACAGTTGTGCTGGGTTACTGTTCCGCCTCTCATGTTCTTTACACAATTATATCCTTAGTTCTTAATTATGCTTACGTGGGCTTTTTCACTGACATTGACTGATACCAAAACAGTGTTCTTTATTGATCACATAGACTCATTCTAAGACATCGTGAAGCAGTAGAATAAGTAGGGTTATGTCAAGCAGCCGCCACAGATAGGTGGGCTTAGATAGATTTGAAATAAAAAGACAATATAATGTTTCTTCTTTTTTTCTAAGCTGTCTGAGGGGCATCAAACTGATATATTTCAGTGAGAATCTAGTGAGGCTTTGCAACTTTGCAACAGGGTGAAACAGTTTCCAAAAACCTATATATACATAATCCATAATGGGATTTTATTTTACAAATTAATAACCTAATTTTCATAAATTTGTATATATATAGACTGACAAGCTATGTATGGACTATTGAAGAGGTTGAAGTCAGGCATTTTATTACTTATCAGTGTGAAGACATGCCAATCATGTGCCCAATTAAGGTTTAATGCAACTGAATAATTTTATAGACCAACAATGGCCAGAGACACTTGGGCTGGCAACTGCCAGAGTATTGCTTTAAAAAGTCACATTTTACGCTAAAAATAAGGGATTAACAATGTAGATATTACATTCATAATATGCCATATTGCCATATTAGTAAGTGGCTTTGATTTTCTACTTGGGTACAGATCCAGCTTCAAAACAGTTTATGGTGCTGTAAAATATTTTTTTACATTGCTATAGAACCAAAACATACTATAATCCAAGCTCAGTGTTGGCAATTGTCAGGGGCCTTGTGGCTCCAATTGCAGTAGCCAAAGGGTTCTGAATAAGCGTAGTCAGGATTCAGGCAAAAGTTCAGGAGGCAGGCAGCAAAGGATCATAGTCAGAGTCACAACAAGGGGTCAAAAGTCCGGGAATCAATAATACATGAATTAAGGAGCACCCAGGAACACTAGTGATCGTGATCTTGGCCAGATGACTTCACATGAAGCACAGTTGGGTGCTCCTGTCAACAATACAGTAAACAAAGTGTTCTATCAACCACAGACATAAGTGTACATCCCATATTTAGACACAAATACACTCCTTACATAATTTTAATAAATGGATGGATAACTTTACAGGCATAAGATAAAATAATGTCAAAATCCCTTGATCCAGGTCATGGGGAATATGAATTCTTTGGTACTACATACCTTATAAACTTTTTCTAAAATATCCATAGCATTTTTAGGAAATAGGAAAATTTTGCATTGGTTATGGTGTAGATTACTCAAGAGTGTAAATTTAATCCTAGCCCCACTCGTGAATGGCATGTTGTGTTGTGGTGTTTCTCCATAAGTAAATCTGTTGTTGGAACAAAAGTCTGATTAAAAAAACTAAATAAACCATTTTGGTGTGGTAAGAATAATAATGGAGCTGAAATACAAAGAGATGACATCCAAAGGCAAGTTGGTCTTTAAAAAATGTTTTCTTTGCATTTCAAATAAGACTAATTGATGGACAAATGTTTTTTTTCTTTCTTTTCCTATAACATCAGAATGATGGCATTTAATGTATCTTACAATTTTTTATGTTATATAAATTGAGAAAATGCTTTGATCAGTTTAGCTATAATTAATTAAAATCAAATAACATAGCTTTCAGATGTCGGCTGTTCTCTGATGAAATGTGGATGTTAAAACTCATATGTTTGCTTACTTAGATGTTCAGCTGGGAAAAAACAAAAACTCATTATGTGTTTTGACTGTGCTGTTTAAATACAGAAAGAAAAAGAATGCATAATTTATATGATTATGCTCCTTATAAATACAAGTAGACAATGTGCAATTCCTATAACCGTTCACCATTTTCAATATCATAGCATGGGCGGGTGTGTTTGCATATGCTATATCCTTATCCCCAGTCATGTGTCCTCTTTGTATTTTCTGATGAAAAAAATATTTTGGGGGAGTGTAAGAGCCATATAAGGAGTAAAAAGGAACAATAATATTATATTTGTGAAAATAATATTAATAAGCTGATTTTTCAACCCTCCAATTTTCAATAATAATAATTTAATAAAAGTCAGGAAAATGTTAACACTTGGTAAAGTTTGTCTCTTTTATTTCTTAGCTTTATATTCTGGTATTTTTTGACATTTTCTAGATTTTTACATTGCTCGCTAGAGAAAAGTGAAAAAGTATGTTGTTTATAATTTAAAAGAATATCAATGATAAATGATGATAAATGCATTGTACTTTTTCCTTTCTGTATCTTTACTAGGCATAAGGGTTACTTGCTTCAAATTCCTTATAGGGAAGAGGTTAGAGACTTGGAACACAAGAGAGCAATGCTGAAAAAAGGTGAAAGAAGTCTTGTAGCTATATATTTTGTGAACAGAATGGTGGCGATCCAAATAATATGGTAACTAGGGTGATATTATGTATATTGTTAGGTGAATGTATATTTTAATTCTCATTGGAGTGATTCTGAGTGATTCTGAGTATTGCAAAGTGTGAAGTGAGTTTGAGCGAATGACATTATGGTCACCATAGGGAATAAATGCAGGTAAAGTGGTGAGGGAATTATTTATATATTATTTTATCTTGTGGGACTCAAAACTCTTTATACAAGCAAGGCAGCTATTATAAACAAACTAAGAGGCCCATTTGCTATCATTTGAAATGTAAAAATATTTTTATTTTTGGTATTTCTTTAAAACGCTAAAAATTTCAGATTCATTAAGGGGGGTTATTTATCAGAATCCAAAAAAGTTATCACTATTTTCTGGAAACCGCTCAGACCAAATCCGTGCTGACCTTTCCCCACTATTTATCAATACATTTTTCCAAAAAAATTCTTGTGCGGGAAAAAAAATGTGAAAAAAAATCCACATTTTTTGCATTTGTCACAGAAAACTCAGACTTTTTTGGATTTGATTCCCGGTTGCACAAAACCCAGCATAGAAGAACATCTGCCCTTGACTTCTACATGAATTTGACAGGTCTGAGTTGGAGTTCTTTTTTATTCAGACTTTTAACACCAATGGAGTTTAATAAATAAATTTCCCGAAAATTTTTATTTTTCCCTTTAAAAGTCTGACCAGAAATAATCAAACGTTAATAACTAAAGTCTAAGAACCACAAAAATCACTAGTACAAGACTGTTGAGGTCCCACATAAGTCAGTAGGAGCTGCACTGATCTTATTGCACCATTTGAATTGATTTGAACCTTTAGAGGTTTGCATATTTTTGTTTTAGCACACAATTCAGCACTTTTAGGGGCAGATTTATCAAGGCTCAAATTTCGAATTGCAAAAACTTAGAATTCTAATTCAAAAAGACAAACCAAAATTTAATTTTTTTCAATCGAATAGGTCCATATTCGATCAAATTCGAATCGATCGATTCAAATTTTTAGCGGATTTGATTCAAATTTTCAGAGTCCACTAATTGAATCCAAATAGGTTCTAGGAGGTCCCCCATAGGCTAAAACAGCAATTTGGCAGGTTTTAGATGGTCGGTCAGATTTTTAAAGAGACAGTACATGATAAATTAGAAATTCAAATTTTTTAATTTTTTGCAAATTCAAATCAAATTTGGACTATTCCCTAGTCAAGGAACACTAAAATTGCTTGAATTTTATTTAAATTAAAAAACTCACCTCAACCTTTGATAAATCTGCCCCTAAATACTCAGAACTTATAATAACTTTCATGACATTTCTGGTTTTAGAGAAATATAGTTAAATTGTGGTTTTAAAACCACTAAAATCATTAGTATTCAACCTTTAATAAATAGGCCTATAAGACTTTACTGAAGGCAAATCCTGCCGAAAATGCTTGAATTCTGTCTGAATTCTGAACCCAATCCTGTATTTGGTGAATTCCTAATAGTTCATTTAGAATACTCAACCGCCTCAGCAGTCAGTTATGGTGCTTCAGCCTGTGTTGCTGTATGTACTTGTGTGCTGGCCACAATGAAATTGACAAGGCAAAGCTGAAGAATAGGCCACACCTGAAAATTTTTATTTATGGCTTATAAAAAATATGGATAATTAGAAGCATCACAACCTGACGCATTTCTGACACATTAGATCCTTAATCATAGGCATCAAATGTGTCATAAATACATCAGGCAGTAATGTGTCTAATTAGCCATATGTTTTTTTAGTAGCCATAAATAAAATTGGATTTCAAACTTTTCATCAGAGGTGAGGCCTATTCTTCAGCTTTATCCCTAATAGTTACTGTGTGGGGGTACTAACAAGAAGGCTGAACACCAATTAGGGGATTATATATATATTTATATAAAGCACTGTGGACATAAATATTAGCGTGTATATCCTTTTTATCTAAATTCATACTGATGTTGCAGCTCATGACTTCACTTTTATTTTATCATAACATAATTTCATTCTTTCGGTTCTTTAAATTCCAAGTACAGACACATGTGTGCAATAGTGCTTTACTATATATTAATATACTGATGTAATTTTCAATCTCACATGCTTTACTATCAACATGTGTTATTTTTGGCATTTGTTATTGCATATGGAATAGCCTTAAATTCTACAGGAGAGCCTGCATAGGAGATCAGGTATGTACCTCCTTTTCCATTCACTCGCATCTATATTCTGGGAAAATTTCTGATACTCCCAGTAAGAGATCCACTGTCAGATTTCTTGCAACACGTCGCATACCCATTCTCCTGGCAAAATGTTATTTAAAACTGTTATAACTGTGATTGCCTATGTGCTTGTATTGTAAGAACAGCGGGATGATCAAGTTTTTAAGGGGGAAAATTTTTTAATTTTTAGGTAAAATAAAACGTGAATTTCTAAAGACTTTATTATAATCCAAACTGCTAAAAAAAACAGAAAAAAACTCCAGCTAAAACCTGTTAGCCTTCATGATTGATTTTGTCAAAACTTTTCCCACACTGATTTTTAGTAAATTAAGCCAGATCGTGGATGGGAGTTAGGTGAAATTTAAATTTTTAATATAAGGGGATAAATTAGAATTTTTATGAATCGCCTCCTTAAGATGTCAAGTTTTTAACTAGCTTTAAAATATCTGAGCACAAAAAT
>CM044432.1:55027836-55039790 GCA_024363595.1 Xenopus borealis | reverse complement strand
AGGTTGTTTAATTCTACAGTGGATGTTTCTGTCTCTTTAACATTTTTAATTATGACTATAACTTTTGATTCAAGTTTAACCTCAGATGAAAAAAGTAACAAGGATTGCACTTTAATACCCCATTGAACTTGGAAATTTTAAATTAAGAAAGCAAAAGTGTTACAAGTAACACACATTCCATTTTGAAGGAACAAAAGGTTTTCTCTAAATTGAGAAGAGGGATGTCACTGGACAGCAACATATTGTGAATGAACTATTAACACACCTTGATTACACTGGAGATCAGCAATGTTTGCAATTTAATCCATGGGTTCCTAGCCTTTAGTCAGTAGTTTAGTCATTAATTAGGCAAAACAGACCCCATGCAGTCTGCAAGCAAATTCCTGTTGCTATGATAACATGCCTGACAGTTCTGTTCTTGATTATCACATTATAATGGTGAGTAAAGCAGTGAGTAAAGTGCATTAAGCTTAAGCTTAAAATTTTAGATTCATTTAAGTTGAATAAAATAAAAAAAACGAGTTTTCTGCAAAATAAAATTTGAATAGTGGGAAAAAGTTCAACTTCAGAGTTAAAAATAAATCAGCCCTTAGTGTGAATGTAAGTTGCTTTGACAAATAAGTAATTTTTCTAACCTCAAACACACACAGAAAATCATATATTTTGGTCAGATGTCAATGGCTTCCTTGTAGATATGCCTGTGAGAGATCATCTTAAGTTAAGGGTTGTTTTTTTCCAAAATTTGACTTTTTATCACTGTAATTAAAAAAAAAATTAGACCAAAATCCCAAACCCGAATCCCCTTAATTTACCAATAAATTTGATCAGTGCAGGGAAACTTTGTGACAAATCTTGAGACTTTTTTACATTGTTGCTGGAAAACTCAACTATATTGCATTGTTAATCAACAACTTATCTGATTATCGAATGAAAGCCAGTGCCAAAAAGACCAAAACTATTGAGAATCATGAAGGTACAAAACATGTTCTTATTATTAAAAGGACCACCTGCGATTGACTTCTACATGATTTCAACAGATTTTAGCTGTAGTATTTTTGGTTTTGGATTTTTATAGGAACAGTAACACCAAAAAAAGAAAGTGTTTTAAAGTAATGAAAATATCATGTAGTGTTGCTTCAGAAACACTACTATAGTTCATATAAACAAGCTGCTGAGTAGCAAAGGCAGAAATTGAAAAACGGCTATATTTCACAGGATCTTAACAGCTTCAGAGCATAATAAATCTCAAAAAATGTTAGTTTTTTTTCCTCTGAACATTCAGATTTTTTCCCCTTTAAAACTCGACCAGAAAAATAGGCCATAGGGCAAGCAGACATTTGAGTAAAGTAATACTGTATTACATAGATCAGAGTAGTAATTGCTTATAGGTTGAAATCGATTACTAAACTGCTGTGATTTTGCCCTTGTTAATAAATTATATTAGATGGCTTTTTACAGTTGCATATAAACTCTATAAATGTATTGTCCTTTTTGATTGTATTGTAATACTGTTATTTCTTTCTTAGCTGGTTTACTAGTTGGTGCCAACACAGAACATAAATATGTCTAGGTGATCATCATGATACTATGTTAGCACTGGTGTGAATGAATGAAGCTCCTGGCTTTGAACTCTCTTCTTCAACACTATTTATAGTCTGAAATATTCACTTCACTAAGTTTGTTTCACTATACACTTGTGATGTCTGTAACTACAAACATGTCCTATATCTGTTTATATATATTTAAAAGAAAACAATCATTGCAGCACAATAAGCTATAATTAAATAACATATACATGGAATTTTATACTACACCCTTATACAGTTATGCACCAATATAGCTGGATGTCTGAGGCCCTCTTAAGCTAATCATACCTGTTCCAATACCATTGTATGGAAGGAAGTTTAGTACAACTTTGGTATATGTATGGCAGACTGAAACTATACCTACAGTATGTACCATGAAAATCTAACAGTTAGTCAGGTTTTAAAATTAAATCTATCAATGTACCATGAAAACCAGTGGAAGGAGTTGTATGTTGTTCTTTACCTTGTGATGGTTTTCATGGATGTTCTCTCCTTCCATTGCAGAAACAGTTCACTTTCTTATAAAATTCAGTTTTAATATTCTGACAAAGTAACAGTCAATTACATTTAATGTAAACCCCACTTCTATTGTGCACCTTCTTTTTTATGGCCCCATAGCTGTCCTGTCTAACTGGAACATTATCCATCCAAGAGATTTTTATGGCTGCACCACACAGGTCTTTGTTTGAAATAATAATTGTAATATGATGTTTTGCCCTATAAACATATTGTAAAATGAAATAACTTGCCCACTGCATAAAAAATTGCCAGTAACTTCCTGTTTCCACTAACTTTTATAGACTTCACACAGTGGTGGCAGAATTACTTTTCCGGAATTATTTGGAAACTGTAAAATAATGCAGTGTTGTATATACTTGTCATGTGGCTTTAAAAATTATAGAGCCCATTTACATCTACAAGTGCAGAAAGCAAGTGCAATTTCTAGTTCAAAAGCCATGTTTTTTTCCCAGAATTCCCGCATTGTTGCAGTTGCATGGGGCAGTTGTGGCTGATGCAGTTGTGGACACAATGTGTGAAAATTAGCATAATTGCATTTACTTGTAAATGTGCATCATATTTTTGAAACCCAGTTGGCATAATTTTTGGGATTCTGGGCATTCTTTATATGCAAGTGTGTTGAGCCCATTGTGCTAAGGGAACCCTGTAGCTACTGCACAGCAGCATTTATTTGGAACAGGAAGGTGAAGTCTATGAATGCAGATATGTGGCAGTACAAGGAGTACATTTTTATACAAGAGCCTTTAATGAATGAGTTTTACATGCAAATGCCTGTGGGAAAATTTGTTTTTGTCGTATGCTGGAAAAAACTTCCAGGTACTGGATTAGCAGGGTCTGTGGCAATGAGACATCGGGTCTTGGCCCTTCTGGGCCCAACTCTCCCCACCACCCCTAATTATGGACAAAAAGGAGAAGGATTTAGGTAAGTTACCGGACTGCTGATGCACCTGTCTAAGAAAAGGCTAGTGCTAAATGAACCATCTTATTTTCATCCAACAGACTTGCTAAAATAAAAATATTTTTTTAGACCACAGCTTTGTAGACAGGGTATGAGAGCACACCCAAACCTGCAAAGGTACACTACGTATCTGGATATCAAATAATATAAAAGGAAACTAGACATTTCAAGCTGAAAATGTACTGTAAAAATGCCATTCAACTGTATGGTGGAAGAAAATGAATATCAATGCACTTTGTAGAACTCAGGTCTCAAAAAAATTTAAATAATGTATTTTTAAATTTTTTTGTTAATTTTTGTTATTTTTTTATTTATTGTTATTTTTCTGTTATTTTGCATGTTCTTATTGGCATTACCCTATTTAGAAAGCAGTTGGAAGGTAGATTAGTCTCTAATAAAATAAATGGTATATTATATAATGTTTAACAACACCTCTGGTTACTTTGATTTGGTTAAAAAATATTTGGCTCTAGTTTAAAGCATGTAAACAGGTTGTTGTGGTCTGGAATTCAAACTGATGGACAAATGGATACTACAGCTGGATTCCATAATTGTTAAAAGAGTCTTGGGGGCCTTATCGTTGGTAACCCTGGTAAGTCTTAATTTTCTGCTTGATAGTTATGATTTTGACTTGGTGTTTTCAGACCTTGATGCTAATCTCTTTAGAATATGAAAAGGATCAAGCATCTTTAGAAGAGGTGAGATCTATGTTAAGAAGAGGTGTATTTTGATTCAACTTTGGTTGCACTGTTCATTGTTTAATATAAACGATTATAAAGAAGAGAAGCATAAGTTTAAAATAACAGAAAGCTGCTTTCTTCATAGATATCATGGAATGAAAAACACTTGGAATAATATCTGCAAAAGAACAAACAATAACCAAATTGGTCCCTGTGACAAACCAAAACATTTACTTTAAACCATTAGCATGCTGCACAGTAAAAGTTAACATACTGGCCTTTTAATAGATCCCAGGCTGTAAGGGACTTGCTGACCAGTGAGCTGGACTGGGTCAAGAGCAGGTCACAAGTTAAAATATGCGTGAAAGTCATTTCCCAGCTGACCAGTGATTTTGCTGTAATAAAATGCACATGATCAGTTCAATGCTCTTGTACTGCAAATGTCACACAATTAAAAGGAGTAGCAAAAGGAAAGTTAGGCTTAATTAAAACTTACAGATCACAGATTATCAAAGCTGAAACATGAATACAGGTATGGGTTTACTTATCCTGAAAACTCCAAATTATGGGAAGGCTATTTCCCATGGACTCCATTTTAAGCAAATAACTGTAAAAAAAAATTCCTTTATCACTGTAATAATAAAACATTACCTTGTACTTGATTCCAACAAATATTTTTTTAAACTATCCTAATGGGTTTATTTAATGTTTAAGCTATTTTTTGTGGACTTCAAGTACTGTGTTCCAAATTACAAAAAGATGCCTTATCTGGAAAGCACATGCATCCTGAGCATTCTGGATAACAAGTTCCACACTGCACTTAGCGCTGCTGTTATGCTGTACTGAGCCTTAATACATCACAGAGAATAAACACATTTGACTGAATTGATTTAGTGTTTAGCAAAGTGTTTACACCAATACATGGGTAAGCATTGACTGTAGACTTGACCAAACATCGCTTTTATAGGCCCCAAATCGTCACTTCCTTGATAGCTTGTTCAGGATGGGAAATACCCTCGATTGCAATCACTTGACATGTTCTATATGGATCCCCTGTTTGCTTTAATCATTGGCTAGAAAATCAAACAATCAGATCAGTCTGATTTGAACAATCAAATGGGTGGCTTAACTAAGCAAAAAATAAAATCCACAAGAACTTATCTCTCCGTGAATAATTTTTGGTAGAAAGAAAACTACAGGTATGGGATGTGTTATCTGGAAACCCATTATCCAAAAAGTTCTGCATTATGGGAAGGTCATCTCCTAAAGACTCCACTTTAATCAAATAACTCATATTTTTACTTATTTCCTTTTTCTCTGTAATAATAAAACAACACCTTGTATTTGATCCTTATTGGGAGAGAACAATCCTGTTGGGTCTAATTAATGTTTGAAAGTTTTTTTAGTAGTCTTAAGATATGGAAATCTGAATTATGGAAAGATACCTTATCCTAAAAACACAAGGCCACAAGCATTTTGGATATCAGGTGCCATACCAGTACTATGTAGTACAGAAACATTTATAGATTTACATTGTCTAGTTCAAATCAATTGCATACACTTTTGGAGAGACTGTACCTGTAGCCTATGGTATATTCTTCATCTACAGGGGCTAAAGTTCACCACATGGAGCTCCGTATATTATATGTTTCCTTTAAAGTTAAATAAGTTTTACTAGTTCAGTATATGTCGCTCATTGGAATTAAATAAACAAGCCACCCAGCTCTGTGAAAAAAATCCTTTTGCCCTTAAGTCTTTCCTGGAATCAGGCCCAGCTTCCTGAGAGAGAGGAATAACTTGGAGGGGACACTCTCTTCTGTGTCTGACCAGTGTAATATAAACTTAATCCTTACAGAACAAAACAGTACTTTAAAGCACAATATGTGATTACAACCTTCAATTCCATACATACAGACTAGAAATCCTAGCATACACTCACAGAAAGTGTCCAGAGGGCTAGGTTTGTCATTAAAGCTCTATTCTTTATATTTCCAATTACCTAACGTATGTGCACATTGTACATTGAATATCAGATTCATTTTGCTCTAATGTTTGGAACATTTTTGAAGATATTCAGAATGTGTGTAGTAGAGAAATCCAAATTTCCTATCAAGCTTTGTTGCATACAACTTAATTTGTAACACTCTATGTTAGTTCAAAATTAACTTTACAAGTGAAGGAGATGGGAAATAAATTCTTGATGAAAAGTATTAGTGCCAGACAGACTAAACCATTGGCAAATACCCTCATTCTAATGACTAATATATCAGTTTGATTGATCCATTAGTTGACCTTTAGCCAGGGATCATTAAGTTGACACCTGGTCTGGGAAAAAAATGAATTTCCACCTGCAGCGTTGATTCAGTACATAGTCATTCAGATGTATTTCTGCTGCATTTGACTGGATTTACACCATTGGTTAATATCATTTTTATTATTAGCAGCCTCATGTTTTGATGTTGTTTCTATTTTCTTAAGCACCCATGATTGCCTTCTAGGAACAAATTATAGCAATAAATTAATATACAATCTGTCATTTTGAGTTGGAATGAAAACCATCATCGACATAAACGCAATAGCAAAGCAGAAGTGTTAATAGCGTAAAAGAGATTTTATTTATAATGTTAATCCCTGACAGTAAGCATTGGGAATGCTCACTAAATCTGCATATAGACAAAGGAGAACGTGGCAAATTTAACTGCTAAGACACTACAGGAAAACAAATAATAAAATGGGTATACTTCATAATATAGCTTAATAGTTAATTAATAGTTTTCATTTATACTTGTTCACAGATTTTGTTTTTGAATGTTAAGACAATTACTTGTACAAGTATGGGATCCTCTATATGGACAATCATAATACAGAAAGCTCTGGATTACAGACAGGCTGTCTACCATAGACTCCATTTTTCAAAATAATCCACCTTTTTAACTTGTTTTCCTTTTTCTCTGTAATAATAATAATACAAAAAATTCAATAAAGCGAATGACAAATGGTTTTAACCACCAAAGACCAAAGAACACCCGACACTCCCCAGTAACAAACAACTTTCTACTGGCTCACCACATGCTTAAAAATCACTATTTAATACTAGCATTTAAATTCCTTAAACAGATATTCTGTGTTGTCTTACTAAAGAAGACATTTTGTTGCTATATCTATACATAGGGAAAAGAAGGTATTCCACTACTACTTACTGACTGTTTTAAAATGTGTTCCCAGGAAATACAGGGGATTTTGAAGAGTGTATTTATTCCTTTAATCCCTTATTCAATAGGCCTACTCAGCAGCAGGGTTGTGATTCCTTAAAGGAGAACTAAACCCTAAAAATGAATATGGCTGAAATTGCCATTGTATTGTGAGATTTATGTACGAAATTCACGTGAAATGATTGCAGTTTGATCGAATTCGATCGAATTACGATCGTACAAATTTTTTGTGAAATCGGATATGCAAATTTGGCCTCTTTGATCATCGAATATCGAATAGATCGAATGATCGTATATTCGATAATTCGATCATTCGATGATCGAAGGAATCAAAACTTTAAAGTTATTCGACTGCCTACTTCGCCAGATTGAACCTATCGAATTGTAATAGAAGCCTGCTCGAATACCATTCGTCAGATCGGAGCGTTCGATCGTTCGAATCGTACAAATTTTTAGGACACTCGAAGGAAATTTCACAATTTTTTCGTGAAATCGAACGATCTGTATCCGATCGTAAGAATTCATAGAGAAATCGTATAGTGAGCAAAATGATAGCGATGGTCGAATGCTTATCGAATTTCGAATTTAGTCGAGCTAATTTTGGGGAATAATAGTAAATTTGCCCCTATGTTTATATTGTGAGAGGTTCCTAAGCTCAGTAAGTGACAGCAGAACAGACCATTTGCAGTTAAAGAGGTTATTCACCTTTGGGACAATAAAGCTAGTTTAAAAGCCCATGTCATAAAAAACGTTTTTGTAATGTATCTTTATTACTTAAAATGGTTGATTTCAGAGATACAAACCATAGAAGCTGATCATCTCTGCAAAATCTATCAGTTCTCTCTCCTATGAATCCAAGATTGTGGGACAGGCTCTGTGTAAAAAAATGACAGGTTGTCATATAAGGAAGTTGAGGATGGAACCTGCACAGAGCTGCTATCTCTCTCTCCTGTTTCATTTGCATATTGTTGATCCGATTGGCTGAATCTTGCCAGCCAATGGAATTGAAGATATGCAAATAAAGCAGAAGAGAAAGCTAGCATGCTATGTACAGAGTCAACGTCCTTATATGGCAACCTATTGTTTTTTTTTCACAGAGTGTTAGCGATCCCAAAACACAGAAGAGAACTGAGAGAGATTTGGTAGAGATGATCCACAGCTTCTATGGTATGTATCTCTGAAATCAAACATTTCAGGTAATAAAGATAAATGACAAAAACGTTTTTTATGACATGGGCTTTTAAACTAGCTTTATTGTCCCAAATGTGAACAACCCCTTTAATCAGCAGAAAAGAAGATGGGGAGCTACTGGGGCATCTTTGGAGACACAGATTTTTCCTGCTTAAGTGTGGTAGTTGCCTTGGGCTAGTATAGAAGCCCAAAACATAGGGGGAGATTAATCAAAGAGTGAAGTGAAGAGTGAAGTTCCGCCACTAGAGGGAAATTACACAGCTCTCAATTCATTTCTATGAGATTTTGAAAGGCGTATTCATCAAAAGGTGAACTTTCACTTCACCCATTGATGAATATGCCTTTCAAAATCCCATAGAAATGAATTGAGAGCTGTGTAATTTCCCTCTAGTGGCGGAACTTCACTTTTTGATGAATCTCCCCCATAATGTATAGCAACTCTAACCTACTTCATTAGTTAGGTTTTACTTCTCTTCTACAGGAGAAATAAACCTTCATTAGTTAAGTTTTACTTCTCTTTTATAGGAGAAGCAAACCCTTGCTAATAAATCCCCTACGCCCTACCCTACATAGACCCCCTCCCCCCTGCTCCCCCCTCAGTCTAGGTAGTACCATTGTTGACTCTTACTCTTTATTTACTCCTCTGCGCAGATTCAGGGCATCGGGGTTCCCTTTTCTTCAGTAATCTTTGGTAATAGAGCGCCGTAGCGGCACATGTGCGGTTGGAGCAACCTTCTGTTTTGCAACAAAGGCTTATGCGCCGAAAGTCACGGAAATTGCCAAAGTGCCAGAAGAAGACCCAAAGATTACTGAAGAGAATAAGATGACGCCCGTGAACTCAGATGCCCTGAATCTGTGCCAAGGGGTTAATAAAGAGTTAGGGTTATTTACCAAAGGCTGGGGGGAGCATCTAGGGGGTCTATGTACAGTAGAGGGTAAGGGTTTTATTAGCAATGGTTTGCTTCTCCTTTAAATTAATTGTATTTGACCCTTATATTAATTACCCCATGGGCTGGTTTAGCATTTTCCTGTTATATTTACTTTATCAATACAAAATAATTTAAGGACATTGTAATTTTAAATTGTAAAACAAGTATTAAATGTCTGCCTTATTTGCCTCTGAAGACAACTGCTACTCCAGCTAAAAATAAATGTAGGAGAACGATAGGCTGTGAGAGATGTATAAATGACTGTTGAATGACCCCAGACAGTGTGACCCAAGGAGAAAAACATTGAATTATTAAAGAAATATATATGCTTTTATTATTCTTTCATCAGATTTCTATTTAATTAACTCAAGAAAGAAATCCAGCCAAATATGTAAGCATTAAATAATGTTCAATAATAATATCCACATACAAAATCATAAACACCCTTCCAGGTATAAGAATCATGGTTCTTCAATGTACATAGGTTTGCCAGTCCATGGCAGAAGGAATAGACGATTGACTTAAACTGCAGTTGACTGAATTCCTAGTTATCATTTCATTTACATTTTCATGATGTGCCAGCTTAAGTAAATAGACATTAAATCTTCATTAATTATATTCTTTCCATTGACAACTCAAAAGGATGAGATTCATTGGATAGACTGGCTACACAGGATGGTCTAAATAGGGTTGTTTTTATAGCATTACTGCTGTCATGATGACTTACCAGCTGTAGGTTTTTTTCGTTAGCTTTGATGAAAATCAAATGAAATCCAGCAGGAGCTCCCAGAGTGCATTGTCCGAGAGTGTAAAAATGCTGTGCTGATGACAGATCATACTGTTTTTATTAAGGCTAAGAACACTGACTTTACTTTGCTTTTTGACCCTAGTGCGTTACTGTCAAGGCAGTTTTATTTCTACAAATTTTCCTTCTGACGGCCTCCTCAGTGATCAGCCATAAAACGTTAGACAAATTCCAATCATCTGTATATAATTATGGCAGGTTCTGCTGCTTCTATATGCTAGCACTTAAGATATGTTTCTCTTTTCTGGTTATCAGAAAATAAATTCTGTTTCCAAACAGATGGATCATGACTTTGTTCTGTCATACTGATTCTTCACTTATTATTGAAAAGAATACACAGGCATTCAATTTTGCCTTGTACATATCTGGGAAGATGTGGTAAGAATGCAGGTTTTCTTGCCAAATGAATAATCTTTTATTAAGAAAAGTCAATATGGGATACAAACAAATCGTGCTTGTATTTTGTTTGTAAATGGAAGTAGTTAATTAATTTATCATGAAATATAATATGCGTTTGAACTGGATTAAATATTCATAAACGTGATATTGTGTGCAGTGTTTTCATACAATTAAATCAATGGTTTTGCCATTTCAGAAGATATCTATTTAAATACTATAACTAAACCTTAAAAAATGATTAAAAGAATAGTTAAGTAACTCTTTCTACAAAAAAGATGTCTTAACAAAGCATCTCTCAGGAATGGCAAACCAATTTTTACTCCAATAAGAGAGTTCTATGATATGTGATTATCTTCATACTGTTATTTGTTTTTTAAGATATTTTATATACTGTGACTACTGATATATACAGTCAGAATTGTCCAGACACAAACTAAGAAGACTTATCTCCTGCCAACTTGCCTCTCCAGCCTGCTTGTTCTGCATCCACTGGTTTTTCTTTAGGAGCCACATAGAGTAATGAGGAGAGAAAATGGGTGTTAGAACATAAAACATGGCAAAGCCTTTGAAGGTATATTTTGTCTCCTTTACATTTCTGTTGTTTGATTCAAAATTGACTATAGATTAGGCAGAATTATAGTGTATTCTCTCACTAGGCAGAGAAATATACTGAACACGAGAAATCAGAGCAAGCAAAATGATCATGAATATTATAATAAATATTATATCCATGTTTTTAAGAAATGTCCCTTATTATAAGTGAACTGGGGAATGTAGTAAAAGGCACAGCATTTGCCTAGATCAGGTAACACTAGTGGGCAGATTTACTAAATTCACGTAAAGAATTCGAAGTTCAATCGAATATTCGAATTCGAATAATTCAAATACCAAATTGGGTTTCATTACTTTTGATCGAATATAAAAAATTCGATCGATCGATTAAATCGTTCGAATCGATCGATTAAATTGATCGAATTTTTTATATTCAATTGTTTGATTGATCGAATTGCGGTAAAATCTGCTATCGAAGTCGAAGGATTTTACTTCACATGGCCGAATTTCGAATTTGTTTTTGTTCGAAATTCGACCAATAGTAAATCTGCCCCTAGGTCAGTAACAGTTGAGCATTAAATGCTACCTGCTTCTTAATTTTCATGGGTTACTAGACTCACAAATAAATACATTTTATTATTTTCTGCAACATAATTTAAATTAAACCAATAATTTTGTTGGAAGAAGGTGACCTCCCAGCCTTTTGAATTATTTACCTTTTGTGACTGCAGATTATACAAAAAAGCGAAGAGCCTACATTTAACAATTACATACTCATAGCAACCAAACATATGTTTTCAAACAGATAAATAGTACATGCTGCAGTATGTGCTGATTGATTGCTATGGGTTAACAGACCAGTAGCAAACTCTGCTTCTTTTATTACATAATTTCCATAAATGTATAAGTTTGGTTGTGCCAACATTTATCATTATAACAAAAAAAAATGTATCTATTCATTTGCATTGGTAAGCATTTAGGGAATAGTGATCATAACATGGCTTCTTTTGAGATTCTGTTTCGGAGGCAATTCTATAAGGGAGTAACTAAAACATTGATTTTAAGGCATGCAAACTTTGACAGTATAAGGGCATCTCTGCAACATATTAAGTGGGAAATGCTT
>CM044432.1:54994997-55007926 GCA_024363595.1 Xenopus borealis | reverse complement strand
TTGATAAAAATGAAAATCGAAGGCAGGATTTAAAAGCCGAGATGTACAGCACTGGTCTGAAAAATGGAAAAGTACCAAGCAAGCTTGACATGAACAGTTACACTGCTATAAAAAGGGTTATGAATTCCTTTTCTGTCTTTGCGCCAAGTGGCGGATTGCAAACTGATAACTGATCTCCATTTCTTAACAGCATGAATAAGAGAAAGCCACTTTGTATATTTTGACATTTTTCTTCTCTTACTGGATATTTGAAAAGGCAATTCTAACAGTGCTGCAAGCAAAGTTTGTGCACATTTTAATAGAACAAAATTATATATTATTTAAAGGAAAAACACATTACAGTTTCATTTGTTGTTTTTAAGTGACTTTTATTCCCAGACTTCCAAAAAAACAGAGAGAAACCCAAGACGACATCAGAGAAAATGTTGCCGTGGACGAACATTCTAACCAACAGCTGTCGCCATGAGTTCATCTGACACATTATACATCAAGTAAATTAGAGGAAATTGAGAATTACTGACAATTACACAAACAAGGATTACAGTTTAACAAAGAAAGCCTATTAAATAGTATAGACGTAAAGAATATAAACGTTGTAGGATCCAAATATATATATATATATATATTTCTTCTTTTTAAATGTAGAATGCCCATCCTTCTGTGAACAAAAATAGACAGAATAAATACAAAGTGGGTACATAATGTACTCTACAGCCTGTATTCACCAAGGATTTCAGTGGTATTTGCCAAAATATGCTAATGACAAACTTTGCTGAAACATGTAGGACTTGATTCCAAACTATGTATTTGTAAGTTATGTTAAATATTTGCTTTGAGATTTTCCCTCATTCATCTCTGAGTATGTTTAATAATAATATTTGCATTCATCCATTGTTGTTGATGTATGTTCCTCATGGAATCGAGAAGAAATCAAGAGGAGTGCAGAAATGAAACACATTCCAGGATACTGAAGTTTTCCATAATTTTTTTCCAGCAAAATGGAAGGTCAGTGGTTTGGGCATGATGCAGTTGAGGTAAGTGTAGTAACAAGGAGGGGCAATTTCTACTTACTCTATTCATTCTTTCTCATCAATTAATGTGAGACTCTGTGGAAGACATAAAAAGCAAGATGACATGTTCTATATCTTACCAGTCATCATATTGCTCTATTCAAATGGTATCTTCAACTTGTAGTGGAATGTGGGGCCACGGTGGGATCTTTAACTATTTAATCAGCAGTCCAAATTCTCTCTCATACATTTTTTTCTGGATATCCTCACAGAATCTTAGGGTGATCAATGAGTAGTTTTAATATCTGGAGGAAGACTTATGATCCTTACTGTCAAGAGAATCTTAAAAAAATAAATAAATAAGTGGACCTTGTGATTAATGAAAAGCTTGGGGTAAGTTTTATGGAAAGGTTCAGATATTAGTATGCTAACTAGCCAGCTGCCCAAAAGCCTTTCATATTCTTGCCAAAATTAAAGGAACTGTTTAGATTGTGTTCATAAGAATTGAACTAACATCAGCTAAATGACCAGAACATTTGTAGGGCTTATTTACTTAAGGTAAGGCAGTGTGCAAAGTAAATCTGCAATTGGCCATTCATCCTTTGCTGAATTTCTGCAGATTTCTGCACTCCACTTTGAGGAAAAGAACCTGTAGCTTCCATAAAGAATACAGTGCTGCCTGCATTTAGTAGCACTGTATTCATGAGGGGCGGGGAAGAAAGGCACATAGATGTTGTTGCACCCTATAATGCTTTTGCACTCTTCACTTTTTATGTAAATTAGTAATTACAAAACAGTTTGCCTATGTTATGTATATAGTGCTGACACTTTGCAGTGATTATGCCTCATTCACATCAGTCCCTGTACCAATGGAACTGAAAAATTTCGTGTAAGCTCACACATGGTCAATTCTTTCAGAAGCCAGTGAAGCTGTCTGTATGTTTTTGGATTGTAAGAGGCAAATGGAGTAAAAACACTTATTTTCAACTCTTTTTATTAAGTTTTCATATATTTAGAGAAAATATTAAACAATAATACAAACATACAAAAATAATATCCTTAAGAAAAGTTACAGTGCAAATTGTAATATGTGATCTTTAAGGATTAAATGATAACAGCAATACAGAAATGTAGAAATAATATCTTTAAGAATAGTTACAGTATAAGCTATAATATATAATCAGTTAGGATTAAAAAAAAAAAAAAAACCATAACAACATTTCAAATCAAAAGCAAGATCAAGATACAAGGTTAATGCACTATGTAATCACTCTGATATAGAACATTTTAGGATAGAACTGAATTTTTTTTTTCCTCAGGTTCTAAATTTTGAGAATAGATTTTCCATTTTGAATCGAACTTTAAACAATTTTGTATTGTGTCGAATCTGTAACGCAAAGCTTCATTGATGTAAAAACACTTAACAGAAAGCTACTTCATATGTATAGTATTTAATATGCCAGGTCTATCAGCATCATAAATAGCAATGGGCAAATTTATGCGCCATGGGTAAATTCGTGTTGAGTTTTTACCAATTTCTTATAAATAAAATCTTGCCATTTCTTACAAATATCTGTTCATTGGTTTTATTACACATTTCAGTGGCTATGTACAGATCAATGAGCCATTAAAAAATACAGAGCATAGAGTGTTGCACAGTGCCACCTCAGGAAGTAATTTTATGGCCTTATGCCTCACGAGGCAATTTCGAGCGACTTAGAAAAACAAATCGCGCATGTGAATAGGCGCAGGTGAATTTTACAGTTGGGCAAGCAATTCAGGGAGATTAGTCGCCCCAAAGAAGCGGCGATTAGTCGCCAGGCGACTAATCTCCCTGAAATCTTCCCGTGTGGTCTAGCCCTTAAGGGAAACAACTATGTTGCTGTTTCAAAATTAGTATGAACTAAATCTTTACAGAAAGATTCAACTGCTTTAAATGCCAGTCAAATCTACAGATCACTTGCATTTGTCTGTATTGTTTTGATGTCAAAAGGAGGCCTGTATTTTCCTGCAACAGTTTTATTTCATAACATATCTTTTTAAATAGGTTTTGACAAAAATTTGTTCAGCATGGCCTGTGTGATCACACGAGATATAGTATGGCTACTGTCCATTCTCCCAGGCCTTATCTGCAGACTGAGACCAGATTCTATTGTTTATGTTTTGACTAAACAAACTCCCTGCTCTATAACCAAACATGCTTCCTAACCACACACTGAATTACACACACCAGGGCCTGTCTTTGTACAAACCATTGAATTACACATCATACATTTATTACATTTCTGCAAAGAATACAGTTATTTCCACAAACCATAACATGCAAATGATTAAAAAAATCACCAATAAATTTTAAGTGGCTACCCTGATCTGTTCAAGTATCTTTTAAAATATATTGACCTTCATAAAGATCTGTTCCTTGTATTTCAGATCCACTGGGTACAGGTTATATATATAGTGGCACAGTGAAAATAATGTTTCCAAACACCAGTCAAAAAAACAATTATGCTTCAATTTATTCTTTGATGTTTCAGCTCCAGGAGCTCTTCATCGGGTCTGCTGGAGTTTTGATGAAGATGCCTTGTCTGCTGAAACATCAACAAACTGAGGTTTGCTGCTTTCCCAGCCGGTGTTTTGCAGAACTGTTTCACACGATTAACAGAATTGGACGCAATAAAGCAAATACTTTTCAAGGTATACAGAAGATATAGTTAAAGTTTAAAAAATAAATGCATTTCAGGACATTCAGATGATGCTTTTTGGGCAGCAATATTGCAAAGAGAAACTGAAACAACTACACAACATATCAATAAAAGAAAAATGTCTGGTTATTAATTTCAGTTTTTCTTGCAGTTATTTCTCAACTGCACCGCACATCATTGTAAAATCCAAGACCTACATCAATGATACTGATACTTCTAGAACTCTTATCCACTTATTCTGCATAGGTAACCCTAAACCAATCCTCCTAATTAGGACACCTTAAAATAAACTTTGCATTAGTGCTAATGAGTAACAAACAACCCTGAACATAAATATCTTTGTTTGTTGTTTTCATAGCACATAGAGTTTAAATCACCACATCAACAGAATCTGGAATAAATCATCAGTTCTATTAGGGTTTATTTGGTGAGAAAATGGGCAGATAGTGTAAACAATTAAGCAGTTTCTACTGTGGACAGTTACAATCTACAGATACTTCTCAGATATGTTTCCATTCTGGGTTTTGAGAGGAATGTCTGGTGCTGACTTACATATAATCTTTTAAAAATAGTGAGCTCTTGAAAATAGGGAAAAATAAAAACTTCTGATAAGTTTAGGTAGTCTGCTGTGAAGCACTCTTTCATTCTCAGTGGTTAGTGCTCAAACATTAGTCTGACTTTTAATAGTCTAGGATGATTTCTGCTTATAAATCTTCTACTGGAGGATAAAGTTCAAGTAGATAAAATCAAACAGATGTTAGTGGGAGGATTTTTTTTCATGACCCATAAAAGTGCTATCATCAAAGCCTAGAATCATTTGTTTTGAATTATTACAATGTTATCAAAAGGGCTGTAGCAGGCTGTTTGTTAAGAAATAAGATCTGTTTATCTGAAAACAGTGCAGGGATACCATTGCTAGCGGTTCTTGGGAAATTGTTCTTTGACTAAGAACAAACAGTGGCTGGAGATTTTGACTGACAGCTGTCAGTGTGCTAAAAATCTAGCTAATTTTCTTAATATAAATATATGTATATAGAATCTATCTGATTACTAGAAAACATTTGAGTGTAGTTTTCAAAAAAGTTATAATTATAACTGAGGTTTTTTTTATTTAATATAATTATTATTGGGTTTTGAAAATTAAACTTTTCCTGATTATTTTTTATTATTTAGATCCTACTTGAGCATGCACGTGGTGTGTGGCTCAATGTTATATTGCTGACCACACAGTAAACCTATCCCCACAGGAGTACAGGAAAGCTACTTGAGTATATCAGATTATAAAATGCAATATCTTGCCCTTGGTCACATAAAAGGGATACTGTGATCGGAATTTTTTTTTTTTAAATGCATCAGTTAATAGTGCTGTTTCCGAAGAATTCTGCATTGAAATCCATTTCTCAAAAGAGCAAACAGATTTTTTTATATTTCATTTTAAAATCTGACATTGGGCTAGACATATTGTCAATTTCCCAGCTACCCCAAGTCATGTGACTTGTCCTCTGATAAACTTCAATCACTCTTTACTGCTGTACTGAAAGTTGGAGTGATATAACCCCCTCCCAGCAGCCTAACAACAGAACAATGGGAAGATAACAAGATAACAAGATAACAGCTCCCTAACACAAGATAACAGCTGCCTGGTAGATCTAAGACCAGCACTCAATAGAAAAAAACCCATGTCCCACTGCGTACTATTCGGTTACATTGAGAAGGAAAAAAAACAGCCTGCCAGAAAGTATTTCCCTCCTAAAGTCCTGGCACATGTCACATGACCAGGGGCAGCTGGGAAATTGACAAAATGTCTAGCCCCATGTCAGATTTCAAAACTGAATATAAAAAATCTGTTTGCTATTTTGAGAATTGGATTTCAGTGCAGAAGTCTACTGGAGCAGCATTATTAACTGATGCGTTTTGAAAAAAACGTTTTATGTTTTCCCATGACAGAATCCTTTTAATACTAAGTGCAATGAAAATACTCCAAAAGTCTCAAAAAGATATTTTGTTCTTAATTTCCCCTTTGTTGACCATCATTTGGTAACATCCCTCTTAGCCTATAACATGTATACAGTTATATAAAACATGTCATGAACTTCATACACACTCTTGTGTATATCTTCACTTATATAGCACTTGCTGAAAAAAAAAAAGCAATGTGTTATCATGCCAACTGCATGTACATTTCACAGGACTACATCATTATCATTCTTTTTGGTTTAAAATGGAAGCAAACATTTTAAACAAATCAATTTTACTAGTGCAGTGAATTATAGTGAATTATATTTAAATTACTTTTCATTTTCTGATGTTAATGGTCCTTTCATCCTCCCCCGCTTGCAGCTTTTAAGAGAGAGAGACTGCTCAAAACAACACCCATTTTTAAAGGCATGGGACCACCATTTAAAAGTACAGGTGTGCTAGAACCACATGGAAGCTTGGCCTGCAGCATAGCTGCTAGTGGGGTTGCCACCTTTTCTTGAAATAAATACCGGCCTTCCTATATATTTACCTTTTTTCCTATTAATAACATTGGGATCAACCAATTAATCTGGCGAAGTAGGAGGTCGAATTAAAATTTAAAGGGGAAGTATTCGACCATCGAATTTTCGAATATTCGAATAAAATTAAGTTCGAATATTCGAATTATTCGAATTTGAATATTTGATGGTCGAATTTACCTAATTTGCATATTCGAAATTCGAATTCGAATCTTTTTGAAAATTCGATCGAATTTCGAATCACTCATGTGAATTCATGTGAATTTAGTAAATCTGCCCCTTAGTCTGCATTTCTGTTGCACTGAGCCCTCTTAGGGAAGCAAGCCCTACATTTTGATGACCAATATGGGGTGACTTTTCCATGGAAAGTTGCAAGGTCTCAAGCATACTGGATAAAAAGTCCCACAAATGTACAACAAGTACAGTATATACTGCATAAATTGCACCAGTGTCTTCATTTAAGATATACCCTAAACTGGTTCAAGAGGTGATTTTGAAGCATTTAAATTGCTGAAAAAGAGTTTGCAGGTCCATGACATAGTGTAGTTTCCAAAGCTAAAGAAGTGCTAGAGCTTGGTTGTGAACACAGACTGGCATGGTTGGTTATAGACCTAAATGCAATGGTTGTTAACATGACTTTTAACACAGAATTGAAAAAGTACACCAGAAGCAATATTACAAGATGGCTAGTTCCCAAAGACATACATCCAAAAGCAACTACCCCATTAGTCTACACCACATCTCTCTTTATTAGTGAGTTGAACTATATATATATATAAGTAACTACAATGAAGATAGGCATCACTGGATCTATACATTATGTGTTAAGTCCTATCTATCTGATGATTGTTGTGGTTAATTTGGTATGTGTCTAAGTGGCCAAAATAGTCATATGCATATTATAACCATCAAGCTAATAGATAGTAGATATCTGAGGTGCCCTTTAGTATTATGAAGCCATCCCCTCAGTCATGGGGGTGTTGTAAGAGGTAAATCCTCTTAGCTCCCAAACAGACCAAGTTTTTAGGTGTTGCGGGGGTGGTATTCTGTAGGTAAGCTATATTTGCTTTAAAGATTCCGTTAGCATTCACTCTACTGATTACTGCGGCTGTCAATATATGATTGACCAGTTTTTGCCAGGATTTTGATATGTCGATAATTGGCCTGCCTAAAAGAAAGGATTATATGTCTAAGGGAACTTGAGTTATTAGAATCTGATCAAGCACTTTCTCAACCTACAGCCACATTGGACGAATGATTGGGCATTCCCAAAAAATATGAGGAAGCATGCCCCGCAATTTCTCCAGTAGAGTGGCGAATGGTCAGGGAATAGCTTATGTAACCTATCAGGGGTGAAGTACCAGAACATCAAAACCTTGTAGATATGCTCGTTCTGCCTCACACAGGTAACCATTCATCGAGGATCTTTCCAAACTCCTGATCAGTCCTCTAGGGACAGATTATTTTGAGTTACACTATTCCATTTAGTCATGTAGGTATATTGCCCCAAGCTAAAAGTTAAAGGTTCATTAAGAAGCTTGTATATCTTGGGAAGAAGTTCCTTTTGTGGCAACCCCTGTTTGGCCAGGATTCCAAAGGCCTTTCTCATGTCTGATTTTGCAGCCTCTAAATATGGGTAGAGAAAGTGGCGGAGTTTAACGTATTCAAATTGATGCAGATTGGATTGTGGTGCAAGGTCCCTTTGTTCCTGTAGCGTTAGTAAAGTTTTGGCAGGATTGTCGATAAAATCACTTGTTATAAATAGGCCTGTCTGTCGCCATCATTGCAGAATGAAGCATTAGTGTCCGGGGGGAAATTGGGATTTCGAAGATGTTTAAGGAATATTGAGACAGCAGACCTCACTTATATTTTAATCTGTCCCATATTTTCAGGGTTAGTTGGGTTGTTGGGAGTAAACCTTTTCTAGTTATATCTTTAGTATTACCACACCAGATGTGAGGGTTGAGATGTAAATATATAGTTGTTGTAGCTCGAACCCCTCCCAACTATAGTCAGGTGATTCCACTGGTGTCTAATAAAAGCACAACCAAGTGTGGGAGTTTTACTTTGAAAGCAGCAAGTAAGTTGCAGGTAAAACTTAGTCCCTTTGTAAAATGTATAATGAAGCAATAGAATTCTTAATGAATCAGATGCAATTTGAGAGTAGGACTGGCCAGATATGGGATGACTTTGACGTAGTTGGCCAGTTTGAATATATTGCAATATATGGACAAACAATCCCTGGGTAAGGCATTTTTTAGTAGCTGTATGCACAAATGTCTCAATGTCTTAAATATATTGATAATGGGTTGAGTGCAGAGAACCTCTTGTATTTATCTATCTATCTATCTATCTATATATATCTTTGCCAATTGGGCACACCTAGGCTTCCATAGTTTGTGGATGTAGTCAAGACTAATCTAGCTATTCGGTGGCTTTTTTTTTTTTACTCCAAATAAAATTATGGAATTGGTTTTGAACAGCTTGCAATGTTTTTGGGGGCACTGTAACCAGTAGAGTTGCAAACAAGTACAGGTAATTTGGCAAGATACTAATTTTAATTGCTGCAATCTTTCCAAGACAGGATATTGGAAATTGTGACCACTTCGCGAGCTGTCTTTCAGTAAAACTTATAAGAGGTTTAAAATTGGTCTCAAATAAGGAATCGTATTTTGCCCAAATAAGTGATAAAGTCCTTGAATTTGTGTTTTTTTTGGGCCAAATTGGGTGCCAACCCCAATATCTTCAAATTGAGATTGGTATCTCTACCATTGACTTATAAAGGACTTTGACAGGTCTGAGATGGCGGGTTTTTTGGATTCTGGCTTTTTGCAACACAGAGGTATAATTAATCTTGAAAAAATTTGATTTTTTTCCCATGAAAAATTCCAGCTTTTTCCCCAAAAAGTCCAACCAGATAAATTGGTGGTTTAGTAAATAACCCCCTTAATGTGTATCGGGAAACAGAGCTTTAATATTCTTTACTTAAACTTGTATTGTTTCATATATATTCTCACAAACCTGTTCCTACAGTTTTATTGATACAATTAAGTGTAAAAATGATATTACATACATGATATTCCATTTCATGTAACAGTTTGCCTTTACCGGACACAACAAGGCAGGGAAATTGTATCACTTGAAAGACAAAAGAGAGTGTTATTCATTTTCCTATTGAGAGCTGGCCTTTAATTATAAAATGAACGTTGTGTGTCGATGTACCCTGTGGTACGCTTATTCCTGATGTTCTTGTCATTATTTCCATTATAAAATAAATGTCACTGAAGAGATGCTGAACGTGCTGAAGAGGTGCAAACCTAATTTTGCAGTTAAGCAGACATATACAATATGTGAGCTGCATTTCAGATGGAGGAACTATGATAATAATGCACAAGCAAACAATCTTTTTTTATATATGAAACAGAAATACTCTGAGTAATCAGACAGCGAGTTTGTAAAATTATATTTGCTGACCCTAAATAATTCTTTAAGGTTACATGAAAACATAGGATAACACATTGCTACAATTTACTTTCTTTAAATGAACACACAGCTTAATACAGTGGTTCCCAAATGGTGGTGGTAGGGGAAGGGGGTTGAAGAAGTGGCATTGGAACTAAGCTTGAAGTCTACCTATGGTGGGAATGGGGGAGAAAGGCTATTAAGTAAACACCATAGCCCAGTGTAAAGGTAAGGAAGGGTGATATTTGGCGTGAATATGAATTTGATGTTCTAAATATTCCTGAAACTTAAAGTGAATGTCTAATACACTTATAATACCTATATCTGTTTCATAAGCTAAGGGGTAGGGGCCCTGACAAAGTTGGGGTTAAACTAAAAAAAATATTGACAACTGTCTTAAAGGGAAATGCTTGCTGGCCATAGACATGCAGATATAATCGTATAAATCCTCGATTTGTACAATTTTCGGTCAGTGTGTGAAGAGTCCCAACATTTTTAGAGATTGGTCGTTTGGTCGATTGGCCAGGTTAAAAGACAATCTCTGCATGTATTGACAATCTGACGATATCAAAATGAGCTTGTCATTAGAATTTGTCGAACAGAAGCTTGGTATGATTGCTGTCACAGGCAGAATATCGTCTGATTAGTTTCCCCTGCTGCTTTTACTACTTTATTTGAACTGAATGGTTAGTGACAGGTCGGAAGATGGCACCGAACAATGGTTTGTCCAATATGAAGGCTATGGGGAATATTTATCAAAGAGTGAAGTTAAGAATGAAGTTTTGCCAATAAAGTGAAATTTCCGCAGCTCTCCATTCATTTCTATGGAATTTTTAAAGGTGTATTTATCAAAGGGGGAACTTTCACCTTTCCTTTTTTTTGCCTTCCTCTGGATCAAAACAGTGCACATATGATATCATATTTTAAGTTTTATATGTCACAGCAGTGGTAGGACCTTGCCAGAGAACTGTACAGGTTAATTTAGAAGAGGGAGAAAGGAGGTTGCAGATGCTACCACTGCTTGTGCCAGGGGGCAGCATGCTCAGACTTCATATCATCGAGACACTGCAGGTCTGGCAGCAGGAATGCTAAACTACTCTCATGTTGGTGGCACAACATAGTAGTGATCTCTTGTTAAATTCTGGCTTTAAGTTATTGTTTTGGGTTCAGCTGGAAAGGTCCTATTTATTTGATAAAATCTAAATAAATGCTGTGGCCATTTTACACCCATCTCTGGCTACTGGTTTCATTCAGGTATGTCACAATGGGGTTCGGTGGGATGGCTCAAGGCGATGGGAAACAGACCATTAAAAAAAAAAAAAAATTGTGTTACTGGTCCTTAAGTCCATCGTCGAACACTCTTACAGGACACAATGGTTAAGCGTATTCTAACTTATAAAAAAGAAAAAAAATCATGTCATAATTAGGAAAGTCTATGCGGGTGATTCAACAGTGACATTTATCTTGATGTGTGTTGTTTTAGTTTGGTAAAGGTACAGCATCAGGTACACATTTTGTGTCAATTTATAACATTACCTACCTTGGTTGTCATGAAAAACACAAGGGGCTCCAGTTGGAAAACCTTGTACTGAAACATCACACACTGTAACTCTATAGAAAAAACACCATTGATCACACACTGTAACTCTATAGAAGAAACATCACACACTGTAACTCTATAGAAAAAACACCATTGATCACACACTGTAACTCTATAGAAAAAACACCATTGATCACACACTGTAACTCTATAGAAAAAACACCATTGATCACACACTGTAACTCTATAGAAAAAACACCATTGATCACACACTGTAACTCTGTAGAAAAAACACCATTGATAGGTTTACAGGCAAATAGAATCAAGATCACTGATCTCAGTCTAGAAGTATTCTGTCTAAATGTGATGTATAACATTAAAAAAATATTTTATCTTTCTGCATTTTGTTTAAGTTAATTGTGAGTGCAGCAATGTATCCTGTCAAACAATACAACGCTGCTAGTCTGCAAATCTTGGCATTTTATGTATACTACTGAGATATTGGTAGGAAGCAGGCTACTCAAATACCTAATCCGCAAAACAAACATATATTAAACCTCTTCCACAGAATGAGCTGAGCCAGAAACACTGATGGGAAGCATCTATAAACTGGACTGTCTCATGTTTGCTATTGCATGTGCAAGGTGTCCTGTAATACCTTTTAACCAAATCCTGATTCCAGTTTTCAGAACACCTTCGATTAGGATGGCCCTTTAATTCCCTTAATTCCCAGGTGAAACTAGCCTCCCTTTCTAATAAGTGACCTTGGCCTTTCAATCTTCAAGTTGGCCCTTTGGGATCACAGACAGGTCAACCATTTATTTACAGGTCATTTTGTGAACACAGAAGTCACGGGAAAAAGAAACTTTAATTGATGCTTAATCTAGCCTCAGATATGACATCAAAATGGATCACATATTTACAGTCAGTTTTCAATATTACTTTGAAATGGGATCTTTCTGTTTTGGGGGAAAATGTTTTTAGGTGAACCACATTATAACGGTTATGCAGCACTTCTGATACAACATGTAAATCTTAAGTAATGGCATTTATTCTATTGGAACAATTCAGAAAGCACATCCATACCTCGTACAGTGATTTAGTGATACTGAATACAAAACATTGTTATACATAAACACCTAATGCAGGTATGGGACCCATTATACAGAATGATCGGGACCTGGAGCTTTCCAGATAATGGATCTTAATGTAATCTGGATCTTCACTCCTTAAGTCTAATGGAAGATCATATAAACATTAAAGAAACTTAAAGGGATGGTTATACTTTCAAAAAGGATTAATATAACCTAGTGTGGATCAAATACATGGTACTGTTTATTATTACAATAATTAGGAGCTTTCTGAATAAAGGGTTTGCAGATAACAGATCTCATACCTGTCATAAAGTAATTTATTCTATCATTTGGGTCTGTATTTGGTGAAACAAGTGACATTTGAATACGACAGAAGTCTTGGTCTGACTATTATTTGTGGCTGCATTTTGCTTTTTTATATAAGGGAAAGTACCCCAAAAATCACTCCATCGTTGATGTTCCTTGAACTGTCACTTTTATGTACACAAAAATAACAGATTTGTAATCCTTTGGAATGCAGCCTTAAGTTCTCTTTACTAGTATTAAGTAATAGTAATTGTAATTCAAGCTTTTGGTACATAAATGGGATTGATTTAAGCAATTTGAGTTTTTTCGGGACATGA
>CM044432.1:54964662-54994987 GCA_024363595.1 Xenopus borealis | reverse complement strand
TTAATAACAAGGAGTGTGCTGATCCTTCACATTCTCTGCAACTTTTTTGTTGATCAAGCACCCCGTCCAAACAAGGAGTCAGAAGTGCGGGCACCGTGGAAAATAGATATATATATATTTAATTTAGTTCGACAGAGCACAGGCACCTTTTCATTGTTTATAAATAGCTGAAACCAGAGGGCAAGAAGCATTCAAAGTGAATGATAATCAGAAAGCTGCTCATTATGAAGCCTTATAAATAAAACCACGTGTTTATATAATGTAGGTAAGGCCTCATTCTCAGGGTTACAAGGACCTTTGAACTGTGATGTCTGGATATAGGGAGAAGCTGACACTGAATGACAGACAGGAACACAGTTCAAACCAAAGGCGAGGTATATGACTGGTTAAACAAGCTCACTGTCAGAATTCAGGCACTTATCAGGCTTGGCTGCTAATAAAACATTTAGAAACAGGTGATTTTTTTTTTCTGGACAGATTTAAAAATTTTTTGCTGTAAAAAGTCTAAATAAAAAAGAATTCCAACTTTGACTTGTCAAGGTCATGTATGTTATATCCTGTATATCCTGATCTGTGCTGAGTTTTGTTCAATAATTCCATAGTTTTTGGGTGTCAAATCTGAAAAAGTCTCAGGTTTTGGGCGACAAATCCAAAAAAGTCTAAGGTTTTGGCGTCAAATCTGAAAACTTTGTACGATTTGGAAATTTGTTTTTCACAATTTTATCTTTTTTTGGAAAAAAAAAAAGTTATCGCTAACTAGAGGGCAAACGTCTGTGGGTATTTGATAGTTGTTTTCGAGAAAATAGTGAGAACTTTTTGGACTTTGATATATAAAACTCCTAAGTGAAAAAAGCATGAAAAACCTGATATAAAACTGCAAAGAGCTGTGGAATAGTGATAGGTGAATCTGCCCTATATCAATTCACTGACAAGCTAAATTGCTAAAATACTATTACATACAATGCAAATGTCAGCGAAAGCCATTTGGTCGCAAACTTTGGGAGGAAGTTGAGGTCTGCTATCAGTCAAAAAGGGCCCAAACATGGTTGTGAACATTCGCAACTAACTAATCACTATAAGGGCAGTGACACATGGGGCAATTAGTTGCTGCTATGTTTAAAACCCCCAATTTACGGTTACCAATTGCCACAGTTCCAAGTCACAAAATGTTAAATACACAGTACTGTTGCTCCAAGTTGCCACTGGACTTTTGCGCAAGTAGCCGTGATTAGTCATATAAAGTGCCTAATAAGTCATCAGTACAAATTGGTATTGCCATAACATTATTGCAATTAGTCACTGCGATTGGATTTTAAAAATCATGGTGACTAATCTCCCGTGTTCCATAATCCTAAATAGGTTGATCCAATAAGTTTTGAGGCCATTAGAGAAAAGCAGAAACTTTGTACTAAACCTTATTAAAGGATAACTATACCCCACAAACAATGTAGGTCTCTATAGAAAGATATTGCCTAAAACAACTTATATGTAAAACCCTGCTTCATGTTAATAAACCATTTTCATAATAATATACTTTTTTTGTAGCATGTGCCATTGGGTAATCATAAATAGAAAATAGCCATTTTAAAAAATAAGGACAGCCTCCTGGGATCCTAGGATCCTACGGTGCACACAAACATACCAAACAAGCTATAAAGTTAGGTCACATGAGCCAATTAACAAACAGAGTTCTGTCTTGCTTCAACACTTCTTCCTGTTACAGTTAGAGTTGAAATATTTCTGGTCAGGTGATCTCTGAGGCAGCACACAGACCATTATGAAATGGTGGTTCAAGGCAAGAGATGTAAAAGGGCAATATTTACTGAAATATATATTCCAGTTTGGTAAGATTCTTTAATATGTCACTTAATTTGATATATACTGTTGCTCAAGTATTCATTTTGGGGGTATAGTTTTCCTTTAAACCTTATTTAACCATCAATCAATGTCTCATAAATCAAACCTCAACTATTTTTCTCCTCCTGAAGATGAGTGACAGAACCTTACAATACACATATACCTTGTCTACAGTTATTGATACAGAACAATTATGATGCATATTCAGTAAATAGCCCTAGTGATGGGTGTCAGGTTTATAGTACAATAGAAATTTCTTTAATATCAATATCAGGTTTTGTTTTCAATGGGCCTCTACCATACATTTCTGGAAGGGTAACCTCAACCCTGGTCACTGTCAAATGGGTCATATTTGTCATTCTTTGTACTGTCAGTAGGCAATCTCACCACACATTTTCATTTACCTTTCCCTGGTAACACTTCAAAGATTAATGTGTGTTTAAGGGCTTATTCGCGCACAAAGGTAAGTGCTAAACACTATACAGTGAAACACTATACTATAATTTAAAGAAGATGTGCCATATTAAGCACAGAGAATCAGAATGCCATTGGATGTGTGGAATCATATTACTTTTTTGTAACCTACAGTATATGAAGATCAAAGTAAGGGGAGGGTGAGTGAGCTAATATTATTTTTACTGCAAATAATTTTTCAGCCTGTTGCAGCAGTGGATCTGCTTAGTTTTGAAATGCAAGAAGCCTGTTAGCCAACTGTGAAGCCTAACTTTGTGCATTTTCTTCTAACAGTAAATTAATTACAGAAGATTACAGTATGTATATAAGTTGTTAAAGAAGTGGGTTCCAAACTGTTGGACTTTCCCGCTAGAGGAGTCTGGAACAATAGATTGAGTGACCGATATTTTGCAAGAATGTCTCTTTGTTCTCCTCAAAGCCAGCCAAAGTATGTTATGGTAAAATGTAAGGTAAACACTGTAATCATGTGTCTGTAACTTTATTATGAGCTAGAGGGTGGCCTTGACCAAATGTAAGACCTCAAAAGAGGCAATTTAATAAAAAAAATCAGAAAACCACTGGAGTATGTTGAATTATACTTAGCACTTTTCGCCTTTTGCATATCCAGCAGGGACAGAGTGAGGACAATTTCATATACTAATGTTTATAGTGGTTAATTCACTGAATATTAGCCAGTCAGCAAAATTCACAGCTCAAACCGAACATGCAATATAAAGAGGGATGTACCGTACCCACAGCTATTACAAATTATCTGGGGCCTTTTTTGGTTGTATTATTTTCAAAAAAGTGAAAAGAATAAATAATTGTGTGCCAGTTAATAGGGAACCAAATGTGATTTTTAGCCTTTAAAAAGCCTTAAATCTTGCTTTCCAAATGTTATCAGTATATAAAAAGTGAAAGTACTTCTGCTCAGGGGAACTTTTCTATGAAAGATTGGCATTGCAAATAACGAGTTTCATGACTATATGTAGACCTGTTAAAATTTTATTAAGGCGAGAGTTTACCCAGCTTTTTTTTTTTCTTTTTCATCATTCTATAAGATATTAAACTGCAGCGGCAGCTGTAGGAAATAGAGAAAGGGATTTTCGAAGGGATTTGTGTCTCCCTGTCTCAGTGCCTTTAGTGATCATATTATCATAACTAACACACATAACAAAGCTCTAAATCTGTAATTCAGATAAACTCGTCAGGACTTTGAAATACAAAAATCCCAACATATGCTGCTACATTTCTATTCAGTGCTGGTTTCCTTAACATGGATCTTGTAAAATTAGGAGAAAGCACCTCAACAGACTTTATATACCACCTAGTATAAGCAAATCTTTATTCATGCTATTGACGTGTTCATTTTTGTGACCATTATTCTGTGTTTTTTTTTTAATATAGAAAGACAAGAAAGCCAAGAGTCATAACAGCAAATCTGGATCAAACCACAAAAGGTTAATGAGCAGTGAGTTAGAAGCTTGTTTAAGAATGAATTATAAAGATTGCAGTTGTGAGAATGTAATTCTTGTGCAGTGTCTGTTTCCCAGTCCTGAAGACACAGATCATTAGTACCAACTGCTTTGTTTAACATGGTAAGTGTGATAAATAGCAAACTCCCTCTAACGAACCTGCCTGGCCAGAGGAAACATGATAATTCACACAACAGAGTACTTGATAGGTTAAAGTGTACACTGAAACTGTTTAGAAAGTCTTGTGTTAAATTACTTCTGGATATTTATCTTTACAAATAAAAGAGAGAAATGCTAACATTGTGAAATTTTTATTTTTATATGTAATTCATTAGATATAAGTTTCTAAACAGGTGTGACTTACAGTAAAAACAGCAACCATAACATTACCTTTTCCTGGTCTTGAACAGTCTAAAATAGGCATTGTAATATGATTTGAATCAGATAAAAAAAATCCACAGCAACCACTGATGCAGCCGATAGCCTTTCAACCCATGAATGGTCTAACATGAAATGCTTTGTTTTATACTTTCGGAAATGTATAACATAATATCATATACTGTCTTAGTGCTGTCCCCTTCTATCTTTTTGAAAGGGAGATCTCTACAAAACATTATTTCAGTCCCCAATCCATTTTGTCTAGACGTAATATTGTTAAATAAAAATGTAATTAGGACAATTTGCAAGTACTTACTGAAAAGATAGCAACAACTAATCATAATTAATGATTGAGCTCAATATTATGGGGAAATCATAATCAAATTATTTTGGAGGTCAAACTTTGGTCTCAACCTTAACTTTAAATTTGACCAATGTTTATCTTTATCATATAGAAAACTGTAAACAAGTACCTGGAAACCTCATATCCTCCTCGATGGCCAAGAACACAGAGTAGATTTATAGATGGCGTTTCATCAGTATTCATCTGTATTTATAGTCCTTGAATAAAATACATTTAAGTCCTTGAATAAATGAATACAGTACATCTTGTGACAGAATTCTTCACTGTATAACTGTATAAAATGCTTTCAAAAATTCTCTTGATATAATTTGGAGTGGGATAAGGGATTTTTCTGTAACATAGTGTTTTTAAGGCTACCAAAATAAATTACTAATATCAACTACTTGGCAAATTATTAGTGTTATCAGTGTTACATAGAAAAATAAAACCAATTAAAAAAAATAGGAATTGCTTGTTTAAAGGGGAATTGTGTGCTATAATACTTTATAATGCTAAGCTTTCTGGTAAATGGATTCTGGATACTAAATATTTATAGTGCTGTGAGTATGTTGTATGCTCAAAACAAGGTGTAATTATTAGAAACATTAATGGTACCACATCGAAAGCTTTTCAAATTAATGGGGCAAGCTCACATGTGACTATGGTGCACAATTCCTGGGATTGTTTATTTTAATAATTGCTGTATCTGGAAATAGTTTCTTTAGTAAAGGACAAAGGTACAGGATCCTTGTTCACAAATGGGTATATCACCAAGACTTTAGCAAACACCTATCAAATATAAAATCACAGGTTCATTCTTCTAAAATGTACTTAAAAGAGAATAGGAACAACTCTTTTTCTGACAATTTTAAATCTTTTTCTAATTTTAGTTTACGGAAAGGAATGTTTCTTGAGCCCACTCTTTCACTTAGTGAAGTGTGTAGTGAATAAAGCACCCCCTCTTGTAAAGGATGTTATAAGTTACTGAGGAGTTTCATGACCATATAAAAACATGAGGCCTTATAATACACAAGTTTTAGTGAGTCTTGTGACAAAAATGACATCACTCGCCATTTATATCATCAGGACTAACCATTTATAAGGATATCATTTACAAGATATTCAAGGCTTTTGTGTATTATATAAATATACACCATGCATTATTTTTAAAACCAGTGAAATTGGTGCTAGAACCAAATCTACACAAGGGGAGTAAGCATTTATTTTAATATTTCATATTTAATAGTTTCTTACATGTAACATTTTGTAAACACAAAGTAAATTAAAGATTCTTTATAGTTTCCAAAATATTAACATTAAACTGCTTCCCTCAGCTGCTGGGAATCGATCCTCTCAAACACTTTGACTGGTGCTATATTGGATTTCTTTACAAGCTGTAACTTTGGCAAATTAATTCCCTGCTTATTATACCGTTCTATTAACCAGACCAGTACAGTACGAATCACACTTGTCTCACAAAAGGGACATTTTTATATCGAAAGATATGTAATAGACGCAGCGCGGAGAAGAGATTTTGTGAAAGTGTGAAGTTACTGTAACAATGTATTTTGGCCAGGTCAGTACAGTAAGCTGCTCATTTTCCTCCCAAACCTATAGAACAGGAGACAGTGCTCTCTTTAAAAAACAGAATTTAACACAAACTCAACAGCAACACATGCATGAGACGAACCTAGATACTAGACGAAAGGGACAGGTGTCAAACCTTGTTGTGTTGGAAATGATTAAGAATTTTAGTTAATTTATGTATCTCAAAATGGCTAATTACATTTTAATTAATAATAGTTGCTCTCTAAAAAGAATGAGCAAAGGAAAATACTTCATATTTTTTCCAGTTTTTTAGTTTATTTGCAGATGTTTATTTTCCTCAAAATTTCTTATTTGTGTAATAGTTCAAATGTATTTGAAAATACTACAAATTAGCTTATTTATCAGAATATTGTGGGTTATTATATGATTATGAGTTGCCATACTTCAAGACAGTAGCAGCTCACCTAATAAATTAAGCTTGAAAACAAATTAAAAATCTGTTTAAGGTGGGGCCAGCTCTTTGATTTCTCTATTCTCTTTTTTTGTATTATATTTACCTTTAAGGAAAAAAAGAGGTGTGAAGCGATATCTTGGGCATACTAGTGTGCATAAAAGATTTATATACTTATATAATATATCTATATATCAAGTAATTGTGATGAAGTAAAGCATTATATTTGCCTCTATATATAGTTTTATATAGTTTATATATAGTTTTGCAAAACTGCATGATATGATTTGATCAATGCACCCTAATTTCGATCCAGTAAGAGTGTGCCCACTGAACACACACACACACACACTTATATATATATATATATATTTATTTATTTATTTTAAATATATATATTTAAAAAAAACAAATTTGCTTGTTTCTGGGTGGGAGCTGGAATAAAATTTGATTCAATGGTATTATTCATAGTTATGACACATAGTTATGACACAGTATGCCAATGTATGACACTAGATCATTTTATAAATAAATGCAGATAAATAGAAAAGTAATGAGAAAATAGAAAAGCTATGAACCTTTACTGTGTAAACATAAACTAAGGAGAAGCATGTTTTATTGGTCTTTTGAGTGTAGACAATCAGATTAGGACTGAACTAACTTGAAATCTGTCCACTTTAAATGAATAATAAACTAAGCGTCATGTTGTTAATTTTTTCTATAGAGCTGTTGATGGATGTATTTAGTTTATGGGCTGCCCTACTGCTTCTTAAACTGGGGTTGGTTTTCATAAACCTTTGCTGACCTTAATTCCTACACCTAATGCCTTTAGAAAATTTACTCATTTGTTGTTGTGTTAACACCTAAACTGACCTCTTCTGGTTCTTATTTCCTTAGATCACACCGTGGGTCACAGAATGGAGTTTTTAACTTTCATTTTCTTTCATTATTTCAGCTGACATAGATTTTGTTTTATTTTTTTGCTTTCGCTCGTGCAATTTCAAAAGAGCTGCGGCTTTTAGTCTATTTTAGTCCATGCCATGTAATGTAGACACTGGATCTCGATATGGTTTTTGGTTGTAACAGATATAGGGCACATGGTAGCGGCTGCTACTAGCAGACCATGAACAATAATGTTAAAATGATTCTTCAGACAGGTATTTTTAACAGTCAGTTTCAGGTTGTCTTGAACAACAGAAATGCATTTACCCCTGCATCTTAAAGCTTCAGGGATAAAATCAGTTGTGACATAGCAGTGAAGATTAAATTTGTAACAGATACATCAGCGCTAAAGAACTGGCTTATGATTTCACAGTGGTATTACCAGACTTAGTACAGTATTTAAGCGGATGGAAAGAAAGCTGGTTACTTGTGGTTGCTTTCATATTAGAGGACTTTAATATCTTACAAAGGCCAAAACAGCAATTGGTTTTATCCCTGCACTTTTACTTTTATGGCTTTTTTTACGTTCTTATGGGTGAAGCATACTTTATATTGCTTAATGAAGATAGAATACTATTACATATTGAATTATTCTCAACGTTTATACTGATACTTTTGCAATGCACCTGTGAATGCAATGAGGAAGAATACAAATAATTGTAATTGTTACAGAGTGTTTAATTATTGAAACAGTAAATTGTTTTCTTTATTAACACATTGATTTGTACAGTCACATGCATGTGTCTGTGATTTTTAGATCCAGTCAGTCCTGAAACCATTTCCAACATCCTCTTCTTGCATATTTTTTCTAAAATAATGTATTTTTGTAATACTTTTTTAGTTTGTAAAATGGTACGATATAGATATGCATTTCATACAGTTAAATGGCACCCAGATTATGAAGGATATGTGATAAAGACAAAATTGTTCAATACCTTTCCCCTGTGTATGTTCTCTCTTTACATATAGGTCATACCAGCAGACCAAAGAATAGGATGGAGCAGGTTAACTGCAGACTCTGCTGCAAATTATTTTATTTTATCACAACATGCTTTTGATCACATGGATCCTTTTTTCAAGGATACTTGTTTTTTTAAAATCAGGCATAGAAAAATGTACATTGGCACTTTGGCAACAGCACGGTGAGACCATCAGAGTTACCATATAGTTATATATAATTATATAATAAATAAAAACATATGTCATACAGATTGTAAGTAACTTTTGTTTGCTTTCTGTTGATCTATATAGAAACGACAAACTTTATCCTTAAAAAAATTTAAATCAAATTAAACTAAATGTTGATTTAGCAGAAAGTTATACTACATTTGTTTTTCACAAAAATTCTGTGCACAATGAAATACTTGCCATGACGTATTTGTTTTTCCAGAACTCCAAATGTTATCTTTCCATGAAGCATGTATAATTTACTCACTGTAAATGACAATGACTTCAGGAACGTATCAAAATTACAGAAATATTAATGCTGTGGTAAATGCAATATACAATATATATATATATATATATATATATATAAAATTCCAGAAATATTTATTTTCTCCTAACTGTGTGAAGAGTGATAGAATTTCCGCCTTTTGAAAATCGAACATGTCCCAAGGGGTTACCTTAGTCTAGATTTTTTTTCTCTGTAGAAATAAGCGTGTTGGAAAGTGCTGGTGCCATGCTTTGAAAATAACTTCTTAGAGGTTAAAAAAAGCTTCTGTTCTGAAGGATTTTTTTGCTTCACAGACAGGGTACAGTTTGCAGCTGTTTGACTTGCAACAGTGATATGGATCTGATCGTATACAATATACTGGGAGTCATGGATGCAGCTGGAATGGAGGTTATAAATTTGAAAAGCAATAGCAGATTTCTGCCCATTAATTGGCTGCTATTAAAAGGAAACTCAATGGATTTTAACTGTGGGAGCCTGTGGCTTTATATCTGATATCTTGAATTCATAGACATTGCACAGTTTTACTGATTCAGACCACGACTAATTGAAATATGAAGCATATGATCAAATTTAGTAACACCAGCATGCTTTCTGTTTTGGGACTCTGTGGCGGCAAGGTAGCATTTATTACACGTTCTCCATAACAGAGAGCGATTGAAATATCTAGCTGTGTTGTCATAGAGGCCCAGCTGGGCTGCGGCACAGCTAATGAAGTCATTAAGTGTAGTCCAGGCAATCATGTTTGAACTGAACTACACAAAAGTCTTCATTATATATCCCAAGGATCTCCATGTTTCCCTAACATTTAATTAAAGAGCAGAACTCAACATACACAGAGGTACACAGCTCTCTGTTTCAGCCAAAAGCACAAATGAAAATATTGCAGAAGATAATGAATAAAGTAGGCAATTGTCAGAAGTCTACAAAGTCAATATAGAGCATAGATTTTTCCTCTGTATAAAAAAAACATTTAAAAATATATACAAAAAATTCTGTCAATGTATTTGTAATGGTAAACATATTATTTCTGAATATGGCAATTTATAATTTGCAAAATATTGTATAAATATTGCAATGAATAAAAAAAATTCATTAAATTATTTAATGCATTTACTGCAGTTAAAATTGCTTATAATGTTATAGAATTCTATATTTTGCCTTCATATTCCAGATATACTATTTTTTTCTAGCACTATTTTAAGTTTACCTTATTCCATATCTGTAAACAATACCTGTCTGTTGCAAAGGAGCTGAGCTACATCTTCTATAAAATCTCTGTTGACATTTAGAGATGGTGCACTAAGGCAAAGCCGCTCAACAGGAATCCATAAAGCATTAAAAAAAAATTGGTGTTCATTATCAGAAGGACACACGGCCTATATAGTTAGGAACAAGACTAGTTCTTTCTCCAAAGTTGCAGACTTTGAGGCTGATTTCGATAAGTAAAATAAAGGCATAACCTATTCTCTGTATTTAAGCTGAGGAGTGTTGCATTCCTTCTTCAAATGTTTGACTAACAAAAATTTTGACCAGTTCCTATTGTAAAGAAAGCCTTTTTCAGCTAATGTTCTGCATGGTTGTAATGGGAGTAATCTCTTCAGATATGATAATGATGGCTGCATTTTTTATTGATGACGGTGCGTGTCTGACTATTCATTTTTTAAATAAGCAACAGAAACTCTTTTAGAAGAAACTATCTTCCACTGCCATTGCTAATGATAAATGTTCATTTGTGGCTACCAAAAATTTTCTGTTCATAAGAGTACACTATAGTAATGAGTAGTTGCTACTGCCGGATTTTGGCAATTCCTGAAATATATAGGGCCTAAATTATTTTATGCATATATTGTTACCTGCTACACCATCTATAAAGGCCTTAATTTTACTTACCTACACCAGGCCACCACAAATTTGTAGTTGGTTAAAGGGCACCTATTGTCTAAATATCCCCAACCAAAGGTGTGGGCTAATAGAGCCCATACTTCAATTGGGGGCAAAAGTATTTTTTTTTTTAAATTGCCCCCCTCTAGCTCCCTCCTGGTGCAAGCAGTGATGCATGCTCCAATGCACTTCTGACATCATGGACATGCACATAATGAGCGGGTTACTGCATTTGTTCATTACACATGCATGTGCCCCCAACATGGCTAGCGCTGGCAGGGGCCAATTTAAAAAAAACTATTAGCCCACATTGTTGGTTGGGGATAATATATTTAGTCAATAGGTGTCCTTTAAGGCTTCTCAGTAATCTATTCTACCATTTGTCATTTGTGCAGCACTCATATAGCATAGAGGGAATTATAAGTCATTATCCTAACTTGAAATAGCAGCCAACTAATACATATATATTAAGAAGGAAGGGAGCTGACTGTGTTGATGTGCTAGCTAGCCATAGCTACCAACATTGAGTCATGTTTATTTGCAGATCATCATTGCTTAATGCTACTCTCAATGATACATGGTTGATAAAACATAGAGGTGAATTCTTTTGAAATTTATAGAAACCAGAAGGTATTTACTTTCAATTAATTCCCAAAAATGTGTACAGCTAAAACATGCCCATTTATGGTATGCAGTCCACCACAATAGACTAAAAAAAGTTGGTTGTAGGGTTGCTACCTGTCCACCCTGTCAGGATTTCCAAATTAGGCAATCTGGACAGGGCTTCAAAATTAATGGCATGGTGATCAACAAATTGGTGATTGCCAAGCCATAACCCTGCCCCACCAACTTCATGGAACTTTACCCATCCCATCCCCTGATGACATCGCTCCAGACCCTGCAACCATAGCTGTTTGAATGGCTTCAACCTGACCCTATTACCACCTCAGAACCTTGCTATCTACATACTTGGTATAGATTCCACTTGGAATATTATGGCATTCAGCTAAGACAGTGCCATAACATTAAGCATCGGTTTTCAGTGTCATTTTACATCAAAACTAAACAGAACCATAATGGCAGGTAAGAATTTTGGTGACTTTTTCCATTTTCAAGTGTGTCTACAATACAGTTCATGTATACCTGGGCCTACACCAAAGCAATCTTAGTCATTGCATTGAGACATTGGCCTAATTCCTTTGTGGCCATGCATACCTGGAGTAATTTTTCACTGTGACCAGAACTCATTTCATTTAATCACATGTATCTCGAAGGCAATTTTATGGTCAAAAGTACTTTCATCACAAACAAGCAGTCAGCTTACCTTGAACATGAACCCAATGGAAAATGGAAAATGACTGTGAATGTTGCTGGACAGAAAAGTAAGATCCCTATTCCAATTGATCTTGGCAATGCTTACTTTGTCATGACACGATGGTAGAAGAAAAACTATTTTTTCAAGGAAAAAAAACTCAATTTGTTTGAGACTTGTTAAACCCAATTGGTATTAAAAGTCTGAATAACCAACCCGCCAGTTTCATGTAAAAGTCAATGGCAGATCTCCCTTTGACATTTTGAAGATATTCTGATCTGCGCCTGGTTTTGTTCAATAATACAAAGATTTTGTGGTTTCGGGAGTCAAATCCAAAAAAAGTTGCACGTTTCGGGAGTCCAAACAGCAGTTTTTGACAACCACTAGCAAAAAAGTGTACAATTCAGATTTTTTTAATTGGTGGGGTGTCCATGTATATTTAATCGGAGTTTTCAGAAAATACTGAGAAAATTTTGGATTTTGATGAACAACCCCCAACATTTCCCAAGAGATGCTTTAGTTGGGGTCAAAGAAGATTGTTGCTGTCTTTAACACTGCTGTTTAAATGAATTCCCAGTGGATTCTGAGAAAATTATTTAAAGTTGAATAAAAAAAATCTCATATTTTGTGACGTCTTCTAAAAAAGGTTGCTAAGCTTTAAAATTATATGTTTGTAGGAACTTATTGGGTTAATGCTCAGGTATTGCTTTAAATATCTGCTTGCTGGGCAAAAGCCTTTGTATAAAGTTGAAGAGTGAAAAAGAAAAAATGCATTGTATATTTGTGACCAGTAATGTACACTTAACAATATCCCCAGGGGGTCCAGGTGCTCAAGCCCCAGACCTTCAGCTTGGGGAGGTTATGTCATAGATTATCGATTCAATCATAGGCTGGCACAAAACTGGACTTCACTCTAAAGTATGATGCAAATAAAAAGTAACGTATTACACAAAAAGGAACATCTCAAGTGATGGCCTTTTTGTATAATTAATTACTTTTTATTTGGAGTGAAGTCCAGTTTTGTGGTAGCCTACAATTGAATCGATAATATATGGCAAAAGCCTCAGTATCTATTTTTGCCTATTAGCATAATGTGTACATTGGCCCAGAGACTGGCACGCTTCAGTATAGTGCTGGACAGAGGATTGAGCTCCAGGAGGGAGTGGATGGTAATGGGAGCCTGGAGCTTAGGCCCCATTAAAGGGAAGGCCTTTCGGAAATCAGGGCTACAGTGACCCCAAGAATGAGGAGTACTCATGACAGGGTCGTTCTCTGTAACAGCATAGTCAGGCAGATACAACTAGCAAGCAAGTTTGGCCTGGCTCCAACTTGGAGGGATATTAAGGATATCAGGCAAGACTGACCTGCAGTGTAGGGATCACAGCCTAATAGTGATTTAGGTTTACTGATTTCCCTAATCCAATGTGTGTAGATCCAGGTCATGGATCCTGAGGGTGCATCTATCCATGTGGTATGCTATCTCCACTGGGATGTCACAAGGTGCTGACTTTGAAATGCTATGTTGTTACCTGACATGCATGTGATAAACCTCAGAGGATTGTAAGTATCAAAACCCTAATTTGCGCTTTAAGAGAATGAAGCCAATTCTGTTAATCAGTCTCGCAGTACAGACGACCTGTAGTTACACAAACAACATTTCTTCACCCTTTCAAGTAGCAAAGCATATGGAGAGAGGGGCAAATGTAATAGTTGATCTGCCTGTTTCTTAGCCGGACATGGTCTAAACTGGCCAATGTGGGATTACATGTTAATAACTTGTATAGTAGGGTTTAGCAAAATATCTTGTTCAGCTACTAACAATAATCATATAGAAAAAGGTTGTGACAGTTCACCCCATGTATATTTTAATGCACTCAAACCTAAAATGTTAAACAGCTCATGAAATCACATCTAAAAGTTAAACACACTTTCTTAGTTCATCTAGATACACAACAAGACAGCACATACTTTATTTCATTTGCATTTATCTCATTATATATAATCATGATAATAATTTATGTTGCATAATAACCATCGATGCTTGAAGAAAAAAAATTAGGACTCTATAAACAGGAAGTATGACTCTGTAATGTAAACATACATTATTGAGTAGTAGTGTCAGATCATCATTTGAGGTGTGGAACTTGCAACTCAAAACTTTCCATAGCACAGTGTCGGACTGGCCCACTGGGAGACCGGGAAAACTCCCGGAGGGCCCAGGTGTCAGTAGGCCTCTTGCTTCTAACCATTTGGCCTATTTCATGGTCATTTACTATTTATTTCAGGGAACAAAGAGTGGGCCATCAGCCTTAGATTTACTGGTGGGTCCCTGGCATCCCAGTCCGACACTGCCATAGCATGATTATGAATTCTTCAATTTGGATTTGGGTTTTTTAATACATTACAGGTACAGACCTGTTATGAAGAATGCTCTAGACCTGGGGGTTTTCCGAATAAGAGATCTTTTCGTAATTTATATCACCATACCTGTAGCCTGCTACAAAAATCATTTAAACATTAATAAAGCCCAACTGAATTGTTTTGACTTCAGTACGGATTAATTATATCTTACTATTGATCAAATACAAGGACAATAGGGAAATGTTTTTATTTTATTTTAATTATTTGATTAACACGCAGTCTATGGGAGATGGCCTTTCTAGATAACAGGTTTCTGGATAACAGATCCCATCCCTTTGTGAACCCCCCCCCCCAGAATTACACTATCTCTGAAAGTCACATGTCCACTAGGTATAAACTATGCTAAAATATAGGTATAAAATTTGCTCCCTTTTGTAAATGCATCTATGGCAGTATGTTATAGGCCTTATGATTGCATATGATTTAAAAAGCACAAAAAGGATAATATGCCGAAATAACACGCACAACTGAAATCTTCAGTAACACCCAGTGACTACTGATGGGCGAATTTATTCACCAGACATGGATTCTTGGCAATTTTGCATTTCGCCACCTGCAATTGTTTTCACAAAACTGCTGCAAAAATTTGCTGCTGAAAAAATTTGATGCAACAAAAAGATTGCTTGTGTAAAAATTGACTCATGTTAAAATTATTTTGATGCCCATTGACTTTGATGCATTTTGACAAAAGAGTCACTTGAACTTTACATCATGTACAGTTTTCATTTATAATTAGATTATAATACCCTTTCAAATAGTTAGTTCTGTGTTACAAATCCACTTTAGAACTCTTAATGTGCTTCATTGTCTGCATTTTTTTTAATTTGTAGAATATAAAAAATATCAGCTGTGGCAATTGCAGTGCTCTCATGTTTCAAATTCTTTTTATTTGATATTTTTATGAGCAGTTGTTTGACAATAATAGATATAGATACTCTGTATGAACAATCCTCTGTGCTGGCATTTCATTTCCTTACCATATGCAGAAATGCAGATAGTAGGTTGCAGGACTTTATTGCTTTGCATTTTTATGGGTTGAAATGGTATTTACACTGAAGGCTTTCTATGATATTTAACTGTCATACAAGTGCTGCTATAAAAATATATTTTGAAGGCATGCTATACAATAACACATAGATGCATATTTATCAGTGTTAGGGTACGATGTACTCAGGATTTTTATTGATTAAAGGAAAACTATACCCCTAAAATGAATTTTTGAGCAACAGATAGTTTATATCAAATCAAGTGACATATTAAAGAATCTTAAGAAACTGGAATATATATTTAAGTAAATATTGCCCTTTTACATCTCTTGCCTTGAACCACCATTTAGTGATGGTCTGTGTGATGCTTCAGAGATCACCTGACCAGAAATATTTCAACTCTAAAGGGAAGAAGTGTTGAAGCAAAAGACAGAACTCTGTTTATTAATTGGCTCATGTGACCTAACTTTATAGTTTGTTTGGTATGTTTGTGTGCACCGTTGGATCCTAGGATCCCAGGAGGCTGTCCTTATTTTTTAAAATGGCAATTTTCTATTTATGATTACACAATGGCACATGCTACTAAAAAAGTATATTATTATGAAAATGGTTTATTTACATGAAGCAGGTTTTACATATGAGTTGTTTTATACAATATCTGTTTATAGAGACCTACATTGTTCAGGGGGTATAGTTTTCCTTTTTAACGTTTTATGTTATCTGTATAATTACTAACTAAATGTTGTGCTTGTGAGAGGACTGTTCCATAGCATGGTAAACAACAAAGGCAAAAAAATATATGGCTTGTATCTTTTGCCAGGAGCAGGGCTGGATTTACATAGCAGGCGCCCCTAGGCCCACTGCCGTTTGTCCCCCCATACTCTGCCCTTTATTCCCAAATTTTCATCAGGACCGGAGCAATGGAGATTGGCGCATGGGAAATTTAAAAACCTATAGTATCTCCTGCGTATCTCCAGTGTTTCTGAACCAATGTGGGTGTGGATGGGCAGCATGAAGCACTGTATATATTATATTGGGTCACAACCTTTTCTGAAAAAATAATAGCAGCTATTCTATACTTTTAAACTTGTTCCCAATTAATAAAGCATAATTTTTACTATCCAGGCCAGTAAAATACTGGCCAGGTTGCAATCTATAGGCTAAGGCCATACAGGGCTGAAATCAGCTAGATGAAATATGCTTGTTTATTTCAGCCCCTGCCGTGGCCAATAGCCTCCTCTCTTTTCCGCCTTCATAAATATTGAATCAACCTCAGCGTAAACAAATTTTGAGCAGAAATCCACCAAAATCAGTTCAAGCTGAAGTTGATTGAAGACTTCAGAATGTGGAAAATAGAAGAAACTACTGTCCGCAGCAGGCCCAGACTGGCAATCTGTGGGTTCGGGCAAATGCCTGATGGGCTGCTTGCTTTAAATGTAAATGGCTTGCTCAACTAAAAATGCAAATAAGGTCTGTCTTTAATATGTAAATGAGCTAATCACTTTAGAAATGTAAATGAGCTGCCCTTAATAGCCAGCCACAGCTAAGCCGATGCCAGCATTTGTTAGTGTACATACCAGTACTGGCATATGGGTGGAACCAGGAATTCTGACCAACTTCAGTTAGTAATATTAGAATTGCTTGCTATATAACTAATCCTTTATGCCTATTATAGGTATGTTGACAACAGGAGGATCCATGCTCAGAACAGTCACTTCAGCCTGTATATGGAACATTGTGATATGTAGCATTAATTGCATGAGACAGCCTAGTCAAGTATGCTACACTTTGGCCCTGTGATACACATGGTATTTAATGTTCTCTTATCTTCCAGGGTGCATGGTCTAGCTGGGGGCACACAAAGGAAAATTATGAATATACTGTTAGTATAGGGCCACTAATCCATCAGATAGAATAGTTGTGATAGAAACTGGGGGAGCCAGTTCCAGCACTGAGGGTGTAAATTATTGCTGGGGATTATATGGTAATGTTTATTATCTATTAATAAACACTAGTTCTAGTTAACCTTGGGGTTGAAAATATAGATTATGCTTTCCATGTGCGTAAATACATGGGCTGCTTTGATACTTTTGCCAGGGCTTCTTTTTCCTCCCAGTCCGGCCCTGGTCCACAGTAGGGGCTGAAAGCATATTTCAGCCAGCATATTTCAGTTTATTGATTTCGACCCCCTGTGGCCCTAGCCTTAAATTCAGCGTCAAAAGAAAATGCAACAGCAACCAATAATGTGCTGTAGTGTATTTATAACTATATGTAACTATATGTAGCTGTGTTTGACACACTCCTCTGGTCTGCACATTCAAATGCATTGCACCAAAGCAGGTCTTGGCAGAAAATATATATATATATGGATCCGTATGGTTGAAAATTACATTATTTCCACTGACCAAGGGGAGACTTCTGCTGCTAGAATGCGTGCTTTACTTATTCACTGCCTGGGAGCAGAGGGACAGTGTACATTCTATACATTACCATCACCTGATGAAACTTATGAAACTGCTCTTACTGTGATAAAGAATTTTTTTGTGCCAAGATTTAATGTGGTTGCTGAAGGATATAAATTCTGCCAAAGTGGACGACGTAATGGCGAATCCACAGAACAATTTGTAGCAGCTTTGAGATAGCTGGTTGTTACCTGTGAGTTTTGGAATCTAACAGATGAAATGCTAAGATACCAAATAGTGGAAAAAACAAACTCACATTGCATTAGAGACAGACTGCTCTTATAGCAGGATTTAACCCTTGCAAAGGCTATTACAATGCTAGCCAAATTGAAAGAGCAATGGCATAGGCTAAGACTCTCAGTCAGGGAACTGCTGGGAATGTACAGACTGTGAATCCAGTACTGTGGCCTAATAATGCACAGTCACAGGCAAAATACAGTGCTAAGAAAAGGGATTCACTGAAAAACTGTACAGAAAATACAAATAAACAATACTGCTTCCGTTGTGGTTCAACACAACACAATGCAAACTATGCTACATGTCCTATAACAGCTGTACAGTGCTGCAAATGCTCAAAGTCAGGTTACTTTGCTAAGGTCTGCTGTAGTTCTGCAAAAGATGTTCACTATTACAAATGTTACAGTATTTCGTGTCGATAAAGCTGGTACATTTATTCCAGACAAGTTTATATGCACTGTCAGTATCAGTACTGCTTCTGCTGACAAGGGACACTCCATTAACCTGATGCTTGATACAGGTTCAGCTGTTTCTATACTACCAAAGGATATACGTTTCAAAAGATACGCTTGTTGCACCTGCCCTGAGACTGGTTAGTTACTGAAAGGATCCAAACCCTGTGCTTGGTTGCTTGCCATTGGCTGTACAATTTGTATCAAATACTGCAATTTACATTGTGAATAAGGTTACTGCTATACTTGGAAGGGATATCTTTGCTGCATTAAACCTACAATTAGTGGATGGTCTCATTACTGTAGCACCAGTGCCTGCCACACAGCCTGTGTCTAAAATTTCACCACAAAGCAACACTTCACTGGGCTGCACAAAGAACTTTGTGCACAAAGTTAAGTTGAGACCAAATGTCAAACCAGTATGCCAGAAATTGAGGTGATTGCCCTACTCACAGGAAAAGAAACTGGTAGAGCAAGTTGTGATTGAAAAATCTGAATTCTCCATGGGTTTCACCAACTGTTGTAACAATGAAGAAAACTGGAGGTATAAGATTGTGTGTTGATCTCTGTGAACTTAATAAAGCAGCTGTTATGGATAATCATCCCTTGCCACACAAGGCAACTCCGAGGAACTCTTTTCTACTCTGGATCTTCAGAGTGCTTATCATCAAGTATTACTGCATGAGGAAGGTAGAGACCTCACTGCATTTATCACCCATGATGGTTTGTTTTGGTTCAAGCATGTACCTTATGGACTGGCTTCAGCACTGAGTTTTTTTTTTTAAAGACTGATGTCTTCTATTCTCCCTGACATACTGGTGTACAATGCTACTTGGATGATATAATTGTCTATGCTCCAACAAGGATCTTCATGACAAGTACTTAGAAAAGGTTCTGAAATGCATAGATTCTGCAGGACTGAAAATAAACCTTTCCAAATGCCACTTCAGACAAACTCAGCTGTCTTTTCTGGGTCATATAATTTCACAAGAGGGATTACTGACTGTCAAGGCTGTTACACAAGCACCTACTCCATCTGATTTCCAGACCGTAAAAGCTTTGTTAGGTCTTACTTCATGGTATTCTAAGTTTATTCCAAACTATGCTTCAGTTGTGGAACCACTTAGAGCACTACTACTTGGAACTTGGTCAGAGACTGCTCAAAATAGCATTGAAATAGTGAAACAGTTAATTGTGAACAGTCCAGCTATTTGATCCTGCACTACCCATTATGGTTACTACAGAAGCTTCAGACTATGCCATTGGTGCAGTTCTCACACAGATCCATGCTGTTAATTCAGAGAACTTGCAATTGCATCCAGAACACTTACAGAGACAGAGTGTCAGTATTCCACTGTTGAAAAAGAAGCTCTAGCATGTGTTTGGGCAACAGAATGGAGAACCTACCTATGGATCTTTAGTCATAATTAATAAACCAGGAATACTGAAACAAAGACAATCTAAATTTACTACACCACTTAAAGTGAGACGCCAGCGAGGACCATACACATATGAACTGCCTGATGGACACATATGGAATATGCTAATAAAGCTCTGCTCATTCTCTACTATCAAAACACAAGATCATTAAGGTTTATATAGCCCTCCATAAACACATTGCTCGTAAGCCTTAAAGGATAGGCATATCACTAACTGAATTTCATTTAATTTCTCACAGGGAAATGTCATCAATTAATCAATGTTTTTTTTAATGCAATAAAGCATTTTAAATAGACAGCTAATTTTTATATTGCTTTATATGCATTATATTGTTCATGGTAACAGTTTGGATGAAAACAAAATTGCTACATTCTCAAATGAACTGATCTCTGGAATTAACCAATCATTATGTACTGCACTGAAATAATGATAGGTGGCATACCTTGGAAGTACACTATATCAGCAAGTGCTACAGCGTGCAAAATGCAAGAACAATTCAAATGGCCCATGTTAAGCAGAAATTTCCATTAGATAATCTAGTCTAGAACATTTAGAACTCCCACAATATCTCACTTTGTAAGCTCAGAGGTTCTATGTTTGTCGTGGGACCTACTCTACTCATCCAAGGGAGTGTGCAAAAATAGACATATATGGAAAGTGTAATATTAGCAGCTAAAGCAAAAATCATTCTCAATTCATTCATGCAAATAAATGTTCACAAGGTGAAGAAATTTTCCTTTGCAAATAGTTTCCCCCTCACACAACAGTAGCAAAGCAATTGCCAATGTTATCATTTTCTATAGTGTGCAGTGTATGTCATAAAACTTTTTATTGAAAAAGTTGTTATGTTTGCTCCAACGGTTTTTAGCTGGCATTAAAGGTTTGCAATGTGCAATTAAGATCTTAAATGCATGAAAGCCTAATGAAGAATATTACATTGCAAAATCTAAATTTTTATTTACTAATTTGCTGTCTTGGGAATTTTCTTACATTTCCCCCATAGGGTTCTGAACCTGGGAGAGCAGACAGTATTAACTTATTTATTTTCATTTTGGTTACTATTTTTAGAGGAACATTTCACATTTTTATATGATGATTTCAAAATAAAACCCAAGATAACTATCTTAGATTGCATATGCAATAGCCCTTTGTGAATTTTAATAATGATCTTTTAAGAGGCTCACTTAAGGTTTTTGTTTGGCTTCCACAATTTGAAATCCTATACTTTCTTATTATATACTGTAGCAATTAGTATGGGTAATTTACTAAATGAGGTATTGGTGCATAGTCCTGAGGTTTTTGCCCACCAGGCACCTTTCTCCCCCCTATATACATCCACCACATTTAAGTGTAAATCTTTACTCCCTATGCTGAAAGTGCAAAGATTTACAGCATTTTTCTTAAATTTGGCACAATTTGCACATGCATCTTACTAGTAAGTCCTTTATTGGCTACTAAAAGGAGAACCTTTGGACACACAGCATAGGGAAATCCCTGCACTTATATCCAGCTTGAGTTAGTTATTAAAGTAAACATAATTCCAAGCAATTTTACAATATACATTAATTAAAAATATGCAGACTTTTCATGATTTTTAATGGTTTGGAACAGTTCCCTAAGCCTAGCCTCTCTTTTTCTGGCTGTTCAGTGCAGAGAAAAACAAGATTTTCCAGTACAAATGAGGGACTGCGGGTTGAGCTGTCAAAAGAGGCACTGTCCCTCTGAAAATGGGACAGTTAGTTGTGGGTTATGTAGTTCCTGCATGCTGTCTGTAAGCTGTGGAAAAGTTGTTACAATTTGTAACGTCAGTGTTTAGTCCCTCCTTTCCTGCCAGGATTTCAAATGATGCAGAAAGATCTGTTAAACAGCTGGATTTCAGCATAGAAAATGGCATTTATTCATACTTTTTAAAGAAACCGGTAACTGTGATGGGTATATTAGGGGTTTCTGCGTTATGTTGGCCTGTTATGTTGGCAGAGTGCTGCATTTTGCATGTTGTACCAGATTTGATATTACATGTATAACCAAGACAAGAGCTTGGTTGCTCTGCTCAGGGACTGGGCCAAATGGCTATATAAAGTTCACATTAATGGGTCAATTTTCATGGGCATCATACTTGCTTATCTATAATAATGACCCCTTGTGTTGTTTTTTATAGACTTCCCTTTAACTTCACATCTTAACACAAATTGATAAAGAGACATCTGCTTTTTCCTCTCTTGTTTGAAATACATTTAGATATTACAGTATATCCTGTTCAGAAGAGCATATATATCCATGGAAGACCTAAATAAAAAATATACATATAAGGTGACAGTTATGTCTTCTTAGCCACTTGGAGAATTTATGTTTATTTATTTATTTTTATCCTAAAATAGTTTCCACTAAAATATGAAACTAATGCTAGCAAAGACGGAATGAAACCAAAGACAGATCAGTATATTACTTTGTTTCAGAGCAGTTGCCTCTGCTCAGTGCTTCTATGACTGTTCTGGGAAGCAGTTCCCGCATCTGTTTGCATTCTTCAAATTTTGCAGAGAGAGTGACCTGGATATTGTTCCACATAAAAAGATTTTTTTTGTGCCTAAGTATAAAAAACAAATTGTTCTTCTTTGTCAGAAAACTTTCCGGCTCCATTTAAAGGAAAACTGCCTCGCAGGTTGAACTCACTAGATTTATATGAATTAAATAAAAAACAAGGAACTTTGAAGACAGCTGATATGTTCTGATGGAAGAGTGGTCTGCTACACTTGTGAGTGATGATAGATCTGTTTGAAATATTATCCTGATTAAAAATGCATGTGTGAAACTAACCCCACAAACAGTGCCCTGTGTTCAGATGGGTCTCAGAGCTACTTTATGATAACCAAAAGGGTTCACCCTGGAATTTTTCCTGCATATTTATGTTTTTATTACAGTTTAAACATTAAGCTGGCAAATACCAAGAACAGTTAGTAGGGGATCTCTTTTTTTAAACTGAAAATGAAAACTCAAATTACGTATTTGTTCACATAATGGGGGACCAAGATCACTAAGGGGCAGATTTACAAAATTCACATGAAGGATTTGAATATTCACTCGAATAGTCTCTATTCGATTGTGCGACTATAAGAATATGGAAATTAAGTATTTTCGACAATCGAATATAGACTATTGGGTCACATCGAAGAAATCAAATAGATCGAATAAATATATATTCGATCGTTCGACTATTCGCCAGTCGAAGAACTTGCCCTTTAAATTTTTATTTGCCTGCTTACTTTGCCAGATTGAACCTACCAAATTGCAACAGAAGCCTATGGGGATCCCCCACAGGCTTTTTTTTCTAAGTCAATCGTACGATCGTTCGATTTGTGTGATTTTGACGAATATGCGAATGTTTTTTCTGCGACTATTCATAGAATCTGGTGAATAGTCAAAAACGCACTCAAAACCGCCGAATATTTTATTCGATTTTGCCGAATATTTATTCTTATTCACCAGTCGAATTCGAGGGCTAAAAGCCCTCAACAATGTGACCTTTAGAAAATCTGCCCCTAAATGTTTTAACTGTATGGCCCAGGATTGCCCAGCATTCACTTCACTAAACTATCAAATTAAAATGCATGACAAGGCCATTTGGAATGATATTGCCCACAGCTTTAATAACAAAATAAAAAGTGCAGAAGAAGTATTGACAATTAATACAGATCTAAAAAAATCTTAATACCAGAAAATTATAAATGATAAGCTTAGCATAATATTATACACAGAACATTAATGTACAAGTCTGCCTGAGTCCCTGTTAGTCTGTACTACCATAGAGAGAGTTACAACAGAGTATATGCCCCCAACCCAAATAATTCCCTATTTAATGGCTCCAGAGCTATCACTTTCCAAGGCTTACTGCTTCTTTCCCATAAGCATTGGTTAGCCTGGCAAAGGGCCACCTCACAGCTGTGACAAACATTACCATCTGGCAATCTAGCATTGTACATTAATCATACCACCATAGAAGACTTATAATTAAGATACCGCTGCACTCAAAGGGCACATACTGTAAGTGACAATTAGAAAACAAGAAACTGAAACAATTACTGATCCCCAAATCTAGGGGGAGTGGGCAGTTACACAATTATAGAGGTGTAATATTTACATCTTTATGTACTAATAACCCAATACATTGATAGCACTAGTGTGGGATTGTACGCAAAGCAAGTGGAACGTGCAAATGGGAAAAGTGCAAAATATCAGAAGCAAATCCCACTAACAATTTGATCTTTTACAAAGATTTCTGTACAGAGTTTAACACAATATGCACCACTGTGTTTGAACATGAAACACACTAGCTGCACATGTAGGTGCAACCAACTATGCAGTTTGTGTGCAAGTGTGAGCTGAAACAGGCTGAACTGGCACATTGGTGCAAAGACTTAAGGATTATACACGCAAGTACCACTGTCAAATTTAGTCATTCACATTTCCCCCTTTAAGTAGATTGCATTTACGTGTATATTCATATTTGAGCCTTATGATCTGTTTTAGTGGTGTTACAAATTCAGAATTTTGTAGTTTCTTCTTTCTAACTGAAATTGAAGGAGTAAAAACATGAATGAAGAATATTAAATCATGTTTGCCACTATTATGATGGGGAAACCAACAATTCCACAGTGAAATGCATGGTCATCTTGATTTTTTTTCTTGAGAAGCAAGGAACTATTACTAGATAGGCCATTAGCTCCTCATTATTACCCTGTTTAAGATAGTTGCAACCAAAGATCCCTTCTTGGCTAGCTGGCAGAGCAATGGATAGTAGGATAACAACTATCCAGTGGGTGGCTGCTCAAGTCTGGGTTGTTGGTGACTTGTTGATGGCTAAGCAAAGTTTAGCATTGAAATCTGATCTGGAGTTTTGTTAAATATTTTGTTGCAAAATATCCTTTCGATTGTGAAATTCTATTACATACATTGTGAATGTTCACAACAGCAATTTGGTCTCAAACTTTGCGAGGAAGTCTGTGAGGTCTGTAATCATTCAAAAAAGGCACACGCGGTTGGTAACGTTTGCAATTGTCTTTGCAAACTATATTGGGCTAACTAAATTACATTCCCCCTTCAGGGTGTTATATAACCCACTAACGGGGGAATTAATATGTTTTGTAAGCACAAAAAACATTTGCAAAGACCATTGCTTAACATATTCTTGTCTTTTTTTACAGATCATCAACCACCAATAATGGGACAATCTTGTTGTTTAGCACAAAAATGCAGCCTGGCCAAAAAAAATAACTTATTCTCGATCTTTAACAATGGATGCTGTTTCAAGTGACACTCCTAATCCAACAGAAAAAGAAATGCCATTTGTCCATCACCCTGAAAATGTAAGGGAGGAGCAGGTTGTCATGCATGTAGTGTATATGGTGCAACAATACTTAACATATATGCTGGTAATAACCCAACAATAACACCATTTTATGATGTTACCATCCACATCCTCATTCTAATGTGTCTTATATGTGGCCTACACAAAGGTCTTTTTTGCAACAAATGATGTCTGCACCAGCAATGGTCACTCCAAATGTAAATAAAACATTTAAATAATAAAACAGCAACTACTGCATTAGAGCAAAATAATCCAATAGCTTTAATGTGTTTCTACAAGCCCAAGTATTGATGTTGTTGATATGCAACAATCTTTAGTGAAATAAAATGTAGACAATACAAGTCATCCTGTAAGTGAAGTAGAATGGATGAAGAAGCGCAATCACATGATGATGCTGTATTTTCAGAAGGAAATCAGGAACCATCAGAAGATGACCATTTTGAAAGGGCCCTGGATCCATTCCATGTGTCGGATAGGGCATTCCAATCTTTCAACAATTCATATGTGGAACCACAAATAAGATGTCATAATGGTATTGAAAATTTGCAGCATATGAGAAACAGAAATTAGATAATTTTAAGTTTGCAGCATGTAAGAATGGAAAATCTGACTTATAATTTGGCCACAATACTGAAAAAAGGAGCACAATCAAACTGAACTCTTCAAGCTAAAAATCTTTTTTTACCACACAACAAAACCTGTTTGATATCAGTCGTTCACTGGCAGATATTGCATATTCAATGTGTAAGCTTGTAGAAAACACTCAAAAACTCTGAGATTGCTCCCTCATCTAATGCCAACAACACACTAAAAACTTCTGAGTTGTTAGGTGACACAATGACCAAAGAAAAACAAATTGTATCAATTAGATTTCCTGTGTTACGCAACTGTTATATGGAAACAGGATTTCCACCAGTTCAAAGTGGCATAATGGAGACTGGAAGTTATAGCAAAAGACTTGACACAATAAGCTGTTTTGGGTTGAATTGAGTTTTGAAAAGTAAGCTTTCATGCTACTTTAAATGGCCTGTTAGGTAGCAAAAACACAGGTAACACAAAGATATATTGGTTAATGCAATAAGTATTTAGCTTAATGAATAGCATAGCGGACACAATTAAAAAAAATTGCACATATTACACTAGCCAAATTTCTTTCTGGTCAAACATTTAAAGGGGAGAACACCTTTTTTTCTAAGGATTTTTCACGATCTATTAAACCCTGATAGTGTTTAAAGTAGGGATGCACCGAATCCAGGATTCGGTTCAGGATTCGGCCAGGATTCGGCCTTTATCAGCAGGATACGGATTCGGCCGAATCCTTCTGCCTGGCCGAACCAAATCCGAATTTGCATATGCAAATTAGGGCCAGGGAGCGAAATCACGTGACTTTTTGGCACAGAACAAGGAAGTAAAAAATGTTTTCCCCTTCCCACCCATAATTTGGATTTTCGGTTCGGTATGCGGACAAATCTTTCGGAAAGGATTCAGGGGTTCGGCCGAATCCAAAATAGTGGATTTGGTGCATCCCTAGTTTAAAGGCAGAATAAAAAAAGTACTCCATCTCAGACCTGCCGAGTTCATGTAGAAGTACAGTAGATGGCATTTATCCTTTTACAGTTGTAAGATATCGTGATCTACACTGGGTTTCATTCATTAATCTGATATTTTGTGGTTTTCAGTTGATAATCCAAAAAAATTGCAGGATTCGGGCTGGAAATCTGAAAAAGTTGCAGTTTTTGGTGACAATTGCAAAAAAAAATTGTACTATTCAGATTTTTTCTGTGAAAATGCATTAATGTATACGGTAAAAAAAGTCATGTGAGAATTCAATTGAAGTGGTATTAAAATACTTCTGAGAAAATTTCGGCCTTTTAAAGGGGAAAACATTTTATCGAAAATTTTTTCGTGATTTATAAAACCCCCCCATGGTGTTAAAAGTCAGAAAAAAAAGTACTCCATCTCATACATGTCGAGTTCATGTAAAAGTCAATGGTAGATAACCCCCTAAATGTACCATATTGCACGGAATTGAATTGCGCCCAACATTTAACAAGCATGTACATTCTTCAACACTTAAGGCTACCATACACTAGGAGAGCCACTCGTTTGGTGATGTTGCCAAAGGTGTTGAGGTGGACGATATCGGGCTTATCCAATCGTAGGCCCTAGGGCCCAACAATTGGATCACAATACAGGCAATACGAGTTGCATCGCAGGAACACATCAACTAACAGATGTGGCCATGATCCGATGGGATTTTTAACCCTGCGCGATTGACATCTGGCAGACTTTTGGTCAGATATCTATCTGGGAAGCCCGTCAGAGGGCCCCACATACAGGCCAATAAGCTGCCAAGTTGGTCAGTAGGCAGCTTTTATCTGTCCATGTATAGGGGCCTATAGCTATATTTACAATTTTGAAAGTACAGTGCCCCTTTTTGGTTACAACTCTGATAGAACAAAGTTATGCTTTGTACAGCTACATTTTATCCCCAGCTTTACCGACAACAATGCCTACAGTATATATAAATAAATAAATCTTCCCAGGACATAGGATCCTGGGCATTGAATTTCAGAAGTGTCAGTTCTGCTCCCATATCTGGTATGAGATACTACTGCCCTTTGACTTAAAGCATAAATCATGAAAAGTGCATTTTTTCAATAGATCAATTAGAGGGACAACTAATTTTATGGCCTAAATGTCACTTAAATGTTAGATAGGATTATTTTGAGCAACCACTTGAACCTGGTGGATGTGAGCCTTTTCTCAAAATTATTTACTATGTAACTTTAGAAGTTCAGACCCATATTAAACCTTGTTGGACTATCTAGGAATAAGGAAACCTTCGGTATGGAGAATAGTCTTTTCTGAAAAACAAACTGAAAATAAAGTCTATAGTATAAATTTCCCTTTCAACCATGAAGTGGAAATATTATCAATAATAATTAATTTATTTGAAATAATGCAAAAACCAGCAACGAAACAGTGAAGTATTCCTTTACAATGTGTGAGACAGAGTAGAAAGTACAAAAAAAAACCAACCAGTTTTTTTCCCCTTTTTCCTTTTCTGCAGGGTGAACGCCAGTTAAATCCTCACCAAGGATAGGAAGAAGCTATGGGCTGAGAATAAATGGTGATGATTGATCGTGTCACCTTTGAAGTGATCACTCACAGCACCATAGAGAACAACAATCCACACCTGAAATGCTAGATTGTTTAAGAGTAGCCCTCTGATTGGCTTTTCGGAATCTATTGTGGTGGCTTGAGTCAATCAGAATGTAGTGCAAAGTCCTGGGCAGCAGATACAGTGCTGTTTGTGTTTGGTAGTACTGTATGCATGAGATGTAATGTGGCCACAAACACATCCCCTATCCCGTACCCTACACACACGCACCCTAACTGGCATGTCAGTCAAGTTGTAGCAAGTGAATGTGTTTTGATGGCTTTCTCATATAATGTTAACATTTACTGAAAGAGGCACATATTAATGTTGAGGCTGAAAACTGGGTAAAGTAAACAAGAAGATTGCTTAGCAATTTATTAATTTGGAGAAAAAAATCCATATGCAATAGTCACACACCTGTACTGCAACACATCTGAACACAGTTGCATTTAATTTCCCAGTTTAGTGACATCTGTTTACCATTAGACATTTACAGAACATGCTTCATTGATTTACAGGGTTTGAAAGTGATATCTGGGCTGTTAAATCAGGAAGAAATCTATGCTAACTGCTTATATGGATATGAACCTGTAATTCATTTGTGTGTGATTGTGTGTTGTGCCATCTTTTTAGAAATTGGGTTTACCTTTTTAAAAAATGTTATGAGAACAATTAGTTGAAAATTTTTTCTTTTAAATTTCCCCTAATTAGCACAATTAGCATATTGCCCACTTACAACAGTAATTATTATTAATAGTATTATTATTTGTTTTTATTATTATTATTAATAATAATAATAATAATAACATAGTTTTATAAAACTGCAACATAGGGGCAAATTTACTAAGGGTTGAATTGTTGAGGGTTTTTAGCCCTCGAATTCGACTGCGAATATTTGGTGAATAAATAATCGACAAAATCGAATAAAATATTCGCCAGTTTTGAGCGCATTTTCGAATTCGCCAGAATCGTATGATCGAACGATTCCATGAAAAGTGGCAGAAGAAACGCTCGAATATTCTATTGTTCTATCGTCTTTTTGCCGATTGAAATTCGGCAAAAGACTTACAAAAAAAGCCAATGGGGGCTTCCCATGGGCTTCTTTTGCGATTCAGGTAGGTTCAATCTAGGTAGTCGAATAAAAATTAAATGGGCAAGTTCTTTGACTGGCGAATAGTTGAACGCTCGAATATATATTTATTCTATCTATTTCATCTATACGATGCACCCGAATATTCTATATTCAATGATCGTAAATACTTAATTTGCATATTCAAATAGTCGCATGATCTAATTGAGACTATTCTCAACTATTTGCCCGAATATTCAATTCCTTAACACTAATTTTGTAAATCTGCCCCATAATCTGCAGTGTTGTAGAATAAATGGGTGCATTTCTTAAACATATCCAAAAACACAAAAACCAACAATTACCAGTTTCTTTGCCACTTTTGCTCATGGTTGGAACACTTGATGAATCATGATCTATTTGTCTAACTTTTCAACTCAAGATTTCATTTATGAATTATGTAAATAAAAATATTCTGCTTTTAAACATTATTTTCATCTCTCTGCATATTGGCCTTTACAGAAGTGTGCTACAGGAAAACTAGAGAAATACAACTAAACAAAGCCGAGTCTTGATAAACATCCTCTACTTAGAATAGGCAGATTATATGGGAAATGTATCACTATTTGTATGTTTT
>CM044432.1:54909218-54924160 GCA_024363595.1 Xenopus borealis | reverse complement strand
AAAATCTTGAACTCGGTATCGGGACTGGGAGAACTAGTCCTACATTTTGGGGGAGATTCACTGTTAGTAACCTATTGAACTCAATGCTAAATTGACCCACAAATTCACAAATCTGACCATGCTATGCCATAACCATTCTGACAGATCATACTGAATCTCATGAATCAGCAGCTGCAACAATACTTTAATACCCTTGAACAACTAACAGAAAAAGAGGCACATATTTTCAGACAACCATGAAAACTTTACAAATTCGTCATAGCTTAATCTGTATAATAGATCTTTTTTTTTTCCTTTTAAGCATTGTTGGCAGTGACAGCTTGCAACTAAAGAAGGGTGCTATCCTTGATTTGTAGACATGGCTATCAATAAATGTTGATTTATGTTTTTGATATTTACAGTATATGAAGATGTTATTTAAATACATAGTCTTTATTTTTGTTTATTTCTCTGTCCTTGAAAAAAACATGAACTAACTCAGATATAATAAACAGTAATAATTCAGCTCTTAGTTATCAGGAGCGGCATTTTTGCCACCCCTGGTAACCAGGGGGTGTTGCCACCTGAGGCGAGTGCCTCAACTCGCCTCATTGGTGGAGCGCCCCTGAGAACAGAGGAAACAGACAAATAATAATACCTAAAATAGAGGAGACTAGGCAAGGCAAGACCAAATAAAGCAAACTATGCTACGGGTAGTATGAAAGAGCTATAAACAAAGCAAAGGGAAATGATATATTAGGAATAGAAATGCTGAAAGGAGGATGTAAAAATGTAAGGGAATATGGGAAAAGAATGTCACTCTTCTTTATGTAAAAACACTTTCAAAATTCCTCAGTCACATTGCAAACTGAGTGGTGTTTTCTAAATTCTTCTGTATTCTTGAGTTCCCCAACAGTTCTAGAGTAAACTGGAGTTGGCTGGAAATCAGGTATGTAAAAATACATACCTTTAACATATATTGCTGGCAGGCCTAGTGGCCAAAGTAGATATCCATGCCAATTAAACCCTTACTCAGTGTCCATGTTGGCAAAAAGACCAGAAATATAAGAAAACACAGTGTTTTGAAGAGGTGAGCTAAAGGACTCCATCTGCCATGGCCCGGGGGGAGCTAATGACAGTAAGGGGATTCTTTATCAAAATCCAAAATTTCCAAATCCAAATTGACTTATAGTATATACAACCACGGCACGTCTGAGATGCCAGATTTTCAGAGTCTGACATTTGTAGCTTTGGGCTTTAATAAATACCCAAAAACGCAACATTTTTGTGGTTTTTGCATTTGGACTTGGATTTGGAAATAATCCCCTAAATTTCACAAAAAGCATTATCTCTATTATGAGTGCAACCCTAGAGAAGATACCAGGTTGAATTTTGGTGGTATTAGAGCTTTTTGAAACCACAGATAAACTCTATTTCTTTAAAATAACGAATGCCATATAAGCAATTAATAGATTCAAATAAGTATGAATGGAAAAAGTACATAGAAAAATACAAATATCTCTAATTTTGGATAATTACTAGCAAAAAAAATCTAAAAAGTTATATTCCCTTCTAGGCTAATTTTGTGTTGTTGCAGGTCACCAGTGAGGTGTGTACCAGGGTTTTAATCATTCAACCTAGCATGTACCTGTTTGCCAGCAGTAGGCACATGTTATATGCATTATGGATATCTCTAAGCAATGGTTACAGTAATAGGGTAATCTCTGTTCAATAGTAACATGGAATTATGATGTGCATATTATTTCTGGCTAAATCCCAAGATGAACAGAGGATACAGCTAAGGTTAAAGCATGACAGACACACAGTATAAGATCAGATCATATAGTGTGAATGGATCATTCCCTAAGCAAGTAACAGTACAATCACATTTGTTAGTTTACATAGATGATATGCTACCTATGAATTTACCTAAAAAATATTTGTAGCAGAAGATATTAAAAATGTGTAATTTACACAAGTTTGTGTGAAGGTATTGCTGTCTCACGGTCAGGGAATTTTGTCTCTTGAAAGTCCAGACCAAAGATAAAGCACTAGGGGTTATTTAATAAATGCAAAAAGGAAAGGTTGTGCACTCCATGTCTAAGTAAAAATATACTAAAATACAATAGAAGTGCTACTGATCTGGCCAAATTAACTACAGACATAGAGACCAGAGAATGTGCATTGATCAATCTTTCTTCTTTTTCTCTGTAGTTAATTTGACCAGATCAGTAGCACTTCCATTAAAGTCTGTTTTTTATTGTGGTAGGGGTTTTGAAGGGGAAAAACAAAATTCTTTCATAGAAAAAAGACTTGAATTTTTCGAGAAACCTGCCAAGGTCATGTAGAAGTTAATGGCTGATGTCCCATTCATAATTGGAAGACATCTTGATCTGGGTTTTGTACAATAATCCAATTAATTTGTGGTTTTTGGGAGATAATCTGAAAAAAATCAGCGTCAAATCCCAATTCATGGTTTTTATCTAGCTTTTTCCGTGTCAGATTTTTTCAAGTTGCTTTATTGAAAAATATGTTAAAAATTGGATGATAGTTTTAAGAAAACAGTGATACATTTTCAGATTTTAGTAAATAACCCCCTTAGATTCCAATATGCAGTAGCAGAGGGATGAGAAAGGCAAAGGTTCAGGTGCATTTCAGGCAAAGGTTCAAACACAATCAAACATGGTCACGAACAAATCTGAAGGTCAGAGGTTCAAGAAAGGGTCATAAATTAGAAGTACTCAGGAACACTAGCAAATGCAACCTATTTTTGGACATTGGACCTGGGTCTTTGGGATATGAAAGTGGTGCGATGGCATCACTCACACAGCATGGTGCAATGACATCATTGTGTTGTCCTGGGCGCCACCATCTTGTCTTCGAAGCTGAGCATTCCACAACAGAAAGCTCCTAACACTCAACTTGCAATATAAAGTGATACTGACACGTAAAGGAAAACTATACCCCCAGAACAATGTAGGTCTCTATAAAAAGATATTTCATAAAACAACTCATATGTAAAACCCTGCTTCATGTAAATAAATAATTTTCATAATAATACACTTTTTTAGTAGCATGTGCCATTGGGTAATCATAAATAGAAAATAGCCATTTTAAAAAATAAGGACAGCCTCCTGGGATCCTAGGATTCAACGCTGCACACAAACATACCAAACAAACTATTAAGTTAGGTCACACAAGCCAATTAACAGACAGAGTTGTCTCTTTTGCTTCCACACTTCTTCCTGTTACAGTTAGAGTTGAAATATTGGTGATCTCTGAGGCCAGGTGATCTCTGAGGCAGCACACAGACCATCACGAAATGGTGGTTCTAGGCAAGATATGTAAAAGGGCAATATTTAATTAAATATATATACCAGGTAGGTAAGATTCTTTAATATGTCACTTAATTTGATATAAACTATCTGTTGCTCAAGTATTCATTTTCGGGGTATAGTTTTCCTTTAAAAATTGTTTTTCAAAATATTGATGTACATTAAAAGTAGCCTTTAGCTCATGCTGATCAGCTTTCACTGATAGGTCTGTTTTTGTAAGTGAAGTAGTTGAAGTTCTTAAACCTGACTGTTTTGCCAACCGGACTGTCTCTTCTCAACATGTCAGTTTCTAATGCTAACAGACTACTGAAGCTCAAATATTGCAGCCCCCTAGAGGAACATGGGAGATAACATGGGTAATGTAAAATCTCCAACTTTTATGGCAAAGTTATAGATCACATGCAAAGTCAATGTTATGATAGATGTAAAAAAGATTTAATTCCTGGTATCTGTATCTCTTTAAGCCTTATAGGTAGTGATGGCGAATTTATTCGTCAGGCGCGAATTCACGCCGAATTCCTGCGATTTGCCGTCGGTGAATAAATTTGCGAAACGCCAGCGAAAATTCACCTGCCAAAAATTTGCTGGCGTAAATAAAAACAAGACGCGCATCAAAAAAACCATGACGCGCACAGAAAACTACGCAATGCGCATCGAAAATGAAGCGCCGCGTGCCAAAAATTACGTGCCGCACATGACGCGACTCATTTCACAAATTCTTCGCCAATTTGTGAATTTCGCTTGAAATTCGCGAATTTTTCTGCGAAACGGGATAGATTCGCCCATCACTACTTATAGGAGAACTAAAGCTTAACAAAGATGTAAGGCAGAAATATTGTACAATATGTTTTGAGGTTCTGTACCAGTCAGATGCAACCATGGCCTTATAGCCAAGAAGATCTGGGCCTCAGCATCTTATTTTCTACTGATTCACTGCACATGCTCTGTGCTGCTTTTACTTGCGGATCTTAGGGATCGACTCAGAATAAACTTAGGGGCAGACTTACTAATGGCCGAATTACTGTATAGACGTAAAAAAACGTTGAAATTCGACCCTCAAAGTTTTTTAAAAGGCTTTTTCGATTGAATTAAAAATCATTCGAATCGTTCGATTTGATCGAATGATTCTCTGCAAAATCCTTCAAATTCTTAGAACTTAGAAAATTGTTCAGGACAGGTTCTATGAGGTCCTCAATAGGCTAAAATGGCAATTTGGCAGCTTTAAGCTGGCGAATAGTCAAAGTTGAAGGATTTTTAAAGGGCAAGTACTTTGAAATTTGAAAATTAAAATTTTCGATTTTTTTCAATTCAACTCGAATTTTGGGCTATTCGATAGTTGATGTAGCCCTAAAATTACTTCGAAATTCGAATTTTAAATATTCCAATTTTATTCAAATGTTCACTTCGACCTTTCTTAAATGTGCCCCTAAATGTATATAAAATAAATATCACAATATAAGGCTGATTAGTAAATAATTGTGATTATTGGTACATGACAGCTCAGAAACCAAGTACAATTAGCATCAAAATTTAATAATCAGTCCTGTAGCATTAGCTTATATGAAAGGCATATGTGATTTTCTGTTTGATGATTCGTGGCCACCCCTAAGCTTAGCTTCTCAACAGCTACTGAAAGCATACTGAGCATATGAGAGTGTTGCAGATACTATTAACAAAATCCAAGATGGGAAACTCGTGGCAAATTTGAAGGCCTGGATCATTACTATGATATGCTGCACCTTTAGATCTCCTATGTGTCTCATGGTACACAGGTTGATTCCTTATGTTGGGAACAGTGGTAATGGAAATACCTATATCTGCTTATCATTGCCATTAATGTAATTTTATCAGAAGTACCATTAATGAAGACCTGGAGCATGCACTTATAATTCAAAAACTTTGACAGCAACATGGGAATTTTAAAGGTACAGTATATGACTGTCAGTCCTTGTTTTAAAACCAATCTCTAAAAATGTATGTTTTTCTGATAATGCCTAGTAAAAAACAGAAAACCTCTAAAAGCCCTAACAAATTTTGAAGAAACATAAAAAAAAGGATTTGAATGTTAGTTAATAGACAACAAATATATATATATATATATATATATATTCATTTTTTAGTAACGGAAACAACAGCAGTATACAAAGGGTTAGTACATTTGGTTTTCTGTATAATATCAAAAATATTATTTAATTAAGGATGTTATTGTAGATCTAGGATTACTAGGACTATACATGTAATATCAAACTAATTTTCATTAAACTGATATTGCTTTTTCAGGATATTACAGGAAATTACATTATTTTATTGCATCAATAATGTTATTGTGTGCAAATAGAATAGGCAATTAGTACAAATTATAGAGAAGCAAAGCATTAGCGGAAATAATGGAAAGTCCCAAATTATTATAATGTATGATTGCTTCTTGACAGCACAAAAGTAAGCATGGTGGTTTAGTGGTCAGCCCTTATGCCTTGCAGTGCCTTGGAAGCCTGTAATGAATTCTAACCTTGGCATTATTGACAAATAGTTGTGATGGTTCATGGATGGACTTCGAATGATGAAGATAATAATAAATTGTAACATCAAAAGAAAGGTGGTGTTCCCATACATGGGTAAGGCTTAATTCACTTAAGGTCAAAAGTCCGCTCCTTTTTCCACCAAAATAAAATGTATGGTGAAATTCTAGTGCGGATTTGCAGCAATGTTCACCACTGGCAAAACTATGAATTTCATCATAAAGCTGCATCTTGTGGAGAAGTTATATCCATCCTCCTAGCTAGAGGACTTTTTCAGTTAAAGAGAATCTGTTTTTGCCATAAAATACAGCAGATTTGCTATATTAAAGCACAAAAAAAGTTTGTTTTCAAGGCTACAAACTACTATATTTGGGTCTTTTCATGGAAAATAAATATTCAGATTAAATTTTTCGAATCAGTACACATTCTGAAGCTATCTATTATGGATCAATCAGTTAAGAAAGGTTTAGTTTCCGACATGATTTTTAAGGTGCAGTTTTTCTAAATTACACTGTTTACACAACAAATAATTCACTGTACCGTGTCACCCGAAACTCAACAAGTGTATTTTTTTTAGTTGTAATAGTGGTGTGTAGGCAACCAGCTCAGGCCATTTTGCCTGGTCATGTTTCAGAAAAAGAGCACTTAAGTATGGAACTGCTCATAGACAGGCTATTGTTTCTCCTACTCAATGCAACAGAAGGTGGCTCAGTGGGACATGGATTTTTACTATTGTGTGCTGTTCTTATATCTACCAGGGAGCTGTCATCTGATTACTTTCCTGTTGTTCTGCTGATATGCTGTTGGGTGGGGGAGGGAGGGGTGATATCACATCAACTTGCAGTATATTAGTAAAGAGTGACTGAAATTTATCAGCGCATGAAGTCACATGACTGTGAGCACCTAGGAAACTGACAATATGTCTAGGCCCATGTCAGATTTCAAAATTAAATATAAAAAATCTGTTTGCTCTTTGGAAAAATTAATTTTAGTGCTGAAGAAGCACTATTACCTTATGCATTTTGAAAAAAACTAGTTTCCCGTGACAGTATACCTTTATGCAATATCAGTCAATAGTTATATTGATCAGATCCACATGAACTAAAAGGCATAATTCCAAAGTCAACATATTTTGCAGTGCTGTACAATAAATGGGTGTATACACTGAACATACAGATTAACACAAAACACAACAAATTATCAGTACAAAAATAAAGGGGACACTACCCAAAAAAGCTGGATTTCCAGTATGATGTATAATAAATATGTCCCTAAATATCGCACCCTTACACCAGACGAAGTTGGACACTGACGAAGGATCGTAAATTCACTAAGATGAACATTTTCCTCAACGTTAGCACTTACGGTAGACGTTACTTCACCTGGTCTGACCAGGCAAAGTTCAATACAATAGATAGTAGGTTGAAAATTTTTTTTTTATTTTTTTCTAAGTCCAAAAAAAACACCGGCGTATTTTAGCATAGGAGGGTGATAGTCTGAGAAAGATTGATATTTTTTTGGGAGAGTTACCCTCCTTCCCCCCTACATTTCCTAATATATGGCAACACAACTATACAGGGGGGCACATGTAGGGCAATAGGACAACTTTATTTAATTTATTAAAGGTTTTCTGGGCTTGTGTAGTGGAATGTAGTGGCTGTAACATATAATTGTATTATAACTTAAAGTTCCTGCTGTATGCAAATTAGGCTTCGCTAGTGTAAGAGTGCTTTGCCTTGCAAAGTAACACTAGCGCAACTACGCTACCGTTCGCTGACCAGAGTGTAAGTTCGTACTTTAGTGAATTTGCGTAGCGCTGGCGAAAATTCGCCTGGCGAAGTGCAGTGGACGTTAGCAAAGCTAACGCTAGCGAATTTTCGGATCTTAGTGAATTTGCCCCTAAGAGTGCACAAATCGATATTCAACTTTGCTAAGAGAGTCAGAATGCTAAGATTAACCCCTCTGCTTCATGGTAACTTCATGACATGTGAAGCCAATCATCTTGCTGTAGCAATGAGCAAACTTTTACACCTGATACAGTTTCACAACAAAACTGACAATTTTGCCAGTGCCAAAAAAATCCCAGAAACTACACTATAATTACACCATGCATTCTGTTGCATGATGCAATTCTATACCATTTTGGAGATGTCTAGGTACCATGCTTGAATCAATAAACTTTTTTCCATATAATGATAAGATGTAACAAAGTGTATATGCTGCTTTTCTTCCTTTACAGTGCTTATGTTTCTCTAAACTATTGTTAATTTTAATATTAATGCAGACATTGCTGAACTGTGAAGGCAATTTTGTATTTATGGAAGTTTAAAACAAGCAGTTTTTTTCCTACCATGATTCTAGTCTTTGGGATTTAGTTTTCAAAGCTCCTCTGAGATATTTTTGCTCTTTGTCTTTGGACTTTGTATTAGTTGCCACACATTCCACCCTGTAGTGCAGAGTTATAATGACACCCAGTTTATGTTCCAGCGGTTGGTGGGAATCGAAAAACAGATAATGATCTGTATTAGTGGGTTTCCTGTACACTTCAGTTTTCAAGTTACCCCCCTCTTGGATGCATATCACACAGTCTATAAAAGCAAGTTTGTTCTCATGGACATCTTCCCTTGTGAACTTGATGTTATTGTCCACTGAGTTGTGTTCTGTAAAGGTCACCACTTTGTTGGATCTGATTTTAACCCGTGTCATCCACATACCTGAACCAGGGACTTCGGTGTAGTTCCCTGGAATGTACGTAAGGACCTCCTTTCCCCTTCCTCCATATACAAGTTAGCTACAATGGGAGAGACTGGAGAACCCAGTGCACAGCCATTTTTCTGTCTAGCCATGTTTCTGTCCTTGTATTTGAAGTATGTGTTGTTAAGGCACAAAAGCTTGACTGAGCCTCGTTCCTTAGCTGAGGGTTTTATCTTGCTGCAGTCGATTTCTTATGTAGGTATACATGTGAACAATGAATTGACATCATACTATACAGTTGTTTCTTCTGCCTTTAGTGTAATGCCATGAACCTTGGTTACAAACTTTTTGCCATTCTTGATATCATGCCCTGTATTGCTTACCAATGGGGCTAAGATGTTAGCCAAGAATTTTGCAATGCTGTATGTCACTGAATTTATGCTTACAATGGGCCTTAGCAGCATAAATCCTATTTTGTGTACCTTGGGGAGTCCATATCAGCATGGTGTGGCTTCTCTGGGGTATAGGCGGCGGTATAAAACTCAATCAATGGCTTTATCCTTTTCAAGTTGTTGAAGGCAGTCTATCACCTTTTTCTTGTAACCGCTGGTTGGGTCTTTCCTTAAGGGTTCATATGTATTGCTATCACTGAGAAGTGTGGTTATCTTGCAGTAATAGTCAGTGAGCACAACTGTGCATCACCCTTTATCTGCTGGCAGGATAGTGTTCAGGGTCCTTACTCAGTGAACTGAAAGCTCTCCTCTCTTGTGTAGTAAGGTAAGAGGGAGGTGTTGTGGCACTTGACAAGGCAGCTGATACATTTAGCTGGAGTTGTTCTCTGCTTCCTTTTTTATGTGATTATTATTGGTGGCAGATTCTGTGGCTGTGATGAGTTCAAATAATGGGATTTGTTCTGGTGTCACTGCATAGTTTAACCCCTTGGCTAGCACATACTTTTCCAGCTGAGTTAGTACCCTATCTGATGTGGGTTCGCAACCCACATGTCTTTGGTGTTCTCTGGTGTCTCATCGTTCTGCCTCCAGGTTAGTTCTTCTGTCATTTTCCAACTGCAGCTTTGTGAAAGTAAGGTGGTGATTTTGCTTTTTTTTCTTTCCTTACTCTTAATGTGTTGGGCCATCTGTGCATGTTCAACAAAAACAACCATCCTTTCCATAGGGCAGTTGTTTTGCCAGACTCTGTTTCAGATGTTCAACTTTTTGCTTAAAGGCTTCAATGGTAAAGTTGATCTGTCTGACCTGTTCATTTAGTAGAGGTTTTATGGCTTTTTTTGTGAAATCTTGTTGGCTCTGTGACCTTTTACGGTGGAACCCAGGCATAGGCTACAAGGGGTGAGTCCCTGATGTCGGCAGCTGAGATTAAAGCGTAGATGGTTTTGATAGTCCACCAGAATATGAAATAACAGCAAGAAAACAGCTGTCTTTCTACCCCTAAAAGACAAGGGACACTCCTTTGAAGATAGCAAGGTCCAAATCATGGATAACTAAGCCTGCTTGTTTGAACGAGGTGTGAAAGAGGCGATTCATGTCAAGGTGGAGAAACCATCCCTGAACAGAGGCCTTCGACACCACCTTTCTGCTATATACAATGCTGTTCTTTCATCTGTACCAAAGCGGTTTCTCACAAGTAACACAGGTTTCAAGGAGTTGCATGACACAATGGTAATCCTATCACAGTAACTACACAGAATCAACACCTCTGTAAATTTCAGGTGCCACCTCTTTGAAGAGTTACAATTGCTATTGTGATTGGATTAGTTGAAGAGTTTATATGCCGAAAACTCCCCAACACCAGTCATTTGAATTGAATAAGATCCTCAGATGAGTAGTGAAACGTCTTCAATGATTACTCAGAAAGTCCAGTTGTTTTAGAATTACTTATATTAGATATACCATGTCCTGGATGAATGAAAATCTTCATAGTCAAAATAATAGGTTGACAGTCAAAAATGATGATAATTTCTTAGTTAATTTTTTTTTCTTGATTTTTTTTCTGTCCATACTTCTCAAACATATTTTTGTTATTATTATTATAATAACAATTATATTGTAACTGTGATACTGGTTTATATCTTATGTCTGCATCATTTTTGTATAGATCTAAAGAAAAACAGATACAATCATCCAGATCCAGTCCAGTTTATATAAAAAAGCTGGTCATGTTTTAGGAATTCCTTCTGTGACTTGGTGAATGAAAGGGCAGTAAAAGAGTAAATTCAGTTTTCCTACACAAAGACTTTGTATCCCTCTAGTAAAAGATTGTTTGTTTATGTTGTATTATAAGGCCGAAGGTCATTTGGTGCCCACTAACAATTTAAGAGAGGTTTATACATAGGAGTGTATTTATTAAGCATCATGATTGCCACAAAACACAAATGTTGAACTAGCTAATTCAGCCTTTATATACATGTAGGATGTAATCCTATTAATGTACTTTGTGCTGCAGTATATTAGGGTTAAAATTTATGTAAATTGTACATATTTTAATTGGTGAAAACAGAAATATTCCAGTCAAATGACATTTTTAGTTTTTGCAAATATTCCAAATACATCCATATGTATTCCATATTTTCTACTACAAACTCTGTTGTTTTATTTAAATGGCGAGTTTGACAAAACCATGCTATACTCCATAAAGCACACTGTAAGGATTTTGCCCTGTGCAAACCTATTCGTTTTTGGTGTGCTAGCTAACAACTAAAGTGGATTCTAATCTTACCATTTTGATTTCGAAAATGTCAATGTGCATGAATCAATGTACAATTTTAAAGGATACATTTTTTTATTCTGAAATAACGTTCCCTATAAATGGCTACCATTTGTAATTCAGTTGAATAAAAGTCTGAACTAATACCAAGAAGTCTTGTTTTAACTGATATGAATGCATGTATTCAGAACTGTGATTAAAGGACTGTGGTTGCCTTGGGCTTGTACAGAAGCCCAAAACATCATGTACAACATATCTAGCCTACTTCTTTTGTTAAGCTTTAGTTCTCCTTTAAAGATTTTTTGGCAACATTTCAATTTCTTTTCATTATTTATTGTTATTAAATTATTTTGAATGATTTGTTGTTTTTTGTATTGCTTTCCAGCTATCACATGACCCCAGCAGGCAAACACTATTGCACTGTGAGGTTACAATTTATTGTTATTCTTACTTTTTCTTATATAACCCCTAATTCAAACCACTGCTTGGAAGCTAGGGAAAATAAAACCATAGCAGCGACATAGCTACTGAAATACCACACTGGAGAGCTGCTGAACAGAAAACTATTAAAAAACTGAAAAGATAAAAAATATCAAGGTATCATCATTGTATCATCATACTAACAACCCCATTAATAGACAGAATAGGCAGAGCTAAGAACATTGTGGAAAACATTGTTTTTTGTTAGTGTTGAGCTAATCTGTCCCGTTTCGCTTTGCTGAAAAATTCATGAAATGGCGACAAAATGTGTTACAGAAAAAAATGCGAATCACATTAAAGTCAATGTGTGTCAAAAGTTTTTCTTATGGCAACTTTTTTGTCTCAGCAACAATTTTGTTTAGGAAACTTTTTTTCGTCGATGGCAAATTGTTACCGCAATTTTGTGAAAAAAATTGTAGTTGGCGAAGTGTGGAATTTCACCAAGAATCCATGCCTGGTAAATAAATTTGCTCATCACTAGTTTTTGTATAATTACAACATTAATTATGTAATCATTATCCAAAACAGACACAATTGTGAACAATGAGTACAACAGTAAGTTTTGGACTTAAAATACGGGCAGTATATAATCAACATCATTATGGCTTACATCTTTTGAATGTACCAATAAATTGCATATAAAACCTTTTACTTATGTACTACCATTATTCATAGCTGACGTGTACAAATGTTAGAGACTTTTAAAAAAGATTCATACCATCTTTAGATTAAAATGATTGCTATATTATAGTTATCAGTAAATCATATGCATAAGGTTCTTATTGTCTGAATAGAGAGGAAGAAGTAGAATCAATTTCCTCTTTACCATATTGATAAACAACTCCAGATATGGTGGCTTGGGGTTGGGGGAGGGGGTAAAACCAGATTTACCTCTGCCTGACCCATTGTGGAATGCTGGAAAAATTAATTCCAGAATTATATGTCGACATTCTTTAAAGTTGTGGAAATGATTCACATCGAAGATCTTCCCTAAAAGTTTAGCTTCTTTCATGTTGATACTGTAAATTGCTTTCATTGTCCATGATGATCTGTATGACTGAGATTTTGCTATGATAAATGACAGAAGAACATATCTGCAAACAGCACCTAGATTGTGTAAGAAAGTGCAGTCAGCGTTAAAAGTGGCAGCTGATACTGTATGTTGAAACAACTTGCTTACCCTTTTCTTGTCACACGTGTTAGAAATGAATAGCCGCTTTTGATTTTAGTTCTTGGAAGAGCATTGATGACAACTGAATTTACTGAATAAAACAGCTTTATATTTATTGGTCTGTTTTGCCATCCCTGTAAAATCTGGTTGTTATGTTAAGTTTACAGTATCTGCTGCACACATTTAATAGGGGAAATTGATAATGGAACTAAGAACAAGAACTACAGGTCAACATAACACTATAATTTAGTGACAATCCCTTTTCTCTATAATGGGAGACATCTTTTGTAAGCTCTGACTGTTTTCTTAGACAGCACTGTCATATAAGAAAACTATACCCCCCGAACAATGTAGGTCTCTACCATTGGGTAAACATAAATAGAAAATAGCCATTTTAAAAAATAAGGACAGCCTCCTGGGATCGTATGATTCAACGGTGCACACAAACATCCCAAACAAACTATAAAGTTAGGTCACATCAGCCAATTAACAGACAAAGTTGTGTCTTTTGCTTCCACACTTCTTCCTGTTACAGTTAGAGTTGAAATATTTCTGGTCAGGTGATCTCCGAGGCAGCACACAGACCATCACCAAATGGTTGTTCAAGGCAAGAGATGTAAAAGGGCAATATTTACTTAAATATATATACCAGTTTGGTAAAATTCTTTAATATGTCACTTATTCTGATATAAACTATCTGATGCTCAAGTATTCATTTTCGGGGTATAGTTTGCCTTTAAGAACAGTGCAGATATATGTAACATCAGCCCAGAAAGGGTTAAAGGAAGCAAGGTGGTACCAGTTTGGCTTCAGTTTGCAGCACACACACTGACATTTCTAAAGGACTTTGGAGTTAACGGGAGTTAATGGATTGAAGAGGCTCCCAAAAACAACTGTAGAACTAACAGAATACCTTATGGGACTCATTTGTAAATAAATACAGGAATGTGTACACATCTGCCTTTGTCCACAGTCTTAAAAATCATGCTTATAATCAGCTACTACAGTGAATCAGTGCTACGAAATAAGTTGGCGCTTTAGAAATACATGTTAATAATAATCTATCAAAAAATACTCCCAGCATCAATACGCAACTTAAAATTTAGGGACACATTTAAAATGAATAAAATATAACCTATATTCTATGGAGCTTGGCATTTCAAACCAGCTTATAAAGCTTTCTGTGGAAGACATAGCTGCTTTATATAGTGTAGATAGTAAAATTATATAACACATTTTATGAACTGAACCAGTTTCTATGTAAGTTGTCTACACATCATTTTTTCCAGGTGATTTAAATGGACTTTGCAAAGTCTATTATGGTGTTTTGCTTTTTTATGTAATATAATATATATACTGTATATATATTTACCATTTTAGTTGACTTGATTAATTTGCATACTGACATATGCATTTTCTTAAATTATTGTTTGAAAAAACATTGTAACTAAACCCCCCCATCCAGAGTCATACTAGGGGGCTGCTGTGTCAGGGCCCTCACAACTACCCCCCAAACCACACATTTTTCCCTGTGTCCCGCCAGCCCAGTCTGACCCCCATCTGGCTACAGAATAGGGGTCTTCTGCAACTTTCATATAGGAGGATTACATTACATATTTAATATGCAGATATACTGTGTGATCCCTTATCCGGAAACCCATTATCCAGAAAGCTCAGAATTACAGAAAGACCTTCTCCAATAGACTCCATTTAGTCAAATTTTTTAAAATGATTTCCCTTTTTGCTGTAATAATTTTGATCCAAACGAAGATAAAATTAATCTTATTGGAAGAAAACCAGCCTACTGAGTTTATTTAACATTTAATTTATATTTCAGTCTTCCAAGTTTTAAGGTATAAAAATCCGAATTGCAGAAAGGCCTAGGTCCTGAGCATTCTGGATAACAGGTTCCATACCTGTACTTTTTTAATTGTAATAGAACTTGAAGTGCTGGTTAAATAGATTTAACCCACTGAGATTATTACAAGATAAGGAAGAATTTGTACTACATTCCTGCAACAATTCCTTTAAATGGGCCCC
>CM044432.1:54849929-54869805 GCA_024363595.1 Xenopus borealis | reverse complement strand
CATATTTAAATGTTTATTTATTGAAATTTTTTTATCAAAATAGCTCAATTGAATAAAACTGTGAACTTTGAATTTGCATTCCACTTTGAATTTACAATCACAGTCAATGGGTCTACAAGCCTTACAAATATGGGAAAAATTCCCAAAATTCCAAAAACTAATACTGAACACAATTTTTTTTCACTGCCATTATTTTTTATTCTTGAGCATTAATATATTTTGAAAAAAAATTTATTTGAATGAGGCTATTTCAATAAACTGCGGAAAATAAGTTAAATAAAAGTTGTTTGAGACTTTTAGGCTCCAGGAACATAATGAGATTAGTTGCCCATGATAAATGTTCACTAACTTGGGCAACTAACCTTCTTGTGTACCAGGAGCATTAGAAGAAACCTCTTATTAGATATAATATGAAATTATGAAATTTAAATCATTCAATGTACTCAGTATTAGATGACCCATGTTACTACAGAAAAATCTAAGACATGCACAGAACATCAACCTTGAATAGTCCATGGATTTGTACTGTGCTTAAAGAGAGATGTGATGGTATTTTTGGACTGTTGGGGCAGAAAAGCTAAGCCACATAAAAAATGGGCTTGACCCGTTCAGAGAGATCAGTGTCCATCAAAAAAAAAGTCAGGATCAGCAATAGATACACACATTATCTCTTCCTGTGGTGTTTGTTGAATTGTAGAAAATGAGAGGACTTTTTTCTTTTGATTTCTTTTTTTCAGTTTTAAAGTGTTTATTCAACATTATTGGTTACATGGTGAAATTAGACTGTGAAATGTTGTTTTACACGATTATTCAGAAAAACATCATAAGGTTTACATTTCCTTTGACATTTACCGTGTTCCACATCTCATTATTCAAAGGATTGGGGCATCAGAATTGTTTCCAGTAACTAAGTCCTAGGGTCTTTCAAGATTGTGAATCCCTGAAGAGAAAGATTGCCAGATTGTGATTGTACAATTTACAAACAAAACTCAATAACCATAAAAAACAAAACCATCAAACAACTTAACACAGTGCCACCTTTAATTCATCTCTGGGTCATATGGTTCCCTTAGAAGGGGAAGCATTGTACGCTGTTGTGTTTGTAATTGCCTCCTGTGGGAAGCATGTAAAAAAAAAAATAGTGCCCGCTTTGTATACTATGTAGAGTGGGGATCATAGGCATTAATCCTACTTAGCTCTTATTTGCTCACTATCCCATAGCCATTTCCCATATCCCTGTATTTAGTTGAAGAGGAGGGCATGGGTTGCACCAGAGGGGGCAATGTATTGTTTGTATCCATGGGTTCCATATTTTTCAAAAATCTTGTTTGTCTATCATTTAAGATTCTTGTCAATTTCTCATTGACTAGAATCCAGTTGATCCAATTTTTAAGTAGTTGTATGGTTAATAATGGTGATTTCCATGACCTAGCAACAATTAATTTAGCTGTTGTAAAGATGTGGTTGATAAGGGCCCTGAGGTGTTTATGTTTTGGAGTTTGCTCCCCAGTAGGGCCTTGGTTGGTGATTTGTGCAAATGATGGTTGGTGATGTGATGTCAGTAATGGAGAATATTATTTCATAGACCCTGACAGAACCTTTTACTTTGGTGCATTGCCATCATATGTGGTACATCATGCCCTCGTCTCCTCATCCTCTAAAGCATTGTGAGTCATAGTGATTGTTTATTTTATGTAACCTTGCTGGTACAAGGTACCACCTTAATAAACCCCCGCTTCAAGTAGAGAGGTACTGATTGAGGCATGGGCTAATGTGTCTCATATTTTAAGCCATTTTTGCTCATCCAGGGATCTTTTCCAGGGTTTCTTTTTATTTCTTACACTTTAGCCACAGTACATTTGTGTTTCAGTAATAAAATCTCTAAAATGAAGAATTTCCCACAAATTTAGTTCTGATTACAGCACAATTATCTAAAAAAAAAGACAGTAAATGGTGAGAAAATCCACTAATCTTCTTATCTGAAACAAAACCAGAAATTAGCCCAATGATAACAGCTCCTCCCTTCCATTATCCTAACAGCTGGTAGGTTTAACTTCATACCTACCTGTATAGATGCATATAATGATACATATGTAAACTGTGAAAGTGTATAAACTGAGCAGATGTGTTCAATGCTAAGATTTCTAAATTCTATCAGCCAAATGAAAAAAAAAATAGTTGTAAAATCAGAGCACTTAACCACGACTGAACAGAAACCATTAGCAAGTAATTTTTGGAGGAAACCATCTGAAAGCTTGGCTCTATTTTAATAGGTGGTAGGGCTGTTTCCCTATACTAATCAGAAACAAAGCTTTTCAATTAGGGGCAATTTATAAACCTTTAGAGATTTTCACATCCATTTTAGCCCCCAGTACTTGCCTTATTGGCAGAATTATACAACACTGTTTAGACACATTTCTTTAATATGACACCAATACCATATTTGCTTGAAAAAGTAAGGTACTATTTGTGGGTGGCCAATGTAGGTATGGCTTCAAGCATATAAAATAAAAAAGTATGCATGAAATATGCCAGTGTATTAAATTAACATCCTGAAAAGGTTGGCTTCTAAAAGTCCAGACGCTTATATTGCTTTTTTTGAGAAACTCTACTAGAAAAATCTTTAAAGAAGAGTCTGTCTGTTTCTATTTTAAAGTTAAAAATAATGAAAGGAAAACACAGTGAAATTCCCACATTATTAAGTAAAACATTTAAGTGGCCAGAGGCCAATCATTGTCACGCCATGAAAAATGATAATATGTTCCATAACATTGTGCTTCAAACTACTGATTTTAACACATTTGCACATGATTAGGCTTAATATGAAAGTTGCTTATTGAATGCAGTATCATACTGGTGTTACTCATGCCCAGGGGAGCATAAAACAGTTTCCTTCCAAATCTGTGAGAGAAAGGTAATATAAAATCAGTTCAGCAGAATGCAGCAGAATCAAACCATAAATAATAAGCATGATGCCCTTATCATGGCAAGTTAAGAATATTTATCACAACATGACTTCTCCTTCATTTGACACCCAATAATGGTGATAGCTATCACATGCATATCATTCCCAGGTTTTCATCAGTTTTATCAAAGGTCGAATTTTGAATTCAAATTCCCCTGAACTCCCATAAATTCAAATTTACCCAATAAAAATGTATTAATAACATACATTTTTTTTAAACTCGGATAAATTAAATCGACCCAAAAACTAATTTAAAATTTGGATTGAATTCAAATTTTAAAACTTCAATTCGAGTTGGACTCTCTTTGGCAGTGCATTGGGCATGGGCATCAGGTGCCCCATTTTTGCACATAAACAAGATTTTGGAAAGATGCAAAGCTTGCCTTAATAACAGTGTTCGCAAAACGCCTGCTGCCTGCTTGATGTGACTGTATCATTCTAAGAATGAAAGAAGCAAGATTTAAATAATTTATATAGTTCAAGTACAGTTTATTTTGCTTGAAAAACACAATAGAAATTAATTTGCAATTATCTCTTGTGACAGGTCCCCTTTAGATTAATGGCACACCTGATGGAAATTACTAGTCCAATGGGAGATAATTCACCAGGCAATACCTTTACATCTAGATCCATTCAAAATAGTATACATGCAGCAATCCAGGCTAAAAATATTAAATAAGACATGTGATTACCCAGGATCAAGTGTTTTACATGTGGCTATACTAATAGATCCTAATGGCAAGGTATTCTCCAGTTTTTTGTCTCCATTGGGATTAACAGTTTCCTAAAAGCAACAAATTTTCTTGAGTGCCATTGTCCTAATGTGAATTATGCTACTAAAACCATTTAAACAAAAAAAAAATATTGCTTTGCAATTAACATGGTGTTAATGTTAGCTTACTTTACATAATGCACAAGGCACCACCATATCATACTGAAAGCAAATGATACATAATTAAGAACTGTTTGTTTAAATAGGGTTTAATGGGGACTGCATTTGCCATTTTTCAGAGCTTTCTGCATAATAGATTTGTGAATAATGAAGACTAAAGCTGGCCATAGACGTAACAATTACGATCTTTCTCGGGAAAGATCTTTCCAAGAAAGATCGTTCGTTTCAACACACACGTGTAGAGCTGAATCAAATATACAGGTAGAAACAATAGAATTCTACTTGTATCTGACGATTCAGCACTAACAATGGCCGATGTTCAGGGAGCTTTCAAAGGCATCCGATCAAAATTTTCCATCCACTCCGATCAACCAGCCGACCAATATCTTAATCCTCTGACGATGTCGGTCGGCTCATTTCCCACCATACACGCACCGAATATCGTACGAAAATTCGTTTCGTAAGATATTATCTGTGCGTCTATGGCCACCTTAAATGGGCTTACTGAAAAATAATAAAAAGATATTCCTGTTTCGAAATGGGCATCAGAAAAAATATGTCCATGTTAAAAAAAAAAATGAATTTGTCAGTGTCAGTGTAATGTTAAGGTGTTAGCATTCAAGTTACACTTGCTTAGCCTGTGCAATCAATATATAGACTAGTGACATCACTAAAGACTAATTACATAAATGACATCAATACTTCTTTACTATACATTTAGGCACATCTATATTTTTTATTAAATGGATTAGTGATATAATACGCCCTTGATCAAAGGATTTTGTAACATCATTAACTCAGATTACCCATACATTATTGAATATAGAAGATTACATGTGATTACCTACAAGGATTTAGTAAAAGGATTAATACAACTTCCAACAACTAAAGTCAAATTTACCTTTGACATTTCTGGTTCATTGCTAAATAGTTATGACTGATATTCATGTGTGTGTGATAGCGTATTTTTGAACCATTAAGTCAGAGGATGTGACCAAAAAATTTATACCTAAAACCTGCCAAAGTTTTTCTTAGTTTAAAAAGCCTGTTTGGATAAAATAACTAAGATTGTCAATGTTTTTTTCAGCACAAAACCTCTTGTGATTAGTAAACTCACAAAGAATTTTCATGCCAAAATACCTGCATTTTGCTTGCTTTGGTCCAAGTTATTAGGGACCATTCACTGTTCACACAAAATTTGATCACTTGTGCAACCAATTCCTGTAGCTCAACTGTGCTATGGTAATTGACACAGGCTTCTGTGGGAACCTTGGAGCTACCTCCTTGTTTGGTGCCTAGTAGAACTTTATGGAATTGCAAGGTATACATGTTGATGCAAGTACTTTGAATTAATGTTTTTTCATGTACAGTAAGTGACTGTAGCCAAATTCAACTGAGGTACTTTAAGTAAATTACCCCTATTGTAGTTTGTCATTTTTACATAACTAGTAGGCTTCCTTAATCTTTGGATATATTTCTTGGAAAATTATTGGGGATATTAAGAGGCACATTTATCATTTATAATGTCAAATTCTGGATTCTTGTGAGTTTTTAAAAACTTCCCTAAACTCCCATAAATATATTTTTTAAAACTCGATATGAAACTTAATCTACATCTATCTAATTATATTCAAATTTAAAAAACTGGATTCTAGTTTTTTCTCCGAAAAAAAATTAATGTCTGGAAGGCTGCAAACAACTCCAAATTGATCCCTGGACCCCTCCCATTGACTCAAACATCAAATTGGCCGGTTTTAGGTGCGAAAAGTCAAATATGAATTCTTAAAGGGTCAGAGTATGATAAATATTCTAAAAGAGAATTAGAATTTTTTAAAAAACTTAAATTGAATTTGAATAACTCCCTAGTTGAATTTTACAGTTTGACCAAATTTAATTTTGAATTCGACCCTTGATAAATCTGCCACTCACTGTTCCTAATTGGTATGATAAATACAATTATTAACATTCATTTATTTAAAAAAAAATCACCAGTTTTCAGTTTATGATGTCCAATGTACAGCCAACCAAGCAGCATATAGCACTGGCTAAATTATTACTAGATAATCCAATTAGAATATCTCTTCTTCCAATTCTGTAAATCTCACTGACTATTCTGGGAACAACAGAAACCTAGAGATGAGTGATACAGCTAAAATTCACCAAAATGCATTGAGTCCATTTGGAATCTTATTTTTTACAGTTTATCGTGGATCAGGCTGGATCAGGCTTTATCCAATATGTCAAGAATTTGTACATCAATCCACAGGCCCGACTTCAGATTAACGGTATGCTGTTGGATACTTTTAACATCAGGGGTGTCCACTTCTGTTTGTCATTACCCTGGAGCTGTTTCTCCACAAAGTGAGAAATAATGCTATCACTGATTTCAACATCAAGAATCATCAACACAAACTAGCTGCATATGCAGATGATATGCTTTCCTTTATAACAAATCCGATTTCAACACTGAAAATCAATGATCAGAAATCCAGTATACCTAATTAGTGATGGGCGAATCTCCCGAGATTCGCTTCGCCGAAAAATAGAAATTCGAGAATTGGCGAAAAATTCGCGAAACAAGTCGTGGGACGCTTTTGACGCGCGTCGCGTCAACTTTGGCGTGTCATCTCCGACGCGCGACGCGTTGTTTTCGGCGCGCGTTGCTTCGTTTTCGGCGGGTCGCGTCAAAAATTACGCACGACTCATTTTTCTGCCGAATTTTCGCAAAGCGAAATTTCGCTGCCGATTCGCAAATTTATTCGCCCATCACTATACCTAATATTTCATTATCAGAGGTACAAAATAATCAGAAACTTTTTTTTCATTTGTTATAGAAAATAATTCTTTCACATACCTGTGCATTAAAGTGTCATCTAAAACAAAGCACAATGCATAATGTGTCAGCTAAAACAATGCATAATGCATAACGAATAACCTAAACCCGCTGAAAGAGGTGCCGAAGGAACTGAAAAATTTGGACAAACCAGGATTCTCTTGGTTTGGAAGAATTAATATAATAAAAATGGACATCCTTGGTTATTGTATTTTTTTCAGACCTTATCATTCATTATTCACAAATCATTTTTAATTCTCTACGTTCTGTTATATTGGTTTTCGTTTGGGGCATTAATAGAATCTGCCATAATAACATCACCAGGGAGGGGGTTTTACAACCTTGTTGCCCTCATTGTGAATAACTATTTGTCAAGTTCTGTTCTTCAAGTCTTTGGTGGTGGCTTCTTTTTGTTGTTTTATTCTTTTTTTTTAACAGATCCCCCAATTATCTGCCTACAATGTCTATCGTGAAAATATATATATATATATAGCACACAGCAGGGACAGCACAACTGTCACCTGCTGTGTACTCTATTATTTATTTTGACTGGCACCCAGGCTTTTTTCTTTTGGACTCGAGGATGAGTCCCTTATGTTGATATATATATATAAATATATATATATATATATGTATTTGCATAGAGTAATTATATCCCCTTACTAGAACCTTTTGTAGTTTATAATAGTTGAATTGTTTGATTTTGTTGCACATCTCTGTACTCTCTCAAGCTCATTAATATAATTTTTAAGGACTTTGCCCAAAACTGCACTGCGTCCTCGACGTGAGGTCATAAAAGGGATCCAAAAAGGGGCAAAATTATGTTTTATCTCTTGAGTCAATTTTAAACAGTCACTACCACTCTTCCCATTTTGCATCTGAGAATGAGTTCAGTTGAATTCAGTTGAATTCAGTTGAATTCAGAAGAATAGGGTACATCAGTTTCAAATTGTGTCAGATACTTACTATGATTTCACTTGTATCATGTAAATTTATTCCTATTTCCTTGTTATATTTTCTATTTCTATTTTATAAAATTATGCCTGGATCTGCAATTAGCTCATATCAGTAATCATCATTTATTTATTAAATAACACTTCAAATTAAATATATACTGTATATATGCTTATCTTGGATTCAGCCACACATGTATGAAACCAGGCACCATTGCACTAATTTCATTTTATTTAATAAGGGGTCTCTGAAACTGGAAATGTGTTTGTGCTATCTTTAATAATAGAAATCAGAGTGTATACCACAGCATGCCAGACATGATGAAAAGCAATAAATGAACATTCTTAATCCAAGTCAATAGAATATTTGATTTGTCTAATCGAATGTAAGTCCTGTTGGCTCTTTAAATGACTGGGCAGATTTTTTTTTTTACAGAAATGAATGCATCTAACACTACAATACTTTGGAATGGTACAATTGTCAGATGGCTAGCTGAACATATTAAAATGCAAAATCAGTAGCATCTAAGAAATTAACATTTGTTGGCTAGGAGAAATATATCAACATCTGAAATTATTTTTTATTGCCACATACTGTATATGGCAACTACATTAGGAATGAAAATACTCATGCTCCATATAGTGCTGCCCAGCCTCTTCTAAATAAAGTGCTGTTTATTTGATTATAATAATAAATCTTTGGAGCTCATAGGCATGCTGACCTCACTGATTATTGTCATGTTTATCATTATTTTGATTGGTAATCACCAAAAACGATATCATACCCATCATGAAAAACCATCCTCAGAAATACATTTTGTATAGCACTGGTGGAAGTTGTTTTCTTATGATTTACTAAAATGTGGAAAAGATGAATTTATTATACAGTTATGGGATCCATTATCTGGAAACACGTTATCCAGAAAGCTCTGAATTATGGAAAAGCCATGTCCCATCAACTCCATGTTATTCAAATAATCCAATTTTTTATAAATGATTTCCTATTTCTCTGTAATAATAAAACAGTAGCTTGTACTTGATCCCAACTAAGATATAATTAACACTTACTGGAAGCAAAACCAGTTTGTGTGCTTATTTAATGTTGACTGATCTTTTTGTAGAATTAAGGTACAAAGATCCCAATTATGGAAAAATCCATTATAAGGAAAGCCCCAGGTCCCGAGCATTCTGGATAACAGGTCCCATACCTGTATAACAAAAGAAAGAGAAGCTTAATGATTAACTATTCTCACTGATGGTTAAATATGTTCATTGTTCCCCAGATGTGTGTATTAACAGAGCTTCCCAAATTATTTTATAATGCTCAGCTGCATAGAGCATAACTATATTATGGTGTAATGCCAGTCTCTATTGTAGACAGCAACAATCTGGAAAAGTAAAAAAAAATTCAATGGTTACTGGTTTCTGCAATCAATAGTTACAGTAGGGGGCCGATTTACTAAATCGGTGTGAAGGATGTGACCAAATTTTAGAATATGCAAATTAGGCCACTTCAGTCATCGAATATGCAAAATGCAATCATATCGAATAGATCGAATAGATCAAATGATCGAATATTAGACCATTCGATGATCGAAGTACTTCCCCTTTAAAATTTTATTCGACTGCCTACTTTGCCAGATTGAACCTACCGAATTGCAATAGAACCCACCGTAGGCTTCTTTTCTAAGTTTTATGTTGAATTAGCAATCGTACGATCGAACGCTTCGATCGTTCGTTTGGTACGATTTTTTGTAAAATCGTTTGATCATACGATTTTTTTGAAATATCAAAAAGCGGCCAAAAACCTTCGAATTTTTCTATGATTTTATTGTATTTTCATTCCAAAATCGTAGAAGGGTCTAATTCGTGGGCAAATAGCCCTCGAAAATCCGTCCCTTAGTAAATCTGCCCCTAGGTCTTTTTGATTAAATTATAGTTAGTTAGTTAGAGGCAGTTTGACAGTAAGTTTTATATATGTCTCAATGAATATCACTTTAGAGGAATGTAATTTTTGTCACAAATCACATTTTAAAGAGTTATAGTTTCAAAACTTCAAATGTTTGATAGTTATTAAGCACTGAAAACTTTAAAAAACCTCATTTGTAAAACTTCAGCATCTAAGGGTAGAACTCCACTTTGCGGCTGGAGCTGACACGTCGCCATGCGATGAAACGCATGCAATTTGTTGGATGTCCTAAAGATACAGGAAGTGAAGGAGAAATCGCAGATTAGAACTACAATTATTGACTGTTGGATGAAGACGCAGTGTACAGCGTTTTCATTCGACAGTCAGATAAATGTAGTTCTAATCTGAGATTTCTCCTTCTCTGGTATCTTCAGGACACCTGACACGTTGCATGCGTTTCATCACATGGCGATGTGTTGGCTCGAGCCACACCGTGGAGTTCTACCCTAAAAGATTGCAAGTTCATGTAGAAGTCAATGGGAGTTGTCCTAGGCAAAATTCAAGTCATTTTAAATGCAAGAGTGTTGAGTTTTCTGAGCTTATTAACCCACAAATTCAAGGTACTCAAGTTTTTTTACACAACTGCATTCAATCAAGTTTTTTTATATTCAGATTTTTAAACATGGCAGGGACTGTTTACTGTAAACTCAACTCAGACAAGGATTCATGTAAATGATGATCAATCTGCCAATTGTATTGGTGCCAGCTTCCAGTTTGTGTCATTTGAATCTTTGAGTAGCATTGTTGTAATTGCTATTGGTGCTAAAATGGTGTTCTATAGTATGAGCTTGCGATTTCACCACTAGTAACTTTTCCCTACAATCACACACCCAGTGATATAACTATATAAATCAGATCGTACCCCATAGTGGAGAACGCAGCTAGAAGGGGCCTATTAAGAACCAGTGACTCCCCTTTTGGATATAGGAGGGTGAATTTCACTCAAAAAGTAAAAAAAAAAAATCTGTCCTAAATTGTAAGCTCTTGTGACCTACTTTGGTTTGTATATGCTTTATACATAAACAATAATAATGATTATCTATTTATCCACTTATCATCTAGTCATCTATTTTTTCTATCCATCTATCAGTCTGTCAAGGGCCCTTGGTATTCCTGTCTTGGTTTTTGTATGCTTTTTAAAATTGTTGCTTTAAAATTTTAAGTATAATAATAATTATTACCGTGTCTATCTATCTATCTATCTATCTATCTATCTATCTATCTATCTATATTAGATATAGTCCCATGAGTACAATGTTAAATCAGAGAGAGCAGTGATTTCATCCAAGGTTCTTGCAACTTAGTATTAATGTATTAAGATTTAGTGACCCTTAAAATGGGGTCAGAGGGTGGTCGTTTTTCTAACTGGAAAATGAATCAATAGTATTTTAACACTGATCTGCTGTCCAACTATTTTACCTAATCTGTGTCTTTGCTGTAGTACATACACATTACATTCTGTGTTTCTAATTTGCATGTAAATAGCAGTCTTCAACAACAGGCAAAACATCAATATATGTTGATATTCTGGAGAAGATGTGTGTATTTTATATCATTATAACATTTTGTTATTTTGGTGCTTACAATTTTGAACTTGAGTTGACCTAAATCTAAAAGAAATCATTCATTTTCTGAATACTGGATAGATGATTGATCTTTAACATCTTATAAAATACATGCTTAAAGAGCTGTAAATGGAGCCTGGCTGCTACAATAGATTCAGATCAGGTATTTTTAGCAAGACATTGAGCAAAGCAAAGGGTAAAAGGTCACTGGTGACTAATTTTCTGAAAACTAGCAGCTTGTGTAAGTAATAGAACATTTATTGCATTTCTCTGTCATCTCGGCAATGAGTGAGAAAAATCCATATAAATTCCCAGCCCCAGCCTTTATTAAGGTATAGCCATGGATTAGTTTAATGTGCAATTTAAAGTCACTACCTCAACATGCCTTGTGCACTGATTTCTCATGATTTAAGCCCTTTGCTATAAAATTATTCTGTAAATAAAATCTTATAAGCAGTGCATCTTTTGGGGATTTTTTTTTACTTTTCAAACAATACACATTTAGATTAGCAGCTGTTTACATAATGATCAAATAATTATCAAGTTGTTTTATTGACATGAGAGCCGTATTCCAGTACTGAAGGAAGCAACTAAGGGACTTTAACAAGCAGTGACCCTGTTAATGTACATTTTATTATTCATTATGTCTTTAGCACAAAGAGATCACTGGCATATTGACTTCACAGATGTGGAGGATTATTGAATTAATTACATTTTTCACATGGCATTTTATATATATATATATATATTTATATATATATATATATATAAAAAATAAGTAAAAAAAAATTACCACACATATGAATTTTATAATAATGAAAACAAAAAAAAGTTTATTCAACGTTTTGGCCCCTACTTGAGGCCTTCTTCAGGAATCAACAAGTGCTTTACAAAGTTATATTAAAGTCCTATGAGTGAGTGAGTTACTTATTCTAAAAATAGGCATTTTTTTGTTTTTTCATTGTGCTCCGGTATGGGACTATATATATATTATATATAGCTGAAGGTGAAACTGGTAAAAGAGGACAGATATGACAAAATCACATTGGAGTAGTATTATTAAACACTGTTTGAGAAAAGTCAGGTACTATAGCTAGAAGTAGTATTCCTTGTAGTAAAATGAGTAGCCAGTAGTGATGGGTGAATCTCCCGCGTTTCGCTTCGCCGAAAAATTAGCGAATTTCCAGAGAAATTCGCGATTTGGCGGAAAAATTCTCGAAACGAGTCACGCGTCGTTTATTGACGCGCGTAGCGTCAAACGCGGCGCGGCGCGTCAATCGCGGTGCGTCACGTCGTTTTCGACGCGCGACTCGTTTTTTTTGCCGAATTTTTCGCCGGCGAAATTTTTGCTGCCGTTTTGCAAATGTATTCGCCAGCGGTGAATCGCGGGAATTCGCCGCGAATTCACCCCTGGTGAATAAATTCGCCCATCAATAGTAGCCAGGTAAATAAAATGACAAATCGTGATAAGAACATGTGGAATGCATGTTTCATTAACCAATCATATGCAATTACGTTAGCTGATTTTGCTCAATAAATAAAATAAAAACTATTATTACATTTTAAGGAACCTAACAAATACTGCAACATTACAAAGAGGGAATAGATGAAATATTAATGATTGTTATTGCTTTCATTAATAGCCAATCTCTAGGGAAAAGACAAAAATCATTGTGTTATTACTAAATATTTCTGTTTTTGCCTTTGAAGGCAAAATCAAGTTATCAAGTAAACCCTCTACTAGATTACATACAAAAAGAAAATTTGCTTTACAATTTTTTTCTTCATATTAATATTGGTAACCTTCTTGAAATGACCTACAGGTACAAAATCACAAGTGAGTTCTGAAGTATTCATTTCTAGGAACTCACTCATGATTTTAGTGCCCAAAAGCTTGAGCCCAGAGGCGCCAACAATGTAGAATATATTGAAAAAATAAAAGAAGTTAGTTATATAATACATGAATTGAAAGTTGCCTGAGACCATACAGAGTAACAATAATTAAAGGGATACTGTCATGGGAAATCATGTTTTTTTTTTCAAAATGCATCAGTTAATAGTGCTGCTCCAACAGTATTCTGCACTGAAATCCATTTTTTTCAAAATACCAAACTGATTTTTTACATTTAATTTGAATTCTGACATGGGATTAGACATATTGTCATTTTCACAGGTTGGAGTGATATCACTCCCCCAGCATCCCATCAGCAGAACAATGGGAATGTAACCAGATAACTGCTCCCTGATATATGACCAGCACTCAGTAGTTCAAAAATCCATGTCCCACTGCAACTCCTTCAGTTACATTGAGTAGGAGAAACAATAGCCTGCCTGAAAGCAGTTCTATCCTGAAGTGCTAGCTCTTTCTGAAAGCACATGGTCAGGCAAAATGGCCTGAGATGGTTGCCTACACTCCAATATTACACAATATTACAACAAAAATTCTCTGTTGGGTTAGGAATATGGTAGAGTGAATTATTTGCAGTGTAAACAGTATAATTTTCAAATAAAAACGATACCATAAAAATCATGACAGATGCCCTTTAAAATCAACTAGAATATCCGTCACCATATCCTTTCTTTTCTTTCCCAGTTTTGGACTAAATAATATTCAAATAAAACAAATTACTGTATATTCTACTCACAATGGGCAAGAGAGACGCAGTACTGTAAAAAAATTTGCATGTGTATATATGTACACATATACACACAAAATTACTCATGCTGTGCAGTCACAGCTTGGACCATGGACAGAAAAAGTAATTTCTGTGACTAATTCTATATCATTATATGATATTATTATCTATCACATTTAGAAGAGTAAGGGAATATTTGTTTTTAATAATCATGAAATTTGCTGCTATAGATTGTATGTTTACATGTTAACTGTGTCAATTGACTTGTGCCTGTGCATGTAATAGCATCTGTTTTTTGTAGCGTTCAATTTGAGGTCATTTGGATTTATCTTTGAGTACTTTGAGCATTTGTGTATGTGTTTTGCTCTTCCTGGCTAATGAGGATATTCTAGCTTAGTCATAGTGCTTCAGATAGTGCTGATAACGTCTTGCTTACCTCCAAGACATGATTGTGTTTAGAATGGCACCCAAGTGCAACATGGTTTGTAAACTAACAACATGTTTTTTATGCCAAAAAATTGGTTTACCTTTCAACCATCCACCCATAAGTTTTGAAATCTTTAATTTTTCTTTAGTGACTTTGGTGGTGGTCAATAATTTATCACACCTCGACCCTGGAAACAGTTCTAATTCAACATTTTCCATATAAAACCTACAGAGTTCATGTAGAAGTCAATGACAGAGGTCCCTTGAAATATTTGAAGATGCTAATAGTAGTGATGAGCCACATTTTTCACTGTCATGTGATTTCTGTTCTTTTAAAAAAAAATGAGCCAGAATATTTTGTTGCATTTTTTTTCTTAAAGGAAAACTATACCCCGAAAATGAATTTTTGAGCAACAGATAGTTTATATCAAATCAAGTGACATATTAAAGAATCTTACCTACCTGGTATATATATTTAAGTAAATATTGCCCTTTTACATCTGTTGCCTTGAACCACCATTTCATGATGGTCTGTGTGCTGCCTCAGAGATCACCTGACCAGAAATATTTCAACTTTAACTGTAAATGGAATAAGTGTTGAAGCAAAAGACACAACTCTGTCTGTTAATTGGCTCATGTGACCTAACTTTATAGTTTGTTTGGTATGTTTGTGTGCACCGTTGGATCCTAGGATCCCAGGAGGCTGTCCTTATTTTTTAAAATGGCAAATTTATATTTATGATTACCCAATGGCACATGCTACTAAAAAGTGTATTATTATGAAAATGGTTTATTTCCATGAAGCAGGGTTTTACATATGAGCTGTTTTATGCAATATCTGTTTATAGAGACCTACATTGTTCTGGGGGTATAGTTTTCCTTTAAATTAGCTAGCTCTGAAGAAAAAAGTTGCATGAGTTTTACTGGCTTTCCCCCCCTCATCCGGGTTTTTTTTCACAAACTCATATTTTGCTAAATCTGTGCTTTCAATTGTTTATATGTGAAACTGCCAATTAATTCAAATCTTACTAAATCTTTTAACTCAACTCTAGTGATAATTTTAAACTGCCATGCTTATCCAGTGGAATCATTCTTGTTTTGCAGTGATGCATAATTCTTTGCCAAGGTATTTTGGATATAGCTCAATGCATTGTGCTAGTAGATAATATCACTTTTGCTGTTTAAGCTGATTTAGACTTGTTTCAAATGGGCCCAGCATGCTAACTGAGCACTGTTTAATGACTGGTAATGGAGCATGATATAATTGAATTGATCTTGGTCAGACCGCAGTAGGTAACCAATTTCTCCCACAATCGCATCTAGCTGGAATGTTTCCAGTCATTCCTGTCTGAAGACAAATTTAGCTTTAAAAGGATCTAAAACATTTTGCAGAGAGCCACTGAGATAAGAAAATCACATAAAAATGTCAAACTCCATTTGATTTCTCCAGGTTCTGCCAAAGAAATATTGCATTAACTGAGAAGGCACAGAAAATATTGTTCATCAGTAGTCTGACCACAGGCAGATGTGAAGGCATATTCAAAGTAACCAATGAAATTAGATTAACAGACTGCCAAGTATCCAGATGCTGCTGTAAAAAAATATGTATGCATGCATTTCATATCTTGACATTCTGATCCAGTGACTGCTATCTGAAGTCAGACAAAAAATGTGGCATGAAACGAATGAATGACTACGGTTCCTACATGCACTAAAGTTTTAAAGCAAAATATGTTGTATTTAAAACAGGGTTTGCTTTTGCATTATTCGCATACAAAAGTTCAGTATACCAATTGAACAGCAGTGCAAAAGATTGAGAGAGGCAGCAACTGCCATTTATTTAATTATAGGACAGGAAGCTTGTTCAGTCTGATATGGTAAAAATTTAATTGACTATAACCACTAATTATAGACTACCCCTTTGGGAAATATAGAATACTATGAATGCTTGTTAAGGTCAAAGAAGCTTACCTTCTGGAAGAGGATCTTCAAATGCTGAAATAGATTTTCCTAAAACGTAAACCATTACAATTCATGTTTTATCTCCAGCTAAAGGGGAAGTATTGTGAAACAACATAAGCTTAATTTCATAGAAATTAATATAACCAGTCCTTAGTTCAGTACACATTCTGGAATAATAATGTTACATTTCACTATCCCTGATCAGAAATCTCTATACATACAGCTTTTGTGTTGGAGTCATTCGTTTTTTTTTGGGTGAACATTAACCTCTACTTTATCTTTGGTCTGTGTTTCCTTTCCCTATATGATGCATATGAGCCAACTGTCTATGAAAAATCTGACTATGACACAAAGCTGCAATTAGAGACAGATTTCTGAGAGGGGGTAGTGAAAAGTGATTATTTCAGGAACAATACAGACCTCCCCATATCTGTTATAGATGACTATAGACTGTAGCAAACTTTGTACCTTTTACTGCAGTTATCCCAAATATATTTGATTATATTTCAAATGTTACTTACATCCATGAGATTAAGATTTTATTTTCATAATAATTCCTCTTTTATATATCTAATAAAATAAGATATTTATATATGTTTATCAAGAAGGAAGTTGGATCTCATAAGCAAAATAAATACAAAATAATAGAACATGTATTTTTATAGCGCCAACTTATTTCGTAGCGCATATATATATATATATAATCAGTACAATAATCTTCATCGGTTTTATATATATATATATATGTACAGTATATATATATATATATATATATGAGGACTATGTATAAAAATTACTAATTTATGCTAATCTGTTAAAACATTACAATCTCTTGATAATTTGATCGAGTAAAAACGTGTAGGAAAACTTGAAAACATATTAAATGGGTCTTCAAACTTTAAAAAAACTTTAAAATCCCAACATTAAAAAAGTCTTAAATTTTGCTTAGGACAACTCCAGTTGACTTCTACTTTAACTTGTGAAGTTTAGCATTAAAGTTTTTTTTTGCGCTATATAAATGCCAAACATAAAGTTTTCAAATCCATTTGAATTTGTACGTTTTAGCACAACAATTTTTTGAATAAATGCAAATTGTAATTCTAATAACAACTATTTGAGGTTTTTGCATATGTGTGTTTTCTGCCCATTTTTCTCAAATTATAAAAAAAAAACAAGTCGATTTTGATAAATCAGCCCCTAAGGGTTAGAATAAAGTGTAAATAAATGAATACAAGTTACCCTATAGTTGCTAACAAGCCATGAAAACATCTTTATATATGTAAATTCGTTTTTGAATAGTAACTTTCTAATCTACTTTAAGAAAGGTTTCTAATAGGAAAACAAATATTTGATGGGGGGCTTAAATGATAAGTAATGCATTTTTACCTAGTTCATTATTCCTCAATTTGTACTGAAATGCCTGTTTGACATTGATAAAATATATCATGTGAGAAAAAGTTCAAAGTAGAATGCGATCTAATAAAAAAAGAGATTACATAATGATTCAAGCTTCTGCCAGATTTTGCCATCCTATTAAGTGATATGTGAAGAAGTCATTCCTGTACCTACTTTACTTTTTTTGTTTGCCTTGAGAGTTGAGAAAGTGAATTGGCACATTATCAAGTTATACCTCCTGTGGAAAAAGACAGCACAAAAGATAACTGGAGCGCTATTAAAATTCAGCCATATTTTGCATTAGAACACTGTTTATGTGTACAAGGAAATATAATATATAAAAAATTTTAACAGTCCCAAAAGTAATATGAATGAATACTTTGTAACTGAGCAAATTATAGATTTTTTTACTCATGTAGATAGAAATATGTGGCAATTATTATACCTAACAAAACTTATGACAGAAACCCCCATATGTTCTTGGTACTTGGGAGAATCCAATGTATGCCCATCTGTGTTTTGAGGTGACAGTTGTGGTCACATGTCTCAGTGCACACACCATCCACAATTGTGTCTCCCCATATTGTGATAGTAGCCCTAACTATCACAAATGTAGATAGACTGGAAGCAATCATATCCTTAAATAAATTAATAGAATTCAGTGATACAAAATTAACATTAATGTTAAAATTTATACTTACATTTTTTCCTATTTTTCATTTTAAGAGATGACCCCTGGGTTCTCATAAAAAAAAAAAAAAACATTCATCAAGTTGTTCTCATGTTTGACTCACATTTGCTTCTAATTAGATAGAAGGACAGGCTTCCATGACACGAGAGAAATTGTAGATAGCCTATTGACAGGCCTGCTTATGATTTTAATTTCACTGCAGGTTGTAATAACAAGGAATAATATGCGATTTGTGCCGGAGTAGTGTCACCCATGATAAGGTTTGTATTTTGCAGTCAATCAAATTTTTTTCTTTAGATGATTCTTTAGATGACTGTGTTCATGTCCATTTACAGCAAACACCTCAAATAGAGGCTTCAGCTTTAATTTCAGATATGGTTGGGCATTAAAGCTGCATTAAAGCTGCAGTGCCTTTATATAAATATGCAAAGGAAAATATGTTTAGCAAAACTATTATCCCTACAGGAAGTTGTCCCCAGCTTAAGTCCATGTTTCACACATGCCCATTGGACCACTGCAAGGGGCATAGATATGCACTGTTAACAATACATAAACATAACAACACCTAATAAAATCAACCGAGATAGTTACTGCATAATTATAAAGCTGTGAAATGTATAAAACCATAGATGTTTCCTTTGTGTGGATTAGGCAACCCACCCAGTGCATTGATTGTCTCAACCCATAGTATTTCCTAACCTCCTTGGCAGATATTTGGATTGTTTTGGTCATTTATTGGTCAAGCAGGTTGTTGGAAGCCCCCATACACAGACAGTTGGCAGCTTTTATTGGCCTGTGTATGGCCACCTTGGGAGTTACTCAGGAATGTATATAATCAAATTAGGCAGATTTATTAAGGGTTGAGTTGAAAATTCAAATTAAAATTTTCACTTTTTTTAGTCAAATTTGACTAGGGTATTATCCAAACTTGGATTTGAGGTTTTTTTTTTTAAATTTAATACAGTTATCGAGATTTATCATTCTCTGGCCCTTTAAGAATTCAACTATTCTAACTATAATCTGCCAAATTACTGTGAAAATCAATGAGAGAGGGAATGTTTGCAGCCTTCCTGATATTCGAGTTTTGTCTGAGAAAAATCTAGAATCGAGTTTGATTGAATTAGAAATGGATTTGATTTGAGTTTTCTTGTTGTTTAAATTCGTCCAAGTTTTAATAATTCAGTTTTATAATAAATTTTGAATTTTTGAAGGTTGAATTTTGAATTCCCTTGATAAATGTGCCTCCCAATAAACCCAATAAGTTGGTTTTGCTTCCAATAAGAATGAACTATATCTTAGTTTGGATGTAGAAAAACTCCAAACTTGTCCTTATCTGCTAGCGATTGCACTTCGGTAGCCTACACTGTTGAAAAAAGACAGCAATTTCCCCAGTCTAGCACAATTAGAGGAATGAATGCAAACTTCTGATGGACTCTACACTGGCACCAATTGTTACTGCATTAAGAAAAGATGTCCTCATAAAATAAACTGCCATTTGAATGACTAAAGTAAGCAGCCATCTCAATAAATGTAGCATACAAATGACAATGTAGCAATAGTTTCTATTACTTACACAATTTACATTGGAT
>CM044432.1:54813542-54831429 GCA_024363595.1 Xenopus borealis | reverse complement strand
GATTTTGTCAGCACAAAATGAATTATGACTTACCAAAAACATGCATTAAAAGACACATTCTGTTAGATAAAATGTATTTTGCAGCTACAATAGAAAATTTGCTTTGTTTTCTATTATAAAATAGTCTTATTCATAGGATTTATTTGTGGGTGTGTTGGCAAAAGTTAAAGTCGTGTCAATATTTTTTATGTTGTCATAAAAAAAAATTTTTGGCCTTATAAAACAAAATTTGTACTTCACACTACACAGTATACAAATTGCACCTGATATTATGGGGCAGATTTACTAATGGTTGAATTTCGAATAGAAAAAAAATTCTAAATTTGACCATCACATTTTTTGGGGGGGCCATTTTCGATCAGAAATGGACCAATTTTGATCGAATGGGTCAGTTTTCGAGTGAATAAAAACTTTTTTCAGGAAAGGTTCCAGGAGGTCCCCCATAGGCTACAAAGGCAATTCGGCAGCTTTAAGTGTCGAATTCAAAGTTTTTTTTTAAGAGACAGAACTTTGAAATACGAATTTTCAAATTTTTTCAATTCGAATCGAATTTTGGGCTATTCGATAGTCGAAGTAGCCCAAAATTACTTAAAAATTCTAATTTTATTTGAAAATTCACTTCAACCCTTAGTAAATGTGCCCCTATGTGTCTTCAGGGAAAGTCTAGGCAAACAATCAATTCTGCTACTTGCAGTTTTCATTATTTTGTGCTTTAACCTAATTAACTCAACGCAAGCTAGATTTTGCCCATGTTTACTATTTGATGGTGACAGCTGTATGCTAGCAAATGCATGATATATGTAAAATGGCAAGCTGGAGTTAATTGCATGTACTAAAAATCATAATATAATTAGAATCATTGACACATGGTGGGAGGAAACATGACTGGGCTGTTATTTAAAATGTCTACACCCTTTTTAGGACAAAAAAGTAGAGGTGTTTGTCTTTATTTAAAGCCTGACTTTATTTAAAGCCATGATCTAAAGAAATAACTATGGATGGCATTTGGGAGGGTGTGGAATCCCTCTGGGTTGAGATTTTGACAAATCACCCTGTATAAGTGACAAGAATGAGCTCCAGCTACTTTTACAAATGGAGGCTGCTTCACAACTAGGTCAAGTTATTATTTGGGGTGACTTCAATTATCCACACATTGATTGGAGTATGGGGTTGCCAAGTCAGAAATCGCTAGCACGTTTGTAAATATGCTAAACTACAACTTTTGGACTTGGTCCTTTGCTTTTTAACTTGTTTATAATGACCTTGAGGTGGGCATTGAGTATTGTTTCTATTTCTATTCTGATTATACTAAACTGTACAGAACCGTAGGTTCCATGCAGGATATTGCCAGTTTGCAGAGTGATTTGACTAAATTGGAAAACATATTTAATTTTGAAAAATGCATGATAATGCATTTTTTGCCTCATTTTGCAGTATGCAGTGCAGTTTTCATCTTCAATCCTTAAGAGGGATATACAAGAGCTGGAGAGAGTGCTGAGACATGCAACTAAACTGGTTAGTGGATGGAAGATTTAAATTATGAGGGGAGACTGTGCAGGGTGGGGTTGTTTTTTCTGGAATAAAGATGCTTGTGAGGGGACCTGATTATTCTTTATAAGTACATTGGAGGGTATTGTAGACAGATAGCATGACATTTTTTTTCACAAAATGGATCACAATACCCAAGGCTAGCCATTTGAACTAGAGCAAAAGAACTTTCAGTTGAAGCAATATCGTCAGTTCTTCACAGTGTGGACAGAGGGGTTGTGGAATGCCCTACCAGCTAATTCTTTTAATGAGTACATTCTTGCACTAGCAGTTGCAAGGCTATAGTGATACTAAAATCTACAATTAATATTTATAGATCAATATAGATATTGGTATATATATTTTTCGAATGTATGGAAAAGTTGGTGTGAGTGTGTGTATGTTTATGCACTGGGTTTCATTTGGAGTGTTTGAACTTGATGGTCTTTGGTCTTTTTTGAACCCCAACTTAACTAGGTACAATCTTATATCTTTTAACACCTTTTGCAGCCAGTGTTTGTCTTTTTCATACCACTAAATGCTGCACACAATGATTTGTATTATTTAGCTTTAGTTGTTACTCAATCTACTGCTGCTTTTTTGGTATTTATTGGTTATGAAACTACATATCATATGATTTATTAATATCTAAGATTTTTGGTTTTGTTTTCATCACTGAGATGGAGCCACGTTGATGCTGGTAACTGTTACCTTTGAAAAAATGGCAATAAATGTTCATATGTTTATAATTAATCAATCAAACAAACATCACGGAATGAAAAATTAAGTTTTTCCCAGTTAGCATGTTTGGTGTAGGATGTGTGATTGTACTAAACACATACAAGAGATGGTGAATGTGGATTGAGTTAAACCTTTCTGATTGGCTACATAAAAAAATTAGATACATAGAAATGCAAGATCATTCTTTCCTTTTAGAAAAAAAAATGCTGCATGTTGAAAACCACAGTATATTTTTTTTCTGAAGAGAAAGTAAGAATAACTGTACATTTATGTAAATCAACATATGTTTATGATCAGCTTGCTATTAACATTACCCAGCTGCAATGGAATGATTTCATAGAGAGGGGAATCGCTGTCAAGTGTCTTTAAATAAATCATGAACATGCCAGCATGACTCCTGATGCTGAGCGAAGGAGTTACGCTTCCCATTTACAAACCACCATTTCAAATAACACCTTATAAAATTAACACAGACTTGCCCTCCAAAATGGGATCTATTTCCTGCTTCTTGTATAAAATGGTCAGTTTTAAATATTCACCAGTGCCAGTACAAAAGGAGGACCATGCAGACAGGTATACAGTTAGAGCTATCCGGGGGGCGTGACCAGAAGCCGACCGGGACAGACATTTAACATAGCCCAGTAAAGAATTGCTGGTAAAGTACCTCTAAGGTGGTGCAACTTCCTCCTCAAGTGCCAGGGCCCAAACAAAGCTGACTAGAAAATGCCTGCTATATACCAACCAGAGAATATTTGAACAGGGAGACTCACAAACTTTAATAGCACAAATAAAAGACTCAGCAGGAGACATGGTTAACACTCCTGAAGATATACTTACTGTCTTTACTAACTTTTACGAGAACTTATATCAGACAAAAGCAGATTACCTCCAAGGCCAATTAACTCACTACCTTGATGCAATTGCTCGCCCTTGTTTTACACAGGCAAAGAGGGATTACCTGGACAGCCCCATACTAGAAAAATAAGTGTCAGAGGCTATCTCATCTCTCCACCCCCCAATAAAACCCCAGCCCTTGATGGCTTTCCGGTCACCTGGTACACACAACAAGGCAATCTTTTGATTAAACACCTCCACAAAACCTACATAAATGCCTTTGAGCAAGGACCCTACTGCCTTCCTTCTATGAGGCAGTTATTGTATTGATAGCAAAGGAAGGTAAAGACCCTGAGCTCTGTGATTCATACAGGCCAATTTAACTCATTAATACGTATGTATTATACGGATGTAGCTAAGATAGCCCCCTCCATTATACACATGGATCAAACTGGCTTTATGCCTGCTAAATCCACCACTATTAATCTAAGGAGGGTGTACACACATCTCCAGACTAAAAAAACAAACACTGGGTCTAGGATCATTGTGTCCCTAGATGCCAATAAGGCATTTGACTCTGAGGAGTGGCAGTACCAGTGGGCAGTTATGAGGAAGCTAGTATTTGGCCTGGGATGCAAGTGGGTTCAAATGTTGTACCTTAAACCTACGGCATGTATAAAAGTCAATGGCATGGAGAACCAGGCAAGGATGTACATTGTCTTCACTCCTATTTGCAGACCCTCCCTGCATGAAGCCAGACTGATAATGCCATAGAAAGAGATCAATGGGGCCCATGGACAAGCTGGGGGACATATGAGGACCACATTCAGCTTGCAGGTCTTCCATTGGTTGTTTTGTGCCATATATTCAGCCTAACATATTCTGAGAATATTAGAGTTAAAGTGACACAAGTGATCTATTATAAATATGTTTTAAAAGAATAAGTTACATCTCCACAGAGTCCTGATCACACCAGTCCCCCCAGATTTTGTCAAACTCTTCACTGAACCCCCTTCATATCATAAGTTTATTTTACAAGGGGAAGAGCTCCTTCCCCCAACTGTCACCATATCACTGCTTTTTTAGCACAGAACAGTTGGTGGGTAGTACCTTGTCTATTACTCCTAACAAAGAGAATGCTGGCTCCAATGCCCATGGAGTGCTCACTTCATTCGCAATGGCCTCCATTGTTTTAGACTAGAATTCTTGTAAAGGGGACAGGTCCAGGCATCTAGAACTTATTTGCTTGAAAGCTGTATAATATGGATTGCTATAATAATTATTGTACATTATCCTATCTAGAACAATCATGTTCAGTTATAATTTAACAATTTGTGTATATGATTACAGAACAACTAACAGATTGGAATTCTGAATTAAAAATTGACAAAAGCTTTATCATAGGGTTACATGTTAGAATGAAAACAGCTTATCCTGTTTGTCAGCACATGGCTATCCATTTTAATGTTCATGCATCACTAATAGAAATTGGCAGCATACTGAGATGATTTCATTTTACACACATAACCACAGCACGGGCAAAAATTATGGACAACTTGGAACCATCAATCCTTACCATGGCAGACAACATGGACCTCTCTCTAAAGGGATTTTTTAAGCATAAATCAAGCTGTGATCAGCTACACTGAGTATCCTTTCCAGGCAAACATATGCTTCAAATAATTCCAATCTTGTACACAGTTAATTTATCTAATATGGTTGTAATTTATAGTTTTCCAATAGCCTTTATTTCATGTATTTCTCTGAGTAAAGGGAAAACATGTTTATACTAAGTTAGAATTAGTAAAACGCTCTTCATCACCAGACCAGTGGTGTAGCCCCAGCAATGAATTTTTATTTCATCAAAAGGAGAGAAAATGGGGTTTAGGAAGCACTGACACAAGCCACTTATTGAGGATATCCTGTATGATGCTGCAGCTGACTTCAGATATCCCTGTGATTTATACAGAGGGCACTAACCCTTTATACCCAACAATAAAACACAAAAAATTAATTACAGCAACTTCAAAAAATACCATGGAACCTAGTAAAGTTTTTTTTCAGCAAGGAGGTTTATTCAAATACTTTGATGCATAAAGTGGTTTGATTTTTCTCTTACCTTTGGAAAATGTAAGAATAGAGAAGAATAATGTATCAAACAACTTTTTTAGATTAAAGTATTAAAGTACATAGTAAATACAATATCTGTATATTTTTAACACCCCAGTATATAAAGTCAGCTGGCCACAACAAATTTACCAGATGGATAAAATAATATTGTTTAGGGTTTGTAGTGGCTTATAGGGTATTACCTGCATAAATTGCCCCAATTAAAATGCCTGTGATAGACTCCCAAACTATGTGGCTGCCCCCCCCCCCCTCCAGGCACTTTAGAGAAATACAGTAATCCCTTGCACAAAACGTTATTGGACAAATCAGTACATGTGTCATTAATGAGAGGATTTCAGCTAGAAAAAATGGTAAACTATACATTTTCTGCCCAAAATCTGGTCCTTGCCTGATGAGATAGGCGGATCCAGTCCTATTAGTATGCACACAGATGGTGCAAAGTGGGGCAAGATTGGTGTACACTGTGTACAATTATCCATAGCCTACAAGCTTGTTTTTTTTTTTTTGCTACCCTATAAGGATTGCAAATACTGACAAGTAACCAGGTTAAAGCTAGGAATCACAATTTCTAATGTTGAGTTGAACAGAATGTATACAGAATGTATACAGGTATGGATTCCATTATCCGGAAAACCTTATCCAGAAAGTGATGAATTACAGAAAGGCTCCCATAGACTCCATTATAGTCACATAATCCAGATGATTAAAAAATGATTTCCTTTTTCTCTTTAGTAACATTGTACTTGTTCCAAACTAAGATTTAATGAATCCTTATTGGAAGCAAACCCAGTCTATTGGGTTTATTTAATGTTTACATGATTTCCTAGTAGACTAAAGGTTTTGTAGATAGAAATTATGGAAGGATCTCTCATCCGAAAAAAAACCCAGGACCCAAGCATTGTGGATAACAGGTCCCATACCTGTATAAATATGTGGTTTCTTTAGGCAATAATGAGAACATACAGAACATTACAGAACTCCTCCTAAGGTGGGCTACAGTTGGAAATTTAAAAGAAAAAAGGTAAAATACATGGATCTCATATTTAAATCACTAAAGAGGTCCATTATCCCCTAAACTTCTGAACTAAATGGATGGGATTAAGTATTTAAAAGCTTCATAATATTAGCACATTTGCTTTATGCACCCAGGCAATAGATTAACACTGTATGCACACCGTAAATGAAAGCAATAAATATTTTTTCATAAAAGGTATTATGTCTTTTTCATAATACAGATTTATGTTCAATTTGTCTTTACAGTTGAATTCACCAGACCAAAATACTAGAGACTGTAGTCTCTTTTGTAATTACAAGACCGATACTGGGGCCAGAAAATGCAAACCCATCCAAAATAATTGCATCTATTTTCTGAGGAAAGCCAATTAAGGATTAAGAATGGAATGAAAAGGCAAAGTTATATACAGGAGCTGTAACATTTTGTTTACAAAACAGAACTTCATGATATACTCAGTCTCACTTCACATTGTCTACTTAATTAAGAGCCCAGGGTAGTAGCTATTAATCGAGAAAAATATAAGAATGTCACAGCTTTGGAATGCTAAAATTGTCAAAAGTTGAATGTGAGGTTCTAAACCAAGGGTCCCCAACCTTTTTTTGCTTGTGAGCCACATTTAAATTTAAAAAAGAGTTGGAGAGCAACACAAGCATGAAAAAGTCCATGTGGATGTCAAATAAGAGCTCTGATTGGCTTTTTGGTAACCCCTATATGGACTGGCAGCCTACAGGAGAGAATGTTTGGCAGGACATCTGTTTTTTATGCAACCAAAACTTGCCTCTAAGCCAGTAATTCAAAAATAAGCACCTGCTTTGAGACCAGTGGGAGCAGCATCCAAGAGGTTGGAGAGCAACATGTTGCTCGAGAGCTACTGGTTGGGGATCACTGTAATATATGATCCCCAACTGATCCTCTTCCTTTTTCCATTCTGCTCAGGCAACTGGTGAGTAAATCTCAGGAACAGCAGGGGGTCATTCCAGTAGAAGCCTCAGCTCAGTTCCGCTCCATGATCCCATAGCCTTTGCTGGTCTGTGCCTTCAGGGACCCTCTTGTTGCTCGCGAGCTACTGGTTGGGGATCACTGTTCTAAACATTCCCATATCCCTTCCTATCCCTGATCCTATTACACACCTTCCCGTTTTTTTCTTAATGCAATATTCTGGTAAAAGAATACTTTAAATGGTTAAGGTCAGTTTTTACATCACTAATATGTGTGTACATACTACAAGTTATCAGGAGAATCCCAGATATACAAGATACACTGTGTCTATTTTACATTATTTACTCGGGTTTCATTTCTGGTTACATTTCTGCTTTCTATGCCGATGTGGTACATACCACTTTTGCCTGGTTTGATTGTTACAACAAACCTGCACAACATTTTTTCCACCTGAAAAAGAAACAAGGAGGTTCATTAGTCCAATGGTCAGACTGATAATGCCATAGAAAGAGATCAATGGGGTCCATGGACAAGCTAGGGGACATATGATGACCACATTCAGTTTGCAGGTCTTCCATTGGTTGTTTTGTGCTAGATATTCAGCCTAAAATATTCTGAGAATATTAGAGTTAAAGTGACACAAGTGATCTATTATACATTTGTTTTATACATCAAAGTATTAAAAAACACATGCAGTTTCCCTCTAATGGCCAAAACTAAATCACCTGTCAGTCTGTGGACACTGTTCTTTCATTCTGTTAAAATCATAGTTTAAAAGCCTGTTTCCAATTACAACACAAGGTCCCGGTGGTATTGGACTGTTTCATGATGGATGATTTAGATATTCTATATTATACTCAAGAATGCTTTATACCATAAGAGCTTTACAGATTAAACATTTTGTTAAAATGCACACAGACTTGAGGAAAAACAAATAAGGATCATATTCTTCTAGATCAGGATGAAACATGATGGTTGTCCAATGCTTTTGTTTTAGTTATTGATAGCTCCCCCAAATGTATTTCTGATAATTAACCAGCAAACAGGTAAAAACAATGCTTACATTCTCAAACTAAAATTAACATATATGTTAAATATACTATAGGTATGACATCTACTTTAGTGTTCAGATTATACACTAATATAGCTCCATGTTTCTGTCTCTGATTTACTGCTCTAATATGATTGCAACCTACATTGTTTAATACTTTTTTATACTATAACCACAATGCTCGCATGTGAACAAAACTTTACCAAAAGTTAGCACATGACATTCTCACACATTTATTGACATAGTGATGTCACATATATGCAGCATTTTACAAATTTTTATTTCAGTGCCTGCCCCAATCATCAGGAACCAATAAAATAGTTTTCTGCTTCATCTTTAGTTTATTATCTTTACAGTTCCTATGCTAGGTGTTATGAAGACAAGAGCAGTGAAAGCTTTCTCAAAATAAATGGTAATGCAATCACTACTGCTCTGCACATAGTATTACCTTCAAAATAAAAATGAGAGGTTTTGACTATAACTCAAAGATGTACAGGAGAGAACCTGGAAATGAATCTTTGTTCCACTGTAGAGAACTGTGCATTCTTCCAATTGCTTGTTTAGTAGCACACAGACTTAAGTTTTAAAGTCATGTCTGCAAACATGGTACTTGGTACAAGCAACCTGCTTTGATCTTTAGCACAATATATTCATGGCTATCTTGTAGGGGTGGGTGGGACTTGTAGAGTAACCTAAGAGCAGGATGAGTAGGGTAAGGTCAGCGCATTTCACATATAGAGCAGATTTCTTTAAAAAAATGCATACTTTAGTGTACGTATATGACTATATGCCCTCATAATCCTTCCCACTTGAGTTCTTGCAGTGACAGAGAACATCTAGAGTAGGAATGGGTTCTTCCAGATGGAATCTCTGATTGTTTTCTAACTACCCAAGGCTATCTCTAACTTGAATACTTGATTTAATCCACTAGCAAGTCATCACTCAGAATTTCCCTTTCCTCATATTGCCTCTAAGGTGTATCTTTATGCCCTGTGTCTTCGCCTCATTGTGGTCTCCCATAACTAGCACCATCTACTACCCTCCACAAGTAAAATCCAGTCAGGTCTTACCACTGCAGGGACACCGCAGGACATATTTAGGGCACTTGGGATTCATAACAACTAACCTGTCATGCCTACTCTTGGAAAAAAAGAAACCACATGCAGACCCGACTCTCCAATAAGCTAACCATGGTGCTAAAAAATAAAAAGGAAAGGAGGATGGCACCAAGTTAAACTTGTTGATTTAGTTGTGTCAAGACAAAGAATTACAATATGTTGATGGGCAAGACCTCTTAGTCAGGTTGTTTTGCATTATACACCTAGATGCGGAACACCTCTTATCACAGATAAACCTGGTGAACACAACACTCTAAGGGCCCTTACACACGGGCGTTTTTACCTGCGCTCCCCTGCGTTGCGTTTGGCTGCGTTCAGTCGCAGGGGAGAGCAGGTATAGATGCACTCAATTGTTTTCAATGGGGCTGTACTCACACGAACGCATGTAGGCGCCAAACGCAGGAAAAATGCAGCATGTTGCATCTGAACCTGCATTCGGCGCTTACACACGTCTCGTGGGTACAACCTCATTGAAAAGAATGAGGTGCGTCTAGACCTGCGCTCCCCTGCGGCTGAACGCAGCCAAACGCAACGCAGGGGAGCGCAGCTCCAAAACGCCCGTGTGTAAGGGCCCTAAAAGTACTACCTAATGATTATAAAGTCAGTAATTACTTTTAGATTTCCCTTTACATCAAAATTTAGATGATAAACCAGGATATTCGAGGGTGATGGTCGTTTCTGTTCTGATCAAGCTAGAGATGTGAACTTAGACATATGCAGTGTATGGACTGAGAAATATACAAGTTGTTTTATGGCTGTAATGAAGGATTTAGCTACTGTAATGTGGAGTGACAAGAAGTAAATAATTAAGAGTACTAAATAATTTGCTCTATTCACTGAATACCAAGCCAGTCTAATCAGGGGTTTTTTTTATCCTTCATTACACCCATTACATGTTTTTTAAGGCCAGTACGTAAAGCTGATCTGTATCTTGCTCTGAACAACTGTTGCTGATTAGACATAATTACCACTAATGAGGACAACCTGCTTTTTAGCAAGCTAATACAATCAGCTCGTTGAAGCGTCTGTACTGTGGTAAGCACACTCAATCTGCTACCCATTTACCTATTGTTACAGCCATCAAATATCTTCATGTGTGGGCCAAATCATAAGGTATGCTAAAAAAAAACTTTATTGTAAGTGCAATAGAAAATGAATTAAAAAAGTCAAAAGGAGAATCAATAGATTAACTTATGCTTAAACAGTTTTCTCTTTAAGATTGTCAAAGTACAATTTTTGCAGTATGGTAGTATAGACTACACATCAATGCTTTCCTGTACAGGAAGAATATTGGATCCAGAAGTGCATTTATCTGTTTATTACAGCATCATTAGACACTTTGTGCACAATTAAGTTATTGGGAGATGGCAGGGATAGTTTTGGGCGTTTAAAATACCAGTTAAAATACTAGGGATAAACAAAATCCAGTCTTTTAGGATTTGTCCGAAACCCAAATCCTTTGTGAAAGATTTGGCCAATTACCAAACCAAATCCTAGCCCTAGTTTGCATGTGCAAAAAAGAAGGGGGAAAGAGAACTGTGCACACAGAGTGGGGGTTAAACATTTTTACGAAATGATGAAAAACCATGGTCTGTTTTTTTTGGATTAAAAAATCTGAATCCTGATGAAAAAGGTCAAATCCTGGCAGAATCCATATAACATCCCTCTACCATCCTTATAAAATATACCTTCAGAAAAAGCACACAAACCACAGCTATAATGGTTATAATGTGTGTTTTGACTGATGCAATCATCTCAATGGAACCAGAATGGGCAATACTTTCTACATTTCTGAGCAATCTCCGCCAGACAGATTCCTTATCCTCCTTAATCAATGAATTTCAAGTGCGTCTGCAGTCGGGGAAAAACATTTTGACCTTTGAGGTTCTTTTTAAGAGGATCATAAAAACACAAGTAGTACCATAACCCTAAATATAACACCAGATGCATGTACTGATAAAAGGGATATGACCTTATATCCAGAAGCATATTTCTAAGATATTCACTTTTACACTTGGCCTTAAGTAAAGCTGACATTGACTGCCATTTACTAATAAATTAGATTAGATTGCTTCATTTGTCAATACAGACCATATAAACAGTTATACAGCCTATCGAAATTACGTTTCACTCAGCCCCTCTCTCCATTTGGTGCATTTACATAAAGGAAGAGCATTTGAGGATATCTTTTTCCAGGTACTGTACATGTCCTGATTCGGAGCAACAAGTTTCTTGGGGACCCAGTGTGGCCGCTGCAACCTAGCGCGCCGCCATCTTGGATGAAGGCAAAGTGCAAACAAACACTCTTTCTTCTGCATTTTTTTATACACAGTTCTAGCATAATTGCATAATTTGTTTTGCTTAAGACAATTCAGTCAAACAGTTTTGAAAAGCTGGTGTGACTGTCACATATGGGACATGGTTGTAAATGTGCACACTTTTCAGCTAAGCGCAGATTATTTGGAGCAATGCTTTAGTATTCATGGAAACAGTGCAAAATGACTCCTGCACCTTACAGAAAACCAATGCAAAGTGTAAAAAATGACTTCCTTGTGCCTTATATGCATTATAGGTGCAATAATAGTTGCAATTTAGCCACAACATTTTTATGTAAGGTAAGGTGTAAGGCCCTTCGTTTATATAGAGACAACATAGGGGCAGATTTACTAAGGTTCAAATTGTAGAGGGCTTTTAGCTGAATTCGACTGGCGAATATTTGGTGATTAAATATTCAATCGAATAGAATATTCGCCGGTTTTGAGTGCATTTTTGACTATTTGCCAGAATCGTACGATCGAATGATTCTACGAAAAGTCACAGAAAAAACTTTGTATATTCGCCAAAATCGTATGATTGAAATTCGGCAAAAGACTTAGAAAACAATGCCTATGGGGGATTCCCATAGGCTTCTATTGCAATTTGGTAGGTTCAATCTGGCGAGGTAGGCAGTCGAATAAATATTTAAAGGGTAAGTTCTTCGACTGGCGAATAGTCGAACGATCAAATATATATTTATTCGATGTGACCGTATATTCTATATTCGATAGTCGAAAATACTTATTTGATATATTTGAATAGTCGCACAATCGAATAGAGACTATTCGAGTGAATATTCGAATCCTTCACACGAATCTAGTAAATCTGCCCCATAATGTGCAGTGCAATTGTAACCATTGCCCTAGAAGAACGACATTGTTATGAAAGCCAAATAACCTAATAGTATGATTTTAGACTGTAAACTAAACCCATGTAAATACAAAGAGGACACAGAAACACACATACCAATGCAAGTGCAATGTCTGACATCACATACAGCCCCAGTGCTGTGAGGTAAACAGGCTTACTACAATATCAATTTGGGTGAAAGGTAGAAATTGTCATGGAGGAAGTGAAGGTGTGAAAGTTTGAGAAAGATGAAGATAATGTTATCATTATCAGATATCCTAGGTCTCAGCCTTTTGGCCTTTGTCTAAATTCAGTAACCCTCTTCCTAAGCCTGGTTGCATTTTATGATGAAGGTAGGAAGAAGTGATCAAAAAATCTGCATGCTACTATTTCTCATCCCTTGTAATATGGACAGCAGTCTGCACTTTCACATCAAAAGTTAGAGCCAGCTATCAACATCTGCTTTGTCACTCATTACAACAGCTTTAAACAGATGATCCATACACACAAACTCTCTGTGTATCTGAAAAGATTAGTTTCTCACTAATCCCTTTCACAACAATTAATTCAGCACATCATTTTTATTCCCCTGCCTTCTGATATGCCTCCATCGTTGGCTAGCTTTCAGCATACGTTGTATTAGTCACTAATGTTCCATAATATATCTCATCCTACTACCAACAACCAGTTTCTGTTCAGAGTTTGTGCTTGATAGCATGTATACACAATCATGTGACCTGTGTCAGCATATGTGCACTCCCACCAAGATAGAAACAAATATCTGTCAAGGACAATTGCTTTCCATACTTCACAAGACACTTACACATCACCCAAAATGTTGATGCACGTGGTGTATTTAAAAGAATCATTCCACACTTTGGGACATGTTTATAGGGAATTTGGGCAACACCATCTTTACATCACTATTTTTTATTCTCTGGGTTTACATTATTACTAACTGTTTGAATTCAAACACATTTGACATAAACCAATCTAGAATCCAAATATACCACAGAAAAACTCACCCAGCTTCTATTGATTTAAACTGGAGATTAAGAAGCACATTTAGCAAACGAACTTTAACTTACACCCTTTAATAAATATAAAAAATATTAAAAATGAATGTATGATGTTGACATTGCCATTCTGAGCCAATTTGCAATTGGTCTTCATTTTTTATTTTTTTATGTTGTTTCCGTAATTTAACCTTTCTTTAACAGTTCTCTGGTTTGGTCATCTTATTTATGGGGTCTTATTTACCCTAGCAACCAGGCAGTAATTTGACTGCACAGAAATAAGTTATAAAATGTAATAATAATGTAACATTAATTTGTGTTAGCCATTTCCAAATCATATCTATCTTTGCTCCTCAGGGAGTCCTTTTCTTATGGAAGAATTTAAACATTACAAACGGTTTCAAAGAGTGTTTTAGATGACTGATTGTAAACTTTTTGGAAGACTCAAAGTTTTTTCCTCATTAGTAATCATTATTACTAGTAATTATTATTATTATTAGTAATTATAATTACAATTATTTAATCACTTGTAAACAGTATGGTTTTATTTCCTATTAATAATATCAAAATGGGAGGACCAACAAGAATAAATTACATTTCTGTTAATAAATCTTACCTACTTTTAATAATTTTTTAATAAAATTGGACAAATAAACTTGTGTCAGTTTGAGCAGCCACACAAAGTTTGCTGTGACAAAACAAAAAAATGTTGAGCGGCAAAATTGGTCCACGCATAAAACTGTCATGCATCACAATTATTCAGATGGCCATTTGGACAAAATAGTCTCGCGTATAACAATTGTCCCTTGCGTCAAAATTATTTTGACGCCCATTGACTTCAAAGCATTTCGCTAATTTTTCTCAGAAAGAAAAGTCTCTAGTTCTATACATCTTTAAGACTTAGTAGAACACTAAAAATAGAAATAGATTAATAAAACATTTAGGGGAAGATTTATCAACCATTGAATTTTTTTGAAGTGTTTTGAATAGGTCTGTTTTCAGATTAAAATCTTTCGAATCATTCGATTGAATAGTTCAATTCAACGATTTATACAATTTCCTAAAAAATAAAAATTAGATTTTTCAAAAAAGTTCAAAAAGACTCCTTAAAGGGCACATATGGCCCAAAAAATTTGCCCCAAACCGAAGGTGCGGGCTGATAGAGCCCGCATTCCGGTTTGGGGTTCTAGTACTTTTTTTTTTTAAATGCCCCTGCAGGCGCTGGCTTACTTGCACCGGGAGTCTATCTACTTCACTAACTTAGTAAATTCCCGAATTTGCGAATTGATGTCTCACTGGTGAATTAGCACTAGCGTTAGACGCTTCACACTTTAATGAAAAGGGGTATTTCAAATTATAAAATATATTAATTTAGCTTAAAATGTCCCTACCAATTACTATCTATCTCTTTACAAAGGAAATATTGAAATATTATAAATGAGAGGATTTAATTTTAGCAAATAAAGTAGTGCAATAATGATATTTTGTTATCACTTATAATGGCGATATCTGTTTTAGTTATTACAAAACACAATTATTCATTTACAGCAAATTATAAGACATGCATTCTCTGGCTCCAGTCCAATCACAAATTTAACTTTCAGTAATTTCATTTCTGGCCTATAATGGTATTTAACAATTTTTAGTATAATATCAAAGTTGAGAGATGCGGTTTAGGCAGTCATGCTTCATAGCTCAAGCGGTGTTGTATTCTACTTAAGAAGATTGACAGTAGCACATTTTGTGTAATACCTACAAGGTCCAACCACACTTCTAGACACTGTACAGTCTGTATATGTTTTCAGCAAAGCGCGCAGACTGATTACTGTACTAAACGAATAATAACTCATGAACTGTACATAGTAACACTCTCTTGACTTTTTCTGTGGAGAAGATGGAGTGTATGTCTTACCTTTATTTCTGTTTGAAAAATGAATCATTTAAGGTCATCCCAGAGTGCAGTAACATTTGAAAACACTGATCTCTTTATATTGAAAAATAAAAACACCCAAATGGCATAAAATATTGTTTTAAAGGTGCCTTAACACTCAAACTAGTTATTTTATTAACTCTATAGGGAGTTATTTGTCTTGCTGCCCTGGCTTTTTATTTCTGCCTCTGCAAAGGATAAACTGTACTTTCTGGAGCTTTTAGAAAGTATAAGCAACTTTAACAGGGTGCAGTTAAACATAAGAGACAGCCTTTGTCAAGATTGTTATATCAAACACAATACTTGTCTCTTAAAGGAGACGCAAACCCTTGCTAATAAAAACCAATATCCCCCTACCCTACATAGACCCACTCCCTCCCCCGCCTAGGTGGTACTCCTAACTCTTTACTTACCCCTTGGTGCAGATTCAAGGCATCAGAGTTCACAGACACCATCTTCTGACTCTTCTGTCTTCTTCAGGTCTTTTCCATGACAATTTCCATGACTTTTGGTGCATGCACAGTTGTCAAGAAACAGAAGATTGCTCCAACTGCTCATTCGATGAAACGCTGCTCTATTTCCGAAGATGAATGAACTCAGATGCCCTGAATCTGCACCAAGGGGTAAGTAAAGAGTTAGGGTAATTTAACAAAGGTACCACCTAGGTTGGGGGTAGCAGGGAGGGGGTCTTTGTAGGTTAGGGGGGTAGGGGTTTTTATTAGGAAGGGTATGCTTCTCATTTAAAGCTACAGCAGCACATAACTTAATCTGATTTTTACCCACATTGCAGCATAATAGTATGCTCTGCAAATGGCATTCCCGTTTTCAAGGGAATTAGTGGACACGGTATCTGCATATCTGTTGATACATAACATACAATTTGCATTTGAATCCTGAGGAATAATTCCTCAAGGTGGGTGTTAATGTCAGACCTCCATTGAGTCTGTGGGGCTCATTTATCAACACTGGGCTAATTTGTCCATGGGCAGTTACCTATAGCAACCAATCAGTGGTTACCTTTTTGAAGCCATCTGCAAGTAAAACAATGAATGCAGCAATCTGATTGGTTGCTATGGGTAACTGCCCATGGGCAAATTTTCCCAAAAATAACCCCCAGTGTGTGCCTTGTGCTTTGTACATTGAATTATATTCAGAAAGGTATATTCTCATGCAGGGATCCCTAGCCTTTATCCTTGGGCCACATTCAAATGTAAAGAAGTTGGAGAGTGGTGACACATGCATGCAAAGGTTCCTGGTGGCCAAAGGGCTAAGTTGGATATTGGTAGCTCCTATGTGTACTTGCAGGCTACAGGATGTTCTGTTAGGCAGTATGCATACATTTTGCAACTAAAGCTTGCCTTCATGCCAAGTGGCCTTGAGGCCACTGACAGCAAAATCCACTTGGTTGGTGAGTGGCATGTTGCTTTGGAGCCACAGGATGGGGATCATTGTTTTCATGTATACAAAATCAAGTATTAATACAATTCTCTTTGTGAATGTTGTTTAAAGGAAAACTAAACTTAAAATCACTGTGAGGGGGGTGCCAAATATTATGCACCCCGCAGACAGTGATTTTAATTGATTACCTTTAACCCCAAGCTGGTGTACCTGCACCGGCCAGGGAACTTATGTAGAAGTTGATTTGGCACAATCTTTTTCCTTTTCTGTCTTCTTTCCTTGACGTATGTCAAAGTTCAGGTTTCACTTTATTGTACATGGGTCTGTCTAGACAATGACAATGAGAAGAGAAGCTGAAGGTCAGTGCAGTTTTCTGCAGAAGCCCGGCACAGGGTATCAGATAAGCAATTTTAATCACTGGGGAATGCATTTAGGCGCCCACCAGTGACTGTACCTGTTGTTCTCCTTTCAATGTTCTTTCCACTTGCCCTTGCAACTAGTCCTCAAACTGTCTGAGTTGCTAAAATCAGTACTTCGTTTTTTTCTTAAACTTTTTGTTGTATTTTGTAGGAGTTTTTAAAGCACTAATCATCCAAAAACTGGCCGGGGAAGACTCTTGGTCAGATGTAATTAAATGAGAAAAATATATGCTGCTGTTTATGACATGAAAGCTGTATTAAAGTCTACGAGAAAAAACGGAACCTTCAAACTGAATCTCATCTGTAAGTTTTCACATGACAAAACGTAAAATGCATTCGCTCATTGATTTCAATCTCAGCCATAATTTCTACAGATCAGATGATTTTTATAATAACAAAATACGGTCCTTCTTTAGATAGCCCCAGACATTAGCTGGGAGTAGCTGCCAGATACAGAAGGCATGCAGCAGCTACTTATTAGTTTTGGAACAACATGTTCTCAAAATGTTACTCAACATGTTCAACATGTTACTCAAAATTTCCTTTGAGTAAGAATAGATTGGTGGTATTTTCCTATAAGTGTTATTATCACTTTAAATGGCGA
>CM044432.1:54767590-54779198 GCA_024363595.1 Xenopus borealis | reverse complement strand
TCATGAAAAAAATTAGAATTAGAATTTTCAATTTGACCCTTGATAAATCTGCCCTTTAGTGTTGACAAAGGTGCAAAAATAGCAAGTGATTTGTGAGGGCTGGTTGTTAACTGAATATGTAGCTTTTCCATTAGCATACACCTCTGATCAGTCCATTTTGGTCTTGAAGGAATGCATCTTGTCACTTGACTTCTTGTTCATGATCTTGCATGATTACATTCCAAGCCTTCGCCTTCTTGAAAGATACATAAATCTCCCTAAGTAAACTGCAATCCATAGATTATATTATCTATCCTCTCCTGCATTCACAACAGTAAATTTTACAAATGGCAGTGTTATCTGCAAATTCTGTTCCTCTTCCAGCCTCACTGAACAGATCAAATTTCTCAGCAATTCACCTGGCATTTTTATTTAGAATTCTTCATTTTAAAATGAAAATCTCCAAAGTCAATTGTTAATGGAGAAACCATAACAGTTAGATGATGGATGGATACATATTTGAATTTCCATCATACAATTATTGTTGTACAGCAAGCAATAGCCATTGCACATGTTACAATTGTTAATATTGTTCTTTATTTATGCAGTGCTTATATATTCCATAGTGTTTTATAGAGGTCAAACTGTACATATTAATGAGCTAAACGGGACCATTTCGCTTCACAAAAAGTTTGCAAAACTGCTGATATCACTAAATCGTTAAATTTCACTTAAAATGCACTGGAGTCAATGGGAGTTTGCCATTTGCGTTTCCTTCCTGTTTTTATTTTTTTCCCTGGTGATACAAAAGCCCTGAAGAAATCTCAGTTACAAAATTAGACCAAAAATAATTGGGGCTTGGGAAAATATGAATTTGGTTACAAATAGGGATGAGCACATTTTTTCTACTGATAGAGATTTGTTTTCCCCAAATCTGTGGATTTTCTCCATTGACTCCAATGCATTTAGCGTTATAAAAGACCCAGGTTCACTAGCCCCAATGAATTTGACGCTGAAGAAAATGCCTTTTGACTCCAATGCATTTGGAGATCATTAATCTTTGTGGCTAATCATTAGCCACAAAACTGAACCAGGCAAAAATGTTCACTTATCCCTAGATCATTCCCCCATTCATCATTCAGCCTCTAGTTGAGCAAACATTTTAAGGTACAGTGTATAATTCCTTTCTCCAGACTGTGCCTCTAAATGTTTTAGAAAATTGGCAATGTCATACAAAGGAGCTTATTTTGTGTTGCAAATTTATTCTGTCAGTTATAATATTTTTAAATATATTTATAACCATGTAGCAAAACCAATTACTGGTTGGAGCTAGTAGGTGGGGTCAGGCCAAACATTTTCTCAATCCCCTTACCTTACCAATAAATCTATGTAATACAGCACATATTGGGATACTAAATCTATGGTTGCCAAACCTATTTTCAGCAGCAGTACAACTTCAGTTTCACTGTTTCACTGTTGCTCAAGTTCATGTACAATCTACATTTCTCTTTTAGTTTAGATTTAAAGTTTCTCTTATCCTACATCAGAAAACCCCACATAGTGGTTACTCACATGTCAATTATCTGTCCAACTAATTACAGTGACATTTACAAACTATCAACATGCAGATTAGCATTTCCTTTCGGTAAGATATTGGAATAGATTGCAGGTCCCTAAAGATTCTACTTTGATCTCTGATCATTTTAACTAATTACAGAGATGTATCAGGCTCAATGCTTCTCTTTGTGCAGAGACATGCAATTTCATTTAATTGCTCTCTCTATCATAATTCTACAGTTTTTTAAAATTCATTTTATATTTTTATATTATAGTATTATATCTTTTATATTTTTATATTGTCCTTGAGATATATATACAGTATATATAGTATGGCCCCCATTTAGCATAGCAACTGCGCAGTAGTTTGAATGACTATCTTATAGGAGGGGACCTGAATAAAATAAAAAGCCATAAAACATGTAATGATAAAACTGAGACATGAGTCTAACACTACCTTGATAACACCTTAATGTTTCATGTAAATTATACAGAATTTAAGGCTAATCATAAGGGGAAAAATATGAAAAAAGACTAATTTCAAATTGTCTGAGAAAAAGGAGAAAATGTAAGCAATATATTGTGCTGACTTTCTGCATATAGGACAAAATTTAAAAAATCAGTGTTAATCCAGAATACCAGTGTTTAATCCCCAAAATTTCTCGTGTAACATATAAATTGGAATTAAAATCTCTTGGTTTAAACTGTAGCAGTAGGAAACCTTAACTACCCTTGCTACTGTACATGTACTTTTCAAATGATTGCTGAGCACAGATAGTGGACTGTGGTTTTTACTGGCTGCACAAAATATGTCAATGTCTGGATACTTTACTACTTCAATTATGAATTATGATTATTAAGTAAAGAAGATCATATTCGATGTCCAACATAAATTAGACTTTAGTTTGCAATCTGTCCGAATTAAATGTACAGTACTGGAATTAAAACATGGAACATGGAATGTTTTCTACAAACCCATTGGCACTAATCAGTATATGTAATTTATTGAGCTTCTTTTTTTAAGCAAACATTCTGATAGGCTGATGTGTTTTGCTCAATGTGGAGTAATCTTTGCACCTGACTAATACACAGCCCCTGATTTTTTTTAACCATGGTCTGGATTGTTCTTCTCCATTCATTGCCTTAGGTAAGAAATCTAAAATCCATAAGAACCAATTTATACAAGTTAACTCAAATCTGTGGATATTAATTTGTAGGAAGAGAAAGTGATCTATAAACTTCAATAAGTTTGAATATCTAGGTAGGAAGTACAATCTCAACATACACCTATCAGTTTGATTTGTGAAGTGGGCAAATGATCTGAAGGTTTGTTATGAGATCACATTCAGAATTAAGATTTCTGCAAGGCTCTTGCACTTAAGAACTAGAGCTGGAAATGTTCAAATATATAAGGTAATAGTTAACACAACTACTTGGAGATAAAGCAAGGATATCTAGAAAGGGTATATAATTATTCAGATCATTTCACCCATGCAGTAAAGAACTACCAGGTACTTGTACTAACACATCTCAGCAGTAATGTTTGTGTGTCTGCGTATTTCTCTGATTTATGTTTTAAAGGCATTTGTTTATTGGCTTTCAGAGATCTCCTACACAGAATACTACTACTGACATAACAAGAGAGGCTTCTAATACCTGCATAAGTGGTATATTTCTGAATTCCCACATTTGTCAAAAGATAAAATTTCAGTAGTATAGTTTATTTTATCTTCTGATAAGCTGTGGGGAAAACAGAATATTGTCACAGTGGCAAAGCAAAGTTCTATATCACTACAAAAACTATGCCGTTTTTAAATGATGCTTTATTATTTTAGTTCTTGTTTAATACATTAACAAATTCAGGAATGTTCATACATTAGGCTTTCCATGAGGTGAATCTTATTACAGTCATATGAAAAAGTTTGGGAACTCCTCTTAATTCTTTAGAGTTTTGTTTATCATTGGCTGAGCTTTCAAAGTAGAAATTCTCTTTTAATATAGTATAACATGCCATATGGAAACAGTAGTATTTCAGCAGTAGTGTACTGGATTAACAGAAAATATGTAATATGCATCATGTCATAACAGGTGCATACATTTGGGCACCCCAATAGAGATATTGCATTACATCAATACTTACTTCAGCCTCCTTTTGCAAATGTAACAGCCTCTAGACATCTTCTATAGCTTTTGATGAGAGCCTGGATTCAGGATGGCAGCATTTTTGACCATTTGTCCATACAAATCTCTCCAGTTCGGTTAAATTTGATGGATGCCATGCATGGACAGCCTGTTTCAAATCATAACATAGATTTTCAATGATAATCAAGTCGGGGGGACTGTGACGGCCGTTCTAGAATATTGTTATTCTCCCTCTGCATAAATGCCTTTGTAGATTTCGAAAGTGTGTTTACGGTCGTTGACTTGTTGGAATATCCAACCCCTGTGTAACTTCAACTTTGTTACTGATGCTTGCACATTATGCTGAAGAATTTGTTGATATTGGGTTGAATTAATCTGACTCTCAACTTTAACAAGGTCTCCAGCCCCTAAACAAGCCCCACAGCCCCACAGCATGATGGAATCTCCACCAAATTTGATTAAGGGTAGCAAGTGTTCTTCTTCTGCCATGCAAAGCATTTTTTGTAATGACCAAATAACTAAATTTTTGTCTCATCAGTCCAAAGCACTTCCAGTTCCAGAATGACTGTGGCTTGTCTAAACTAGCTTTTGCATACAACAAGTGACTCTGTTTGTGGTGTGAGTACAGAAAGGGCTTCTTTCTCATCACCCTGCCATACAGATAATGCAAATTCCGCTGAATTGTAGAATGATGAACAGATACACCATCTACAGCAAGATGTTCTTACAGGTCTTTGGAGGTGATCTTTGGGTTGTCTATAACCATTCTCACAATTCTCCATATTTGCCACCCCTGTATTTTACTTGGCCTGCCAGACCTGGGTTTTACAGCAACTTTGCCTGTGGCCTTCAATTTCTTAATTACATTCCTTACATTTGAAACTGACAGTTTAAACCTCTGAGATATATTTATGTAGCCTTCGCATAAACATACAGATGCAGTCACTTTGGATGGTGAGTTTAATGCGTCGCGACTTAACTCATTTATCTCATTTATCCCACTTATCACAGAATATTGTGTCACAGCATCCCATCCAATTAAAGAGTTCACCATTGAAAACAATGGGGCTTTGGTATGCTAATGAAAAGGTTAAATGCATTAAATGAGTTAAGATAACTTTAGATAACACAGTTTCTTCAATTAATGCTGAGTCACGACGCATTTAACTTACAAATCCAAGTGACTCTATCTGTATATATATAAACAATATTGAACAATCTTTGTTTTCAGATCTTTTGAGCGTTGAGGATCTCTTGCTGTCACTCTTCAGAGGAGAGTCAAACAGAAGCACAGCTTGCAATTGGCCACTTTAAATACCTTTTCTCATGATTGGACACACCTACCTATGAAGTTCAAGGCTTAACGAGCTAATCCAACCAATTTGGTGTTGCCAGTAATCAATACTGAGCAGTTATATGCATTCAAATTAACAATATTACAAAAGTACCCAAATTTTTGCACAGCCAGTTTTTCACATTTCATTTAATTTCATGCAACTGAATATTGCTTCACTAAAAATCTTTGTTCAGAAAACACCCCAGTAATCAGATGTTCCTGAGAAATGAAAGACATACCACTGTTATCTTTTTTGTTTGCATTATTATGCAGGATGAAAGGGGTTCACAAACTTTTTCATATGACTGTATGTTGGACAAATCATTTTAGAACATCATGAACAGATGATTTTGACTCATATTAGAATGGACCAATGGCTTTTTCTGCATCATCTAATGAACCCTAGTGGACATACTGTATTCCTCTGTGTTGTCTTTTTAAAGAGACTATGGCAATTCTAAACTTTGGACTAATAGGTGGCTATAAATGTTAGGTGCATGTTGTTTTTGTTCATATGATAAAAGGCTTTGCCCAAAGAATATCCCATTTGCCACTACCTTATTAAAGATTGTACTCCTGAAGCACTTGTTATTCCTTTCTGTTGATAACTATATCAGTGTCGTCTGACTTACCTAGTCTCTAGGCTGAGAGAAGGTTGCTCCTATAATGTAGTTACGCACACAGTACACCCTCTATTGTAGATAGAGAGGTAAGTCGTTAATGAGAGGCCCCAGAGCCTGGATAGCAGTAAATAGAAGTCAGTCACCCACAATGGTATGTAGAAGGCACTTGGTAAACACAGAAAGTCACAGGAGAATCAAAAAACAAAGTCGGTTGTGCCTAAACAATATGTAGGCTAGTAAATTTGTGAAATTAGGCAAAGGGGATATTAAATAATACCATGAGATAATTTCTAATTAATCTTTATGCTGATTCCTTAGGTTCCAGTATTTACATATAAGACATTATATAGAATCCCTCACGAAACGTAGAAGCATTTCATAGAGGCAATTTGCAAGGGAGAATATACCCAGAAACAACTGATTTACACTTTTTATAATTATATTTATCTATTATCTATTTATTATCTTAATAATATTCCCTACCCAATTCTGTGTGCTTGAATGAGAAATGGATATAGAAGACAAGATATCCTTATTGGCCTAGCAAAGAATTTGGGATAATGTAAGGAAGATTTCAATCTGCACATCCACATGAGAGGGAATTTCTAATATATTTATGTGATGGTGCCGTACCACTGCTTTACTAAATCTAGTTTTTCCTCAAACAGCTACAAGAGAATGTTGGCAGTACCAGCAATATTTTCTGGGAATGCCTGGTGCTGAGACAATATTAGGATATGGTGGCATCTTGGCTAAATGCAGGTCTTCTTACAAAGGTAAAGAGAAATCCTAGTGTCTTTCTTTTGGGAGACAAAAATTAGAAATAGAATGGGCAGGGCTTGAATAGTGCTGAGGACCCTGCCTAGGTGTGTGCACCCTTTGCGCAGACAGTATCTTTCAAAATAAACTCCAACACAAAAATGCATTTAGAAAGAGACATGTTGCTTAGAGGGAGACAGTAAAGAATAACTTGATTATTAGGTACAGAATTTTGAATTGATTATATTTAAACATGTTTTAATTATACAAGGTATAGCTTACATAACATTTTCAATGTAGTTCCTCTTAAAGTTTTTGAGAACACAGACAGCTAACAGACAAGGCATTACGTATACAATAAATATACGTAAGTTCAAATATGGTAAGTCAAGCAGAAATATCAGTTGTATAGTATTTTTGCACCAATAACTTTCAAAACTTCTCCATGCACAGATGGCTGGATTTACATAGCAGGCACCACTAGGTCCATAACCATTCGTTAACCCAGTCCCCTCTCCTTTATTCGTGCACATGCACAAATTTTCATCATCAGTTCAGGAGCATTGGGTATTGGCGCATGGGAGATTTAAAGAAAAACTATTGCATCTCATGGTCAGTCCCAGAGCTTCCTAACCTATATGGGTGTGGTTGGACTCCATGCCACCCCCTAAAATCCTGCCTCCCTAGGCCCAGGCCTTGATGGCCTTTCCACAAATCTGATCTGTGCACAGACCATTCCTACATATGATAAGTGAACAGCTAAGGGTAGGGGCACACGGGCAAATTTGGGGAGAAAATTTGGGGAGATCACCCGGCGACTAATCATCTCTTCTTCAGGGTGGCAATCTCCCCGAGCTGCCTTCCGCCTGCTATAATGAGGAATGCCAGAGCAATGGCACTCGCAGCACTTCGATTTCCGAAGTCGCCCAAAGTTGCCCTACAAGGAAACTTCAGGTGACTTCGGAAATCAAAGTGCAGCGAATGCATTGATGCAGGTGATTTATTTTCCCAGAAAAAGAGGCGATTATTCGCCAGGCGACTAAATCTCCTGAATCTGCCCGTGTGCCCCTGCCCTAAAAGTGTTTTACTAATCAAACATAACACATAATTAGCAAGGAAATTATTTAAATTGGAGATGATTTTAGACAGCTTCTGGGGCATGTTCATAAATTGTAAAGAAATGCAAATGATTATCTGAGTAAAATCTATTTGCATCAGTAGGTTGCTGCTACAAAATATACTTTATTCATTTATAGTAGAACCCTATTTTACATTTTTTAGGGGACCAGGAAAAACTAGTGTACCATTTTTTAAAATGGGAAATTATAGAAATGTGTTAAAGCAGCTTATAGAAATACAATATTTCAAAGCCACCGCAATCCCAATAGCACTGACCCCATCATTGGCGCTGTTGAATCATGGATTACAAGAAATCAGCAACAAGGACAGAAAACTCATTTTTCACATTCTCACCTCAGCTACACTACTAATTCCAAGACTGTGGAAGAAAACCGAAATACCCAGCAGAGAAAACTTAATAAACCTCATAGAATCCAACCTTACCTATGAAAGAATCACAGCTACGAGCGCTAAACAACTGGCAAAAGAAGTTGCCATCAACCATAAATGGGAAAAGGGGAAAACCAAATACCACCATAACCATTAAATCACAAGCAAAGATCAAATACAGTGGATAAAAACATATAGAACTATAAAGCAGCAGTTATACATCCCCCTCCCCCCTCTCCATAACCCCCTTCTTACTTACCTGTCAAGTCTCTTCACTTTATGTCTTCTCTTAACTGTTGAATTAATATGCATCTGAAAAACTCAATAAAAATGTTAAATGAAAAAAAAAAAAAGAAATACAATATTTAATGTGTTAATGACAAGGGTTAACTATTGCAGCATGAATGTTACTCTATGGGGGGGACATGCGCAAGGCAAGCAATAAGTGATTGGTTCAGGAATATATGAATTGCAAACTAATTGGAATTGACTAATTAGAGATGCAAGAATGGCAAAATACACATCTGCTTAGTATTTTAAACCACTTAATAATAACCTGCAATAATGACAATTATAGGGGAACATCAGGAAAAAAAATTGCAGAGAAATCTTGAAAAAACACGATGTAAAAAATCTTAAACCTATTATAAATATGTGTGGCCACAAATAATGTTTCAGTGTACAGGTATAGGATCTGTTATCCAGAAACCCAGAATCCAGAATGCTCTAAAATACAGAAAGACTGTCTCCCATTGACTCCATTATAATCAAATAATTTTTTAAACTGTTTTAGTTTTTCTCTGTAATAATAAAACAGTTCCTTGTTCTTGATCCAATATAAGATACAATTAATTATTTTCACGAAACAGAACCAGTCTATTAGGTTTGTTTAAGCTTTACTTGATTTTCTAGCAGACTTAAGGTATGAAGATTCACATTACAGAAGGATCCATTATTCAGAAAGCCCCAGGTCCCCAGCCTTCTGGATAACAGGTCCCATGTGTATTAACTATCATCATATATTATATCATATTATTCCCTGTATACTGCAGTCTTTCCCATTTACAGTGATATAAGTTCAGGGGAGCATGCAACAGGGAGGGCCCACAGAGAGACACCTTCCAAAAAGAACTCATGAGCCTCCATCCAACACATGTTCTATGATTCTCCTGTTTCCACATTTACATCGAGTGCTGATGTGTAATGGGGGGGGGGCAGGAGGTGTGGGGGAATTTATAATTAAATATTGCTTGCTAGAGAAAATAAATATTAGTGGATGAATTACTTTCTAAAATGACTGGCTTAAAATACCACATTTTTCTAAAATGAACTACTCACTGTGTGGCAATCGTTTTTTTTCTTACCAAGCCAGCTCGCTTGTGTTCTGAAGTAAATTCAGCAAATGACCTTATCAAGAGGCAACATCTTAGGAAACTCCAAAACATACATGGTGCTAGTGGAAAACAGATGCTTCTAGGTTTGTTTGAAAGTCTACTTTATTTCTTCTTGGACTAAAAAGAAAGTTTCCATTACTTGTGCTATGGCCAAGGATTTCTTTTTTCCTTTCTTGCAGGGATGCCAGTTATATTTTCTTGAGCTAATCCGTCGCTGTTATTTATAGCAGAGAAGTGGAACTATAAATTCAGTCTTAGCACTGCCTCAGTGGTGTGAACCTTCTGATCAGACATAATCCAAAGATTAGATAGTGAAGTGCTGCTTCAGTTGTGCAGCATTATCACATACTATCATTTGGCTGGAATTCAAACTGCAACATACGCTGTGACAAGACTTTTAAAGCTATTGCTAAGTTGTGAGCACTCATCTTTATCAGTATTTTGGTATATTTACAGTTAGGAATGGGTTTTAAGAGGAAGTGTCTGCTCTAAACAGGAATGATATGGGAGTCACTCTCACATTGCTAAAGTGATATGTGCTAGGGAAGCCCTAGGTAAAATATATAGTTTGCATTTTTGTTTTTTAGAAATAAACTTTTCCCTGAGCAAGGGGCCACTATACCATCAATCTACTCAACAGAATTGCAATAAGCCAGGAAAATACATGTGCTCAGCAGACAGTCTGAGAGACGATGACAGTTTAAGCAAGATTTTTATGCTTTACAAATCTGATTTAAATTTTTTACACAAATTTGTACAAATTGCAGCAAAATTGAAACCTCCTGGAATGTGTTTGTAATTTCCCCAGATAAGCCCCTTTATATATATATAGTAAAGATCATTACTGCAAAAAAGATTGCCTGTTATGATCACAGTTTTATATTTTTGTAAATAGTTATGACCTAAAGTGAACCTGACCAAATCTTGGCTGAAAAAGAGTTTGAAAATATCTTCTATCAACTTTATTTAAATGGATAGTTATTGTACATCACTGGATCCTGCAAAACCATGCAACACAAGTTAGACTCAGGGCTGTGTAGAACATGGCTGTAATAGCACATATTTTTTTGATTTCTCCTTACCGTGGAGATCTCTATCATACCTTTGTGCTTACCTTCCCCACTCCATTGTTACAGATTCAGGTTCTTCAGAAAGTTTAGATGCACAGGGTGATGGATAATATTCTATTATATTGAATGTGGCCTTCAAATTGATTCTTACACAGATAAAGCACCTGAAAATGCTGAAAAGACTGAGAACTCCAGATCTATTACTCAATTTAGCTCCATATGTATATACTGATAACAGCTTAGCCTGTTTGCTAAATGATCTTAATCTATGTATAACAGTTATCTATTAACTCTAAACTAACTAGGTTAAGGTACACCAATAATAGATTTGTTGACTGCCCTTAAGCTGGCCACAGATGCAAAAATACACTCATAAGAAACAAAGATTTGTAAGATTTTTAGAATGTCATTGCTTTTTGTTGGACATAACTTTTGTATCATTGGTGTTTGTTAATTAATGGCCAGAATTATTTATTCTGAATTGTTACTTAAAGAATAAAATCTACGGCTGGCTTTAGTTATTGCATAAGACATGTTCTTCCATTCAGAGCCGGGCCAGGTGCCCTAGACAACCTGGCCAGTTATGGAGCTGGCTGAGTGCACGCATGCGCGACTTTGGGATCGTGTACATACATGCGCAAGTTGGTGCTGGCGTGCAGCATGTGAGAGTGCATGTGCAAAACACAAAAAAAGAAGGATATAACACACACAGTCATGGAGAGAGGGGACCAGCCATGGGGTAGGTGACAGAGCAGGTACATGCCTGGCATCTCCCCAGCTTTGTGTCCTAGGCATGTGCTTACTGTGCCTACCACTAGTTCCAGCCCTGCCTCCATTCAATAATGCTCTAGATTGTTGGCATATAAGTTTCATTTAAGTAAATATAAAATGGTATATAAAGAACATAAGATTCAGGCACCTCCAACCAACCTATGTACACTTTGGAAGAGAATATGAAAATCTTGGCCCTTATAATCATATTATATAATATTTTATGAAGGGACAAAATAATGTACAATACAAAGTAGTTGTTGCAGAGGTGCTACATGGCTACAGTGTTTTCTTACCATATTTAAAAGTGGAATTACATCCACAATTGTTTGTGCAAATTACACTCTTCCACATTAAGTATAGGCAGTTAGAGTACACAGAATCCTTACATTAGGATCTCAACTTTTCCACCTTCAGTGGATAAGATACAGGATCATGTAACTTTAGGGCTGGGACAGACAGGGAGAT
>CM044432.1:54724731-54762708 GCA_024363595.1 Xenopus borealis | reverse complement strand
AATGATTTCAATGGAGTCTTACAGTAGATTCCAATGCTATGTGCTTGCTGTCAGCTCCTCTATGTGGATCCAACTTTCATGCTAGCCATACAGCATGAACAGGGTGCCATTATACTATCATATACAGAGCCCTAACTCAATCTTATTAGGGATTACCAACATCCTTTACTTAAAATAACCATAGTTTAATGGTTTTGTGAGGCAGATTCTTATTATTTACTTATATTACAGAAAACTGCAGGTTCTTTTTACTGCCAAATGTGATTTGAAATATAGCTTCAACATAAGTTTCAATGCTATCAGCACAAATGATTATTTATCCTCATGTATAATATCCCAGTGGATAGATATTACATTTATCAGTACTGAACGTTACTGCATATGAGATGATAACCTTTTTTCCCACTCCCATTGACATATGTACAGTATATAGATATTACAGATGTACCTGTAGAACAAGTCGTTTCAGGTCTATGTGCTGGCTTACAGTGCATACACAGTAGTTTACAAATGCTATGTTCTGTAATGCAAAAACTGTCTGCTTTATGTTGAATGTATAAAAGAGACTGAAATTATTTGCAATTAACCTTAACAAATATATAGTTAAATATAAATTAATCTAAACTGGTATATCAAATTACCATTGAAGAAACGGAAAAGCATAAAATCTTTGTTTGCTGGGAGAGTTTTCCAATATCACAGAAAGCAGGGCAGCCAAATCACTAGTTTGGGCTAAGACACAGTAAAAGTAAATGACCATTACTCATTGTGTTGGGAATGAACCATCCCCATAAACGAAACACAAGGCATTCAGTCCCTTCAATGCACAATAAGATATACTTGCATCTGGCAGGAAACTCCACCTCTGGAGAACACATTTATTTGGGGGATGTTCAACATGACTGATAGCAACTTGCCTTTATTTGTGTAAATGCCAGTGAGTGGAAGGGCTGGGTTTCCAAACTGACTTCAGACAAACCTGAATTCCTTCATAAAAGCAGCATGTTTATGGTATTATCTGACATTTCTAAGGTTATATTTGCCATTTATCACACTGATTTCCAGCTCTTTTACCTATAAACTCTTGCTAAACTGATAGCTCTATTAACGAGTTAACACTGCTAATTCAATGATATGGCAATAATTAGTGATGGGCGAATTTATTTGCCAGGGGCGAATTCCCGCGATTTGTGAAACGCCAGCAAAATTTCGCCTGGCGAAAATTTGCCGAAAAAACGAGTTGCACGTCGTTTTTGACGCAACGAAAATGAGGCAAAGCGCGATGAAAACGATGTGGCGCGACGCGTCGAAGTTGACGCGACGTGTGTCAAAAGCGTGCCGTGACTCGTTTCATGAATTTTTCGCCAATTCGCGAATTTCTCTGTAAATTCGCAAATTTTTCGGCGAAGCGAAACTGGGGAGATTCGCCCATCACTAGCAATAATGAATAAATGTGTACAAATGTACAAAGACAAAAACTCTCCTTTTAAGGAAACATATGACTTAGAAATTGATTCTATGTTCACTGAAACATTTGTTGCCTATGCAGGAATATGTATCTGCACATTTGTGTTTATTCATATTAATAGGAGGTGCCTTGTTGCTTCCTCTGATGCGGTGATATCCAACTGTAGTAGGACACATTTATTACGCTAAGGGATTTTTGTGGATCCATTCTTCTCAGTCTTTCCATAGAATAAGCCCCTATGCTGGCAGCAGCCTCTCTCCTTTGCCTGCGGCCAGAGAGAGCCATTGAGTCAGACCAAATTCCGGCACATGGAGTCGATGTTGGCACCAAAATGCATACATGTGAGTTTCTTCACTGAAATCCATTCCATGTGTCTGCACCTGGCCTGATGCAAAGAATCTAGGTGGAAGCACAGGCAAGGATGCTGAATCTTAGCCCACATTTACATGCAAGCCAAGAATCAGCCATGTTGGAAAGACCCATGCCCTCTTATGGTCAGTTGATCTTAAAGTGATAGAATACTTGCTTAGATTTAAGGAATTGTTTTTGAATTACCAATTGTATAGACCCAGAAGTGCACAGTAATTGATACTAGGCTACTGTAGAGTTAAAAGCATCTTAACCATAATTTAATTTCCCCTTTCCATTGACTACAGTGCATTTTGCTAAATTTTATGCAAAGCAGAGTTTGCTTATCAGTACTGGTAACTATAGATCGGAGTACAATAATTATCATTGATTAACTACAGCACACATTATTGTACGTAAGTATGGGACCTGTTATACAGAATGCTTGGGACCTGTGCATAATGGATCTTTACATAATGTGGATCTCCATACCTTAAGTCTACAAAGAAAATTATTTAAACATTATTGGGCAGATTTTAATAAAAAAAATTTGAATTTCGAGTTATTTTTGTGTACAACGACTAGGAAATAGTCCAATTTCGATTCGAATTTACAAATATTCCAAAATACGAATTTCAAAATGTATCAAGTACTGCCTCTGTAAAAATTCAAATTCAACCATTCACCATCTAAAATCTGCCAAATTAGCCTATGGGGGACCTTCTAGAACCTATTTGGAGTCAATTCACTATTTTTTGGGGGAAAAACTTTGGATCAAATTCAATGGATTGCACTTTTCCATCAGTTCAAACAAGTTTTTGCTATTCGAAATTCGACCCTTGGTAAATCTGCCCCTAATAGGGTTGTTTTGCATGTTTTGAAATTAGATCTTCATTGGAATAAAGTACAAGGTACTGTTTTATTACTACAGAAAAAAAAGGAAATACTTTTTAAAGACCTGAATTATTTGATTAAAATGAAGATTTCTGGATAACGGGTTTGTGGATAATACCTGTAACATCCCTAACTGTAAATGTGCATGTCATCATAGTACTCACTGTTGCTTTGTCTTAATATTTATTATAAAGAAATAGATGCTGGTAAACCATTGTATAATGAATCACTGTCCACAAAATTCAAAAGACCCTACGAGGTTTGTATTTTACCACTCACGAGTAGAGTTTTTGTATCACTGAGAGTAGCAAATTAGTGTGTTCCATAAAATTTCTTTTCTCCATTTCTCAGTTTAGCTATAAAGATGATTGCTTTTGTAATAACCTGATATCAGCCTGCCCCCAAATGACTCGCATTTCTGTTGCATTATTCTTTTCAGTCAACTGAAATATAACAAAGAAAGCAGAGAAACTAAAAACCTTTGTTGAACATTTCTAGCTCATGAGCAAAGTGAAATTCTTGGCGCACAGGCCTTTTGTTATCATGAGGAACTTTGATAATTAATGATATAAAGCAGGAGTGCTTAGATGAGATTGCCCAGGACACACTGTAAAGTCTGCAGCTGTAAATCATACCTAGGTGTCATGTTATGTAACATCCCACAAAATTAAACACTTGTTTTTTTTTATTTGAAGTAATGATGTTAAAAGGCTAAGTAGACTACTTATCACTTTCCAAATATACAGACACTCACTAGTTTTTATTCAAAGTTTAGTAATGAACTAAAGTTTTTCTTTAATTTTTAATAATGATATAATAGTAATGGAACATGCAAATTTAATCCACGTTGTTTTATGCTGAAAATTTGTAAACTTATTATTAGACTTTTATGAATTACATATAAAGGGAAGCATTCTGCACTGAAATCCATTTCTTAAAATAGCAAACAGATTTTTTTATATTCAGTTTTGAAAACCTGACATGGGGCTAGCCATTTTGTCAATTTCCCAGCTGCCCCTGGTCGTGTGACTTTAGGAGGGAACTGCTTTCTGGCAGGCTGTTGTTTTTCCTTCTCAATGTAACTGACTAGTGGTTTTACTATTGAGTGCTGTTCTTAGATCTACCAGGCAGCTGTTATCTTGTGTTAGGGAGCTGTTATCTGGTTACCTTCCCATTGTTCTTTTTTTCAGCTGTTGGGTGGGGGAAAGGGAGGGGGTGATATCACTCCAAATTGCAGTACAGCAGTAAAGAGTGATTGAAGTATATCAGAGCACAAGTCACATGACTTGGGGCAGCTGGGAAATTGACAAAATGTCTAGCACCATGTCAGATTTCAAAATAAAATATAAAAAAATCTGTTTGCTCTTTTAAGAAATGGATTTCAGTGCAGAATTCTTCTGGAACAGCACTATTAACTGATACATTTTATCATTTTTCCCATGACAGGATCCCTTAAAGAGAAGTATGAAGGCATCCAATAATTATTTTAAGACAAAATATGTTCATCCTATGTCACTCACTGGAATATATTTACAGTAATGACAAATGAGGCAAAGGGGGAAATTTGCCATCTAATGCTTCCCATACACCGACAATGCTCTACAACAGTTTTTGGCATTGGTTCAAGCCTCCTTGGAGAATATAGTAGCCTACATAGCACCCTAAAAAGACACAGATACAAAAAAACATCGGTGTATGAGTCATTTAGTTATATCAAGAAGCAAATAGATATTGTACCCATATATTACCATTATCTTGAGATCTCTTGGGGGCTCAAGGCCCAAAGGGATAGCTAGACCCACATTTGGGATTGGGAACTCCTTCTCTACTGTATTGACCAGTTAGTGAACCTATATACAAAGCAATACATACAGTCAGGGGAACCAACAATAGGAACTGGCCCCTCTTCACTTTGTCACCTGTAGATGTACTGTTTCCTCATTGACAATATGCATCTTCAGATAAAGATTACAAACGTTAGATTATCTGCAATTCAAAAGAACTGCAGGATGGTCTGTTGACCTGGTATACACACATAGATGACAGGGCACATATGGTGAAATCGGTGAAAACTACCTAATCAGTGTCTGACTGGGACACCAGGGGCCCACAAAAACACGTTAGACCAGGGACGAATTATCAGTACTACTATTCTTCCTCTCCTCACTCAACCGTATTCTCCTAGTTTATTTTCTTTACATACTATAATGTTATAATATATTATTTCATCTATTTAGCCTGTAGAATTTCAGAACATACTGAATGCTTCCTTTTTACCCTCTAAAAGTTTACATGGCTTTTGCTCAAACAGAGCTATAACATCAGTAAGCTCATAAAACCCTATATAAAAATAAACTAAACTAAATCACACCTGACAATTACATTCACAGCTTGGATGAGGGACGATAAAATAATAAAATATCAAAAAAGGTGGTTTCAAAAGTTATTAGCAATACTCCTTTAGAATGACTTGTATAAACTGTATATTAGCCCACGGAAGAAGAAGAAAAATGCGAAAGTTTGCTATTTTGCTTTGTTTTATATCTCACAGTCTAGAAAAACATACAAAGCATTTTCTTCTTTAGACAAACACTCATATGAGTTATGTGCATTTTTGTGCAGAGGAGTGAGACATCTGCAAAGCTGGCAAGCACATTTAGCGATATCAAGACTGCCTTATCTACTTTCTCTTGTCTACAAGAAGGTAGACATGAGCTAAATGAAAGATCCCATATCTAAAGTATGATTTGTCTTAATGAAGTCTCAGTTCTAATTCAGAGTGACATATGGACACTAAGAAAATCAGTCAAAAAGAAATGTTTAATACTTATTTTATGTCTTTAACAAAGTGTGGAATAAAATAACATACAATTGAAAGTGCACCTACTGTAAAGTAAGTCCCCAAAGAGTTCTATTGCAATATAAAGGCCTGATGTAACAGGTTGATATTTGCAAGGGGAAGATTTACTAAATTCATGTGAAGGATTTGCATATTTGCGCGAATAGTTGAGAATAGTCTCAATTCGATTCGAGCCATCGACTATTCGCCAGTCGAAGAACTTGCCCTTTAAATTTTTATTCTACTGCCTACTTCGCCAGATTGAACCTACCGAATTGCAATAGAAGCATATGGGAAGCCCCCATAAGCTTTTTTTAAGTCTTTTGCCGAATTTCATTCGTACAATCGAACGCTTCGAACGTTCAATTGTACGATTTGGCAAATAGTCGAGCATTTTCTCCTGCGATTATTCGATCGTACGATTCTGGCGAATAGTCGAATATGCACTCAGAACTGGCGAATATTCGCCAAATATTCGCCAGTCGAATTCGAGGGCTAATAGCCCTCGACAATTCGACCCTTAGTAAATCTGCCCCTTAATGTGGGAAGAATTTTTAAATGCCTTTCTAAGTGCTATTTGAATTTATTTGAAAAACATTTTTTGGAAAAGTGAATCATCTTCATCAATTTGAAAAACATTACAAAAAACATTTTATAATATAAGGGAGATAGATTCAATTAAATGTGAAAAAGTTATTTTATGGTTTATCATGTGAAAATGTGTGGAAGAGATTCAATTTGAGGAGAAGAAACTTTTCTCCTAATTCTGCCTCAGTTTTCAATTTTTCAGTTTTTCAATATTTCATATTGTTCAGTATTTAAAAAAAAAACCCTACAATATAACATTTTCCATTTTTTTTTACACACAGTGAGAATCCTTCCAAGTGCCAATAATTCAGCACTATGTATTTGGCAGGCATTTTCCAAGACAATTTAACAAAACCATAGACAAAAACTTGAGTGAGTGTTTATCTGCCAATTCATTACCCATAATTCATAGAAGGAATGATTCCATCAACATCTAGTGCATATTTATATATTAGGGTTTTATAATCTCCCCATAACTCATTTTAAACAAATTCTAACATTCAGAGTGGCTTGGTTTCAAGACTAAGTATATAGCAAGCAAACATTGGTAGACTGCAAATATGCATTGATTGGCAGATAGAAAGAATTACTGCTAACTAACCATTTAACAGGAAACATTCCCAAAGTAAGTAGTTCTGTTAGTTCCAAGATTATAAAATTAATTGTGCCATATTTTTTCTGATACTGCTGCTTTTCATTGGTACTGCCAAAGATTTTCCTTTTGCATATTGCTTATTTACTTTTATGAGGTGAATAGGCAGACACGAGGTTTATTTATGCATCACACTTATAGATAAGTTAAGTATTTAATGACCTATTTATAACATGTCATTGTAGGGTGGCAAAAGGCACATACATGAATCTATTTAAGCCTCCTGTCAGAACACCAAGAAGCGCAATCCCCACTCACCACCCCACTTGCCAATGATGTCACCAGAGAATTTCACAGTCAGAATGCTGATCCAATTGGCCAAGGGGGATGTAGCTCAGTCTAGGCAAAAAGGGAGCCACGAAGGACTGCTATAAGTCTGAAAAGATCTTGGGGCAGATTTATAAAATTCACGTGAATAATTCGAAGTTCGATCGAATTTAATATAAATTCGAATCTTCGAAATTTTGCAAATTCGACAATCGAATATTCAAATTCGAATTATTGAATATTCTAATAAAATTTTATTCAAATATTCGATGGTCGAATACTTCCCCTTTAAATTTTTATTCGACCACCTACTTCGCCAGAATCAAGCTACCAAATTGGCAATCCTTCGCTGAGATTGAATATAAAAAATTTGATCGATTAAAATTGTTTGAATATTCGATTCGAATATTCGATCGATCAATCGAATTTTTTGAATATGATCGTTCAATCGATCAAATTGCGGTAAAATCCTTGAAATTCGATAGTCAAATTCGAAGTATTTTACTTCCCCACTATTCCCATGGTCGAATTTCAAAATTTTTTTTTTTATTCGGAATTCGACCATTAGTAAATCTGCCCCTTTGTGTCAGGATCAAAGGTGGTGCCACCAGACACTATAAAGGCCAGTGTGCAGGGTGGTGCACTGCTGAGTTCAACTAGATTGGGGTCCCCAAACATTTTTTTAGCCTTGAGTCACATTTAAATGTAAAAAAATTCAGAGCGAAACATAAGCATGAAAAATGTTAACGGGAGTGCCAAATATGGGCTGTGCATGGCTATTAGTAGCCCCTATGTAGACTGGAAGCCTACAGGAGTTTCTGTTTGGCAGTGTATCTAGTTTTTATGCAACTAAAGCTTGCCTCCAAGCCAAGAATTCAAAAGTAAGCACCTGTTTTGAGACCAGTAGGAGCAACATCGAAGAGGTCAGAGAGCAACATGTTGCTCACAAGCAACTGGTTGGGGATCACTGCACTAGATTCACTGCCTGGCGAGATAAGATAGATGTGACTGTTGAGGGTGCCAGCATCACAGACCTTTCTCTGATGTACAGTAAGACCACCACTATAGTCCAGAAACTCAGATACAGTATATGCTTGATATTCAAATCATTTGTGTACCATGTTCAATTGGTTAAGACTGAAATACAAAACTTGTCAATGATCATTAATAGAATATCCTTACAATTTCCCCTCCTGGCCAATTTTAGGCATCTAGTTGAGACGATCCCTAGATTACTGCCTGCCTCATTCAGACATCTGATTGAAAAAGCACCCAGAGCTGTACTGTAGATGCGTAATTAAGGAAAAGTTTTTATTCTGTGCATCTGTATCAGCGGCATCCAGACACCCTTTTTTGTTTGTTCAGGTTTCACACATGTATGCATTTCAAAGTATTTGTAATGGAAGGAAATGACACAGGGTGAGATTTAACTGACAAAGTTGAGCTGATAGCAATGTAACTAACAAACTACAATTGTCCAAGTTGTGATCTGCTTTACCTCTATCACTATTGCCATTTGAACAGTGATATCATCATCAAAATAAAGGGTGTTTTTGGTTTCATGAAAGAGCAGCTTTGGAAAAAAAAATATTTGAAGTGACTCATCTGCTTTTGCCACTTCTGTACAGATTCTGACTAGTGATGGGCAAATCTCCCGAATTTCGCTTCGCCGAAAAATTTGCGAATTTCCAGAGAAATTCGTGAATTGGCGAAAAATTCACAAAACGAGTCGCGGCACGCTTTTGACGCGCGTCGCGTAGTTTTCAACGCACGACTCGTTTTTTCGACGAAATTTCGCCAGACGAAATTTCGCAGGCATTTCGTGAATTTATCCGCCAGCGACGAATCGCGGGAATTCGCCCCTGGCAAATAAATTCGCCCATCACTAATTCTGACCCTTGAAACAATGAAGTAGAAGTAATTCTGCTACATTCTTTTTAATAATTGAAACCAGACAAATGGGAGGAAAGAACTAATACTTAATTTTGAATTTACTTTTATTCAATTCAATTACATTATCACTGAATACTGTATGTTTACTCAATATATATTGAAAAGTTGTGTATTATTATTTATTTAGTTTAGGGTGGACCTGCCCTTCAACGGAGTATAATAAAGACCCAATAAACAGATAGTACAGGGGTTTTAACATTCTAACAATGATACATTTTGGAGTCTAATTTCATTGAAAGAGCATTTAACTTTCCACACTGTCAGGAAACTGAAGTATAAGGTTCATTGTCACATATGGCATAATTCCAAGTCTGACCCTGACCATGCAGCCTGTCATTCACTTTAATGGAAACCGTTAATTATCATTAATGACATGAAGCAAATTTTTTAGGTGAAATCCTAATGGTTTCCATTAAGGCAAATGATTGGCTGCAAGTGTGCCATGAGCCTTAGTACTGTGGTTAATTCTGTCTGTCAACAAGTCATAGAAGTGTTTAATGCATATCAAAGCCACAACAATTCTGAGATGTCAGAAATCCTAATTTTAAAAATTAGAAGAGAGGAGCATACTGTGACCTTTAAACATGTATGACATTGAATCTGCTTTTTCAAATGTCAGGATAACAAGTGTCTGTATTTTACAGAGCTTTAAAAATATAACCAGAGTTAGCCAGTCAAGGGTAAAAAGTTACTGGTCAAGAAATGAAAAGTAGTGTTTCAAAATTACGTACATGACAGGGTACTGCAACATTTTTATCATTTACTGGATTTTTCCTAGTATAAAGCTTCAACAATGGCACAGCATAACATAACATTCTTCAGCTTGAAGAGCAACTGTTACACATTGAAAGCACTTTTTTGAGAACAATATAGTCTAGCAATAATGTTTCGAGGTATTATTGGCTGTGGGTTTTGGTTTGGGAGTCATTATTGACCACAGCAACATGAACTATTAAGTATTTAGGTCTTGTTTTAGGAACATAGTGGTTCTGTTTATACTTCTATTGATGGCATTATGGACTTTAAATGGCTTGGTGTTTGGTGGAACCAGGCCCCAACTTTTCACCAGTACCCACACAATTCTAGGGTTCTACAGTGGCTTCTGTGAACTACTGTGCCTACCTTATCATTTAGCACTTAGTGTCGCTCTTCTAGTATATTGCTCAGTAAAGTAAAAAAATCAAAGCTCCAACTCTTCAGCTGCTTGGCTACACAGTACTACAGAATTGCACTTTTGGAATCCAGCCACCTTCAGGCTAGTTGATCCTCATGTCAAACTCTTCTCCTCAATTCACAAAAACTAGACAATGTTTACAGACACTATTTAAAAGAAAAGTTGTAATTATTACCAAAATAAAATTTCCTAATTTTTTTCTCAGAGTTTTTGTACCATAAGGCTCAGGCCAGACAGGAAGATTCGGGAAGATTCGTCGCCTGGTGACTAAACGCCTGGCGACTAATCTCCCCGAACCACTTCCCCCTGCCTTTCAGTGGCTTAAATGAATAATCGCCTGCCCCTATTCACACGCGGCGCTGCGCTTTCGGAAAAGCCAGCACCGCATGTGAATAGGTGCAGGTGATTATTCATTAAAGCCGCTGGAAGGCAGGGGGAAGTGGTTCTGGGAGATTTGTCGCCCCAGAGAAGAGGCAATTAGTCACCAGGCGACAAATCTCCCCGAATCTTCCCGTCTGGCCTAAGCCTAAATGGTTTGCTTCTGCAACTTGGATTTTGCCGCTGATCAGCTCAGTCATGCTATTTGTCAGAGGTGTATGCTTGCTGGAATCAGTCAGTTACAGTTGGTGAAATCTGTCAAAGACTTACAGTACAGAACTTTTAAAGAACTAACTGTGAAACAACTGAATGAAAAAAGATATATTTAAAATTATAACAGCAGTTTTTTTTCATGTGCCCCAATTAAAGGCATGATCAGAAGATGGAAAATGGAAAATACTATGAATAATATACGTGAAACAGATTTATTAAGCAACCATTAGGGTTTTTTTTTTTTTTAAATGGCATTATAACAGTAGATTTTTTTAATGCACCCCTGGTTAAATGCATGATTAGAAGATTCTGGGAGAGTAAGGGATGTGCAGGCATAGAACCAGGTGAGGATGGGGTGTGACAAGGAGAAATAGAGCAGGAGGACTGGAGAAGGAACAAGAACAGGAGCCAAATAGGCAGAACAAGGACAGGACTAGGTACAGGAACCAGGCAAGAGTATCAAAGAGGAACAAGAACACAGGAGCCACGGAAGAGATAAGAGAGCCAGTGCCTTACTGCTCAGCTAAGGCCAACAATGCTCAAGCAGGGATTGGCTTATATTCGGCAGGGGTGATATAGATAAGCCAGGGGCCCTCCCTGCCCCAATGGTTAGGGAGCCAGTTACCAGGAGGTCCCAGAATCATATCCCAGCAGAGCCTTAAACAGGGACCCTAGCCCAAACAATAGAAAAGAGCACCAGACCATTATTCCTCTTTCATTAATATTGCAGATAGGGATCTCCTGGTATATGTCAGTATGTTCAGCACAAGCCCTCTTGAACTCATGTTGAACAAGGGAGGTACAGTATGCCGCCCACATAGAAGTTGTTTGCAAATTAGCTTCTAACTATAATTCAGGCAATAGAATACACAGCAAAAACAAATCTAAAGCTGTTAAACTTCCTTGTCTTCTCCATGTAAGTGAAATTAGAAGCACTATCAGATAAAAATTGGTTTCCTGGGGTTGGTACAAGTCGAGAGCTCTGGAATTAATCACAATAAGTGTTTTATCTGTGTGTGTCATGTTTAGTTTGTGTCTGCAATTTGCCTCTCAGGCAAAACTGAACACAATATCGCCCAAGCATTATCTGAGAACTTATGCTCTTCAAGTGTCCAAATGTATTTGCACTATGGTTCCCACAGTTAATGTGACAAAAGCCAAAGTAAGTGCTATTTAAAGACTGTGTCCCTCTCTGACAGAGAAGCATTGCTAATGTTATTGGCTGCCTCTGTCATCTGTTGTAAACATTCACAGCCTGTGTTGACTTTGTGTATAATTAATTTTTTTTATGCTATGGATTATGTAAACAACTTTTCTGTGGTTGCTTTTTCAGCTGTTATCATATGAACAAAAAAATAATCAGTTGCAGTTGCTGCCTTTCCAAACTCATTTTAAAATGTCTACCAACAGTAAATTAAAGCTGTGTGTTCCTCTCAGATGGGCCAGTGAGGCTACATACACATAGGCAATGCTCTGTGCTTGAAATGTGAAGTCAATGTGCACTGTATTCAAGTGCATCTATTTAAGGTCAGCCTGGGCCAGCAGGACAATGGGGAAAAAACCTTCACCCCCTACTTACCTAGGCCCGCTTCCTCCACTGGGAACTAAGGGCACTGAGTTTCCACACCTGTGTCAGTAAGGAGGAAGTAAGTTGTGAAGTGTTGGAAGTGTTACGTGATTTGGGTTTGGAGAAGCAAGAGCTGTAGCTCGTGACTGGGGTTGTAGGGGTTCCAAGGCAGCAGTACCAGTGGGCCTCCGACACCCCAGTCCTACAATTCACCCAGTGTGAGCCTGTAATTAAAACTGGGAGAAAATGTCAAATGTATAAAAAATACAATTGGAAATTCTACATTGTTTCCATAAACAAAACTCAGAGACTACCTCTGGGAGCACCTGGATAACACCTGAACTGGCACTTGTTTCACCCACTGTAAAAAGCACTTTATTACCCCTCCAAATTGTGTCTGTATGTTACCCTCCCATTTAGACTGTAAGCCCCAAGGGGTAGGGCCCCCCATCATCTTGTCTCAACAATGTGTAATTATATTTTATATTTATGCAAACTGTATTTATAATAATGCACTTATTGTTACTGATTAATGCAGTGATCCCTTGTTTGTACTACTAAATTATTGTTACTGTACAGTTCTTTGCCCTCAAGGAGCGCTATATAAATAAAAATATACATACATACATACATGTGTCTGTTTTTACTGAATTAATGGACACACCAGGGGTTCTAACCATAATGGTGCTACATTATGTCAACACATGTCACAGAAAAGCCTGTGACAGACACTATCAATGACAGGTAGGTGCCTACTTCTATGTTTCTATGTGGCGCTAGCCTGCCACGGTGTCTGCCGACTGGAGAATGATCCCCTCTATCCTTACCTGTTACACAGAGCTAACAGAAAGACACTGAAACACAAAGTTGTGTGGGTAAAGGTCACAGCTTTATTGTGACATTATGAATTGTCCTTGGCATCTGTTATTCCTTGAACAACAAATATATTGTCAACATAGCCTGAACATACATAACAACTGATAACAAAATGTTATAGCTGTTGTAATCTGAATGCGGCCACTGTTGATGCAGTGGACAATTTCAACCAACTTTTTTTTTTTTTAATTCTATTACAAATTACAAATTCATGCATAGACATTTAATATTCAAAGCCCCACAAAAGGGGAGGGGTAGGAGGGAGAGCTGTGCAGGAGAGGAGGGGGAGGAGAGGTTTCTCACCATTTTTGCTCCACAGTCCCTTCACGCTTTCATTAGTCATTTCAGTGCTTCCACGGTTAACAGCAGTTTTGACCAGTTTCTGTCACTTGTGTTTAAATTGAACCTCAGCATTCATAGAAGGGCTATTTTAGCATGTGATATACTGTTCATTTTTACACATTACAGTATATAGAAAAACTACACAGTAATTATAAAATTGTGATATTTGAGGTATTTAGCTTTTTATTCAGCAGCTTTCCAGTTTGCAATTTGTAGCCTTACAGAGCATTGTAAAATGTAATCCACCCCTTTAATCCTAAAAGTCAATTCAGATTCAATTTGCACATAGGGCTGCCACCTTTCCTTATGAACGAGACCAGGCAGAGGGGCGTGGATGTGATGTCAGTGGGAGGGGCTGTGCCATATATGGGTGGGGTTGTCCCATTAAGGGGGCAGGGCTATGACAAAATTGGCCAATCAAGTAAATCCTGGCCAGTTTTCCAAATAAGGTTTTAACCCAGGCAGCCCTTCAAAATACCAGGCTGTCCAAGTCAAAACCGGACAGGTGGCTACCCTATTTGCACATTTCCATGTAAGGATAATCAGTCTACTGGGAAAGAGACAGATTGTCAGCAAAGATCATTTAGTAGTGGGCACATGGCTTCAGTCTGCATTATATGATCTGAGAAACAAATATCACTTCTGCTAACAACACCATCATTACTACCAACAGAGGTATTCTTGCACATTTTTCTACAGCTATCTGTGTGTATGAGTGTTCAACAGCAGGGCCGGGCCAAGGTTGTTTGGCACCCTAAGCAATTTTAAACTTTATCCTACTATTTTAAACTTTACTACGTTATTAAGGATTTCAAAAATGGCTCTCCTTTTTATGGACACCAAAGAAATCAAATGATTATTATGGTAGAACAGTCGAAATATATTTCAGTATATGGACAAACAATCCAATTTTAGTCCAATAACACTGTAACCTGAGCAACACTAGTGACAACATATTTCACTTTACACTGTAGATAGATCCCCCTGAATGCTTTTTTTCCCAATTATCCAACCCTGCTGTAATCTCAAAAGAAATATAGATAAGAGGAAAGGAATAGGGTGAGATTTGGAACTGAAACCATGGGAGAACTATTTCACACTCATAGACATCTGATAAGGAACTTAGAAGCGGTGTAGCTGAAAAACAAAATAGTGGCTCATGTTATTCCACTTGTGCAGTTATAGCTGCCCAAACAGTAGCCAGGTATATATACACAGCTGGGACTGATTTAATTCTTCCCTGTTATGTTGTGTTTTATGGTACCAGCGATTCCGTTAAATGTGTATTTGTATAGATGGTCTACAGTGCAGCAAAAATAAGATATAAGCCACAAACATAAAAGGGCACATTTGCAATTCGCCACTAAAATTGGGGCACAATTTCCATACACAATACATTTCTTCCTCAAATGTATCTATCATAAGTGCCAAACTGCAGGTTCAAAGGCTCCCTTTGCACACTGGACTAGTGGACCACTTACCTTATGTAACAGGCACACATTTCACAAAAATCTTCCTGCCATTTACTAACAAGCACAGATCTTTGCCCCTCCAGTAAAAATTGTATACCCAACTACAATTATGCTAGAATTCTGGGAAGGAACAAACTGTTAAATATTATTGAGCAATTGTCCCAAAACATTTTAACACACTATTACTCACAAACAAATAATATTCTACCCCGACAGTAGAATCATTGTTCACTGCAAACATACTTGTACAAAAATAATGCCCTCTGCACAAGTTCTATTTGGAAAGCTAAATCCAGCATTACATTTCTATAAACATTCAAGAAAAGATGTCAGTTGTAGGAAGAAAAATTGGAATCTAGTCATTTAATCAGGGTTTCTGTTCACAGGATTGCATGTCATCAAAACCTGTTTAAGGTATTTGAAGGAAGCACATGGATTTGCTCTGGGTACTCAAAGCATACAAGAAGGCTAAATTGATCTGTTTGTTGCATTCCCTACTAAAGCTATTCTTGTTGTTTCTGCTTGATTACTTAGTTTTGACCATTAGCCCATGTATTGACATTAAATCTTTGATGCCAGCCCTGATCTGATGCTTTTTTTTATTCTCATATGTGCTCCCTTGCTATGTTCCCCAACCCTGGCCTGTACTTTCCTTCATGCACTTTTACTCTACTCTAGGGGGTTCTTCATCAAAATCGAAAAAGTTCACACTATTTTCTGACAAATAAGATGACCAAATCCGCACAGACTTTTCCAAAATCATGAAAACTATGAATCATGCAATTTTTTCGGATTTGTGTCAAAACCTGTGACTTTTTCAGATTTGAAGCCCAAAACCCGCAACTGTTTCAGATTTGAAATATATAGATAATGGGTTGAGTGCAGAGGACCTTTTTATTTGTCTATATGTTTCAGATTTGATGTCTGAAACCACAAAATCTTCAGATGATTGAACTAAACCCAGTGCAGATCAGGATATCAACAAGACATCTGCTATTGACTGCTACATAAACCCGGCAGGTCTGAGTTGGAGTACTTTTTTTATTCGGATTTTTGACACGATCTGTGTTTAATAAATTTAGAAAAATTTGATTTTTCCCTTTTAAAATTCCGACCAGAAAAACTGGACTTTAATAAATATATATTATCTATAGCGCTAATGAAAATTGGTTGGTGCTTAGTTTTATAAATTAAATTTTAATAAATAAATGATGGAACACTGCTGAGTGAAATAGACTTCCACTGCATTTTTCAAAGATAGAATGATAGATATGTACAATGTTCTTTATTGATTGCATCCACATATTGTTGTGTGTTGGTTGTCCTGTTACAATTACCATTCATTCTTCATTTATATATATAAAGTTGTTATTTGAAGGTAAATTATTTGTGGCATAGGAACAGGAAGTGCCCTTTCTCTGGCAGTGAAGAGGTGAGGCAACCTAAGGCCCAGAAAGAGTCCAGTCTTCAGGGGACATGTGGTTAGATTGTCTAACTAATTGTCTAACTAACACTGGTAATAAAGTATTGCAGGAACCCTGAGATTTGGGTATGTTTACTCAGGCAGTTTCCCCTTGGTAATAGGACACCTAAGGGTCCTTTAGTTAACTCAGACAGCTATGTCCCTTTTCCTGGGTCGACATTAGTTCAAGGGGATTGTCCACTAGGTGGCAGTGGTTTAAAGTATGAAAGGGTTTAACCCCATGTGCTCAGGGTCTGTCCTAGGACCTTGCCTCACTTGGAGGTATTACAGGCCCATGATTGCCAGTGGAAAGTTAGATAAAAGCTATTTAGTGACAGTGAGCTTTGTAATAGTCACTCTAGGAGTGAGAATAAGTACAGGGTAGCTAGTGAGCAGGATCCACTCCAACGAGGAGAAGTAGTGGGGTTAGGACCCTGTGGTGTGTACACCACTAGCTCAGGGACTCAGTGGGTGAGGTGAGGACCAGTGAGAGTGCCAAGAACCAAGACCCCAAGCTGACTATCCCTGGGTAGGAAGTTTTACACTCTGGGAGGAAATTGCCCCAAGAAGTGTTCATCCTAACTGTACTATTTCACTGAATGGGAAGAATCCTGTTACTGTTATCCTGTTGTCATCTAAGTGCCTGTGAATTGATCCATTGAGAATGCCTTTGTGAATAATCAAGTTATTTTGCTGCAAGCATCACCTCTCTGTTTGGATCCTTTGCTGCACTGAACTATACCAGGTACCAGAAGTTCCCAGGGAGGGGTATTACAGATCAGCCTGTCCTGACTTTGGGTGGAGGCACGCCATTTTAAAGTATACCTGCTCTCCCATATAGCGGAGGTACAGGACTCCTGTAGCGCCACACACAACTAAATGGGTGCTAGATCTCATGCAACAGCAGAAGAGGGCTATAGTATATTATATTTATATTAAGTGAAATTAATACTGAGATGAAGGGACATGCAATTCAAAAATGCAAGACCCGGGAACATAAACACATTGTGCCAAAATTTGCTTTGTTGGCAGAAAGGCATAAAAAGTCATATACAATATTACTTTTTGTATTCTTAATTTTTACTCTAACTATTAATAATCAACAATGGATTAACTACTTGTCTTGAAAGCTGTACATTTAACTAATATTGTCCAGTTCAGATTGCAGGGAAGGAAGATAAACATAGCAACACTGGTGTTACCTATCAGAGCATCAATCTCCCTACCAGTCAGTGTCTTATATAAGCAAAGTTTTTCATCCTAGTTTTAACTCTTGCTATCAGGGATGATCCTGGCCCCTCCCCGTGCGCTCACCTTTTTGTCCTGTAGGGGGGGTCCATGAGGGCGGCAGAGAGGGCCAGAATGCCAGCACAGAGAGCATTATTGTGTTCTGCACTAGAAGAGCCGAATTTCCGGTTTGAAAACCGGACATTCAGCTCTTAAAGTACCAGGAGCAGCCTTATTTGCCGCCCCCAGTACCTAGTGGGGTGCTGCAACCTGAGGCAAGCTTTTCAACTCGCCTTATTGGCGGAGCACCCCTACTTGCTATGACATATCCATCCTTTGGTGATACACTGGGTGTGAAATGATGAAGATGATGATGTTTGGATAATGATGATTTCAGACATAACACACAAGTTTAAAGAAAAATTATATATAATTGCACCTTAAAATATATACAACCCTTCCTTTCTCTGAGCATTTTTAAATAATATCAAAGAGCAGAACCTACATTTATTATTCAGAAGCTAACAGGGAAATGTAATATGTGTTGTTAGCACAGAAAACGTTTGCAGACACCTTTATTTTCGTACTTTACCTCAACGACTTCCTTGCAAAGTTTGCAGCCAAATGGCTGCTGCGAACATTCGCAGTGTATGTATTTGCAAAGGATTTTTTTTCCAGTGAATGTTTTGTCATTGCAAGCAGCACTAAACATTTGCAAAAACCCCATTTTAAGTAAAGTGATTTTAAATACATTCCGTCCTAAGAGTAAAGAATAATAATATATTTATTTTTAAAGCAGATACTAAAAGGGTTAGATCGTTCTAAGACACACACACATCACACATTATTTAGTTGATTTGCTGAAGGCAAAACACAAACTAGATTTTGAAGATCACTGTCCATTTTTTTTTTCTCCAGTTCCCAATATTTTTTTGGCAGAAAAGAAAAGTTTGTGTAAAAAGTTATTTTTAATATATTTCTTCTGCAAGATCTCAGATCATGAACTAGTGTTTATGCCATCTGTTATCCCTTTCCAGTGAATATTTATGCTGCTTAGCTTAAATTTAGGCCAGCGGGCACTTTTATGTTTACTTGAGAAAAGTTATCTGATTTCAATTTCCCTTTATCTTTTAATTAAAACTACACATGCGGCTTTAATATATATTTAATATTGTGGAAAATTGTTGGAGGCACAATAGATCTTTTTTTTATTATTGTTCATTCCATCAACAGTTATTAGCTGAATATGCAAGAGGAACGACATTAGGCTAGTGCTGTCCTCTTTTTTGGCTTATGGCTTGGTGGTGTAACCCATAAATTATCTTTGGATCCTAACTGACGTTATGCCTGTCCAGGTAAATTAATATGACAATGTAATACTACTCTACTAAAATGTAATGAAAGTCACTTAATTTGCATCAGGTTTAGGAACCAATAGAAACCAAAAATATGTTTGGTTTTAAAAGGTAACCGGTTCATGTTTTCTGCTGACTGGTTGCTGTGGGTTACTAGAACAGATACACATTTTATGTCTTTTTTTATATAACCTCAGCATCTTTGTGCACTTCATGAGGGGTTTGATCCAACTATGTAAGTATGACTGAAGTTGCAGAAAACATTACTGCACATGAATGTGATCTAGAGAATTGAACTTGGATACTGACTTGGGTTTGGGATATCACCCAGGTGGATAGTGTTGCATGTATAGCAAATAAGGTGTCACTGGAAACTAGAATTAAAGGGAACTACCATATACATACATGTGAAATTAGCTGCTTGGATTAATGTCATTTTTTCTCATTTTCTCATTTCTTTTGGTGGTGTTAATAAATAAATACCGGGTTCAAATGCAGCACCAATTTACACAGTAAATGCAACTATTAAACATGTATCCTTTTAATAAAACTACACACAACCTGTTGATTAGATGGTATATGACAATGCAAATGAAACATCAAATCTCTCTGGTTCATTCTCCCCTTTGTTTTAGAGGATGTAACACTACAGGCACTTTAGTACACATAGGGGCAGATTTACTATTGGTCGAATTCAAGGGTGAATTTACCCTCAAATTCGACCAATCGAATTGTGGTCGAATTTGAAACCTTCAAATTCGAATATCGAATTTGAAGGTTTCTTCCACAATTCAATCGAATAAAAAAAATTAGATTGAATGCTTACATTTTTTTTTCGATCTAAAAATGCTAAAAGAAACCCTAGGGGAGCTTCCCATAGGGTTCAAGAGCAATTCTGTAGGTTTAATCTGGCAAACTAGGCAGTCGATTAAAAATTTAAAGGGCAAATCATTCGACTGTCGAATATTCGAATAGAATTTTATTTGAATTATTTTAATCATTCAATTTCGATTGAATTTTCAAAAGTGGTCTTCAAAAATATTGAAAATTTTGAATTAGAATCTTTTTGAAAATTCGATCAAATTTCAAATCATTCATGTGAAGTTAGTAAATGTGCCCCATACGGTGGCATGTATCGAATGTCTTCCTTTCAACCCATGGGAACTGCTACTTAGCTTTTCCTTAGATCATGTTGAGAAAGAAAAAAACTATGCAATTGGCATGGGATATATTGTCTGATGCTGAATGCACCCTGGCTATTAGATGGTTAACTTCAGAGTCATTTGGCAACAAACATAAAAAAAAAAAATACAATCCACATGATACATATCATTGAACTGCATTTTAAGAGGGTACTCTAGATTCCGTCTATATAATCTAGTTACCATTGACCTACTTAGGTAACTACAGTTCTCAATTTCATTTGATTTCGTTATGCTAATTATATGGCTCTTTTCTGTATAGTATCTTTATTTGTCAAAAGAGGGAGGCTTATTTTATCCTTATCTTTTCTTTCTTCCTACTGTTCTATCTATTGTCTTTACACTATGTTTTTATTAGTATTTGGGTATCTTTATTTGATGATTGTGTATTGGTTAGTGTTGCATCCTTTACTTTACATGCTCTGAAAAATGGTATTCCCATCATATGGATTTTCCGAGTTTATCACTGTTTTGCCTATTGATGCAGGCACATATGAGAACCCTGATCTATCACCACCTCCTAACCCTGTATATACAGGGTTCCAACAGTTTCCTGTCTCAACACCCAAAGCAAAGATGCACCAAAAAAAGATTAGGAGCACACATTACTTTCATGCTGAACCCCAGAAATCACACCACACCGTGGGCTTTTGAAACGTAAACAAAAATTGCATCAATTTTGATGCATCAGCTGCAAATGCATCAGACCAATCTACTCCTGTGACTGCAATGATACTGGAATAATGCAAAATATTCTTTATATTTATATTATTTGAACAAAGCCTAACATAACAAATGACTTGCTTGCATCCTTTTTGCACTTTGCACAGTGTATTAAGCTACACAAATGACCCTGTGTATGTCCCCAAGGGTTGATCCTAGTTTCATTTACATAGTCTTAGCAGGGAATTTACAAAAGTCTTAACTTTTGAGTAAAATCATCAAACCAAAAATTTACAATAAAAATTTAAATTTTTTTTATTTTATGCCACCTTACTTCAAAATGTTTTTTTCGTTATAGCATTGGAATAAAGTAATTTTACCAGCTTAACATTATCTTCTAAACTTGACTTTATTAATGCAAAAAAAACTTTATGCAAGTCATATTCCAGATTTGTACAGAGAATAGTTTTCCAAATTCATTGATGTTTAAGTGGTATTCTGGAATGCCAATTTTAATTTTAACTGTCAAATTAACAAAATTGATTAAAGCTTTTTTTTTTATGATTTCTTTTTAATTATTCAATCTAATTTAAACGGAATAAAATTTCTTACTCTAATTTATGTTTACTCCACTTTGTGAATGACCCAGTGCCAGCAATAGCTGTTGTTATTGATTATTATAATCAGTTGCACTAAGTAAAGGCATTGATTCAATCAAGCAGTACTGATAAAAATATTTATATAATTATAATTTTTATTGTCATTATAAAAGCATCTATTATACAAGTCAGACTCTGGAGATTCTAGCAGCTGTTTACTACAATATCCCCAAATAATTGAAGACACATGGAATTGTAGTCACAACAGTGCAAGTTTAAAAAAGGAAGTAATGAAAAAAATAGGTATTTGCTTTTAATAGACTCTATGGGATATAGACTTGCCATATTTCAAAGATTTCTTGAAGTCAGGTTTCCAGATAGGGGATCCCATACCTGTTTATAGTGTATTCATGCATTCACAAGACAGAGCAGCATTACCAAAATAATGTATACTCCTAAAATGTTTTTAAAAATTCAAAAATTAGAAATGGTAATAGAAATGATGAAATGGAATGTTAAAATGATTGTTAATAGACAAATGTATGTGTAATTAGTGCTTTTTTAATAAAGGAGCTTTTCTAGAGAATATGTGTACAACTGGCCTCATCTCCAGAGCCCTCCAGTAAATGTGTGAAATTTAGGAGGGGGCTAGTAAGTGTGCTGCAAATGGGGGAGGACATCTAAGCTTTTCTTTCCCTTGGAAGAATGCCTGACATTTAATTGAGGTCAAATAAATGTGGTTATCAGAAGTCACAATAGAGAATACCGGTGGCAAAGCTAAAGAGTCTCTCTTTACACATTAACTTCCTCACCCTCTCTTTGGATAGAACTCTGGACAACATGTATTTCAGACATGAAAGGAGATGAGTGATGTTTTCTTACTTTTTTCATGTGGATAGCTTAGCAGAGCTTTCAACTGTTCTTTGCCATAACGTGCTTTTGCAAGTTATTTTCTGCTGTGGATCTTTGGATGCTGCACCAGCCCACGAGGAGTTGTGACTTGAATTCCAATGAAGACCAAGCTTAGGAAAAGTAAAGTAAGTATTCTGGAAAGTGATTTCATCTCTGTGTTTTTTTTTCTGTCTGGTACATGTATTAATGAAATGTTTCTTCACAGCGTAAGAAACGAAAATGTATCATAAATATATAGATGTACACAATCAAATGTATCTATAGGTTTTATGAGATTATCACAGATTCAAGTGCCATAGTAATCAAGAAGAGACTTTACTTTGGTAGAAACTCAGAACTTCTTGAGGAATATATACAGCAGTCATCAAGGTGACAAAATGCATCAAGGGATTAGACCTTTCAGTGTGTCCAATCCCTTTGCTGCCTTCTGTTTGATGATGGGCTTTGAAATATCACCACAGTAGCTGCAATGATCCCCAGATCCTTACTTCTTAAGAACTGTCTATAAAACAGATTTTGTGTAGACCTTCCCTGGTTTGCACATGTATTTACAGTGGATTATTTCAGGAGGGAAGCAGGGGTTAAGTCTATAGGTCTCCTGGATTCCCTTGGGGTTAACCTGGCAGCCTGTTTGGCACATTCAGGAGGGCTGACAGGTAGCAGGATTTATCTAAGCAGCCTGCCTGAGAGCCAACAAGGAAAACTGAATGGTACAGATTAGTTTTGGATTATGTTGTCAGAATGAACCCTGATGGACAAACTGCAGAGGAATAAAATGCAATCTATTTGGGGAAAGAGTTTGCTCTCATTCCCCCCACAAACTGCACCAAAAAGCGTTAATAATTTACAAATCCATCTTCATTAACTTGTTTTTTTTCTTAGGATATTTATTTGTTAAAGAATGAATGTGCCACTGTTTCATGTCTGTCTTGACTTCCAGCAGATGGTGAGATGGTATATTACCAGCTAGTACATCAAATGAATTGTCAGCAACTAGTAATTCAAATCCTTTCAATAGCATTTTTGTAAAAAAAATTTTGAAAAATGCAGCTTCAAAAATTTCAGGTGTTTGTAGAGCATTAGTTGATACTTAGGGGCTGATTTATGAAATTTACGTGAAGTGATCGAAGTTCGATCGAATTCGATCGAATACCGATCGTACGAATTTTTCGTGAAATCGGATATGCAAATTTGGCCTCTTCAATCATCGAATGTTGAATATCGAATAGATCGAATGATTGGATGTTCGATAATTCGATGATCGAAGGAATTAAAATTTTAAAATTATTCGACTGCCTACTTTGCCAGATTGAACCGCATTGTAATAGAAGCCTATGTGAAGCTCCCCATAGGCTTCTGAGGCCTGTTCGAATACCATTCGTACGATCGTAGCGTTTGAATCGTACGAATTTTTCGGACTTTCGAAGGAAATTTCACGATTTTTTCGTGAAATCGAACAATTGGTATCCAATCGTACGAATTCATCGAGAAATCGCATTGCGAGCAAAATGATAGCCTAAAACAATTCGATAAGCATTCGATGGTCAAATGCTTATCGAATTGCGAATTTGGTCAAGCTTATTTCCGGGAATAATAGTAAATTTGCCCCTTAATGTGTATTTACGATTCTGCTGGAGTATCAACCGTATAGTCTATGTATCGTTATGAATTACAGTTCCATTTGGATTCACAGCATTAACAGATCATGTACTAAAATATGTTTTGTTTTATTATGAAGAAAACTACATCAAGAAGCTGGTATTGTTGTACAGACTGCAGAAAGAAACCCTGGAATGAATACATTAACCCCAAGGGTTGATAAAGTTAGAAAGTGTGTCATTTTCATAAAATCTGACAGAAATATAAAGCATTTATTCATGCAGGACTAAAACCATATCTCCGTTTATTAATGTTGAATCAAATCTGTTTTCAGAATGCATCCACATGGCAAACTACTTAGGTGTCAAGTTTGTATGAAATCAGTTTATTGGCAAAGCCCATAAAGTGGCATGCAACGTACATAATTGTATAACTGTGGGTGGGAGGGGGGGAGGGCAGATGGGAAAATTGGGGGACTCCTAAACAATCAAGGAGAAATTGACTGCTCTGCAGACAAAAATACAGGGGCTCAGACTAGGAAAAGGTGGGTTTCCTTGGTGCAGAAGCCACAAACAGCCTTAAAATAGATACAGTCATATTTACCCTAAAAGTGCAAGAAAATGGATAATTACCATATTAACCCCAGATGTGTCAGACAGTATTGCAACAAAAAATTATTAATCGGCCAATTAACACCCAACATGCCCTTATAACAGAGACTGGATGATCGGCATATTAACCCCCAAATATGCCAGTTTAATTACTATAGAAAATGGAAAAAAATCAGCATATTAACCCCAAGACATGACATGGCCAATGAGCATTTCCGTAACTCCAGACATGCCAGTAACAACCAACACCAAAGTGGTGGTATCTATAATATGCAAACCCTAACACCTAAAAAATTAAATATAGATATGAATTTACAGGCATTCCTGTAAAATAATTCCTCATACTAACACTCTTCATAATACCCATTAATTTTTAAATCTCTAATAAGGAATTTTTGATTGTTACCCTTAATAGACTGAAATTAATTAATTTATTGCACTCTGCATTTTAATCTAGCACACGGAGCACTTTATAAAAGAAATAAAGTAAAAGCATTTATATCGCTATATATAATAATGAATACTTAATATCACTAAATCGCCAAACAAAGAAAAAAGAATGTATAAAATATAAAGGAGTAATTACCACAAATTACAACCACATTTAAGTTATATAAATACTGAACATATGAAATATATGAAAAACTCAATTTTATTAGATCAGCATAGTGCACTTTAAAACACACACATTATTTATATGTCTCACCAAATAAATTAATAGGTACAAATTGTGTATTTTCGAAGTATAGGTTATACAAGAGTTAAATTTCAGACAAAAGAAATGCTCCTCTGAGGAAGCTGATTGGACCAGCGAAACGTGTCAGGCAGTGGGGACAGAACGGCAGTCTGCAGGAAAATACCATAAGGGAGAAGGGGAAGCCTGCTCTACACTCCTATCCAGGATAAAACTGGGCAACCTGCACAGAACAGCCTATCTCTGTAACATTTGTAAAGAATGTAAAGAGAAGTTCACGGGGGCCATCTTCTCTTCCAATGGCTTCTTCTTGGATCCGGCTCCGTCGGCGGCGCATACGAAGTAGGACTCTGGTACTACTGCGCACGCGCACAGAGTTCACGAAGTTCAATCTGCGAACTTTGTGCGCATGCGCAGTAGTACCAGTACCCTACTGCGGAGGGGTTAGCGCCAGGGGTTGAATTCCCCTTTAAAGGGAAACTAAGCATGATTTTATAACACGTGTGAAGTAAAGATTTTAAAGGGGAAGCAACACAGCACTCTTCTCCATACTAGCACATGGTGACTAAGCGTCTCCTCAAAAAAATACTACATTATATTTTTTTCTTTTATTTCTGATGTTTTTTGTCTCCGTTGCCAGAGGCACTGATGCATTTCTTATATATTTGTAAAGTATCCAACAGTTGAGAGACTGAAGCAGGATCGTCAGGAGCACAGTGAACTAAAGGACTAACCTTTTTTCCTTACATTTGCATTTCTTTTGCACTTTCCTAATTTTTTTGAGATTTTTGAATTTATTTGCATTTCCTTTTCTCTCCTGCTGCTCCCATTCAACTTGCCTCCCTTTGCCTGGCTCCTTTGAAAAATCCAAAATAGCCATACATTCCACAGTGGAATGCACAGCCATCTTGGATTTTTGAGCTACTCAAATTAAGTGGAGAGCAAATTAATATTAGGTACAGGGAAGCTAGGCAATAGCCTGCAAATACAGCAATATAGCAGGTGCCAAAGAAAGAAGTGTGGAATTCAACATGGAATTTGATAAACATCAGACGTAAAAATTTTTTAATGATTCTCATACTTGCTTACTGAATATAATACAAATCTAAAGTTCAGTGGAAATACAATATACATCCATACCACCACACAAACAAACTATAAGCAGAAACAGGTTACTGCCAGACAAAAATGTTGCAGGTTTGTCAGCAGCCACTCAGCAATGAAGCACGCACATATTTTTGTACTTTAGGAAGTATTAGAGAATATAATCTCATAAATTGCCCCATAAGGCACTATAATACGTCTCTAAAGCAAAAAACTATCTATTTGAGAAAAACACACACTAATGCGAGGCTCACTTATTCAGTATCCTGGTTCTAATTGCAGCCACTTCAGGCTTTAAAATACCCAGGTTCTACATCTGATCACAATCTCAGGGTTTTGTTACCCACAAATTCCAGTACTTTCTACTTTATCTTTGAAATGATTAATGTGACATGTAGTTTTGTTTTTGTGGTTATTTCACTGGGAATGTCGATTTCAGTTGAATGGGAACTTTTAACATTTAAGGTGAACTAATCCTATACAGTTTTTATCCCTAAAGACTACAGACTGCATGGAACAAGAAGAATTGGTATTATCAAATATATGCCTCTTAAATAACAGAATAAGGATTGAATATTTGGCATAAGTAGAGTTTATCTGGCACTGATTCTCTACTTTGCTTTTTCTTGGTCTCATAGACTTGCACTATCCAAAACAAAGGCACTGCAGCAACAATAGAAACTAACTTTGTAATTCTGCTCTCTTTCACCATCAGAAAAAAACCTATTCTTAAAATAATGAAAAGGTTAAAAATCTTTTGTTTGTCCATATAGGAAAGGGGTGTCATCTGCTTACATTTTGGACCAATCAATAACTCCAACCATTTTAAATATTGAGACTGAATATAAATAAAGTGGACATTTACGTAATCAGTTGGCAAGCCATATTCAAAACAATCAGTAGCAAAGGTCAAATACCTTTCGAGTAAAAGAGACTAACAAACTCATGTATATGTGTGGGCTGTATAATATTTGTTGCAATGTCGGATTATATAAATAAATCATCTGCATTCATCATGAGTAGTTGTTTTCATTGATTCAATTACCTGTATATTGGTGTTTATTTTTTTAGATTTTTTCCTTCATCAAGTCCATAGTCACTTACAAACATTATACAGTCTATAAAAGAAATTAGATTTTTCTAATACAAAACAACAGATTGGTCACTTACAAAGATGAGTACTCAAGCAGCTTGAACCGACAGCCTTCCCAGTAGACTACCTGATGGGTGGTACAGTATGTTGGCCATAACTACTGCATTAACAGGGAGTAAATTTGTATTTGTAGAACTGTTAAATCTGTATAGTTTATTGCAAAATTATAGAGCAGTTGAGGTCAAAATAAGGCAAATATCCATCATGTTCATAGCCCTGTTTTATTTTCAAGATCAGTTGGTGCAGTTCACAGTTTCCCTCCCATTCCTTAGTTTATCTTAGTTTACCTTTGCCTGTCAGGTTATAGTTTAATATACTGTCATCATTCATGTCTGTTGTTTTATTGTCACGGCTTTGTTTGGGCATATTATACATTGGCCAGAATAAGTGGCAATGGTTTTGGTGAGTCGAGCTACAAGGGGGGTTTGTAGCCTTTGGGTTTTATTCAGCTAGAGATTTCTGGAGATTGTATGTATATTTATGCCTACTGTTCTCTGGCATCATGAATTAATGAGGTATGAGTGTTACCAATCACTGCATCAGTCTAATAGATTCCAGCCCGGTTTCCCTAATTTGGCTAAAACTAGTTCTCCCTGTTACGTTGCAAGAATTTTTTTATATAAATTAATAAATAATATTAGCTGTAGTACCCCTTCCCTCTCAGCTTCTGAAAATGGCTAGTTGTTTTCATTAATTGTGTTGATACAGAACAGTACTAAATAATGATTTCTGTTTCTGAATACAAATTACACTGGGGCAGGGACTGATATCAATTATAATAACAGTAAAAAGCAAGGAGTTTGTATGCACTCCTCATGTCTGCATGGATTTCTCCAGCTACTCTGGTTTCCTTAAACACATACAAGCTAATTAATTAATTAATAAAACTGTCAATTCTGTGTGCATGTAATAGGCACCTTAGACTGTAAGCTCCATTGGGCCAGGGACTGGTCTGAATGATATATAATCATTAACATTGCAGAATATATCAGCAATATATAAATAAAGTATAATAATAGTAGTATGGTTAAAATAATTATTAAAAAAAAGAGATCCAGGATATGATAGAGCTCTATAAATAGTAATAATCAAATAAGACAGATTTGAAATTCATTTTAATACATACGTCTTGGTTAATCTGCTTGAAACGCTTGTGTACTGTGAAAAATCTTATAAAACTCTTTAATATACAGCTTTAATGCTACCAATGTTCTTTTAAATAAAAACTTTAGATTCCATTTGATATAAAAAATATCACTCTCAATCATTTAAGAAGAAACCTGGCAGTATTGAAACTCAAGTGCTTTATATATTCTTGGTATGCCTGTATGTATTTAGAATAACAAGGTATACAAACTTTGCTTTTTAAAAAAAAAAAAAGGTCTAGGCAGCAGCATCTAATGTATGTAGACAACATTAATGAGCTAAGGGGGTCTCAAATGTGGGCATGCATTAAATTTTCTTATTGCTACAGGGCATTTGTTAACAAAGCTAATCCCAGCTCTGTGTCATGATCATGGATCAAATGCACAAGTCTTTACAGTGCATGAAATTGTGTGAATAGGATTAAAACCTTGGCTAAAAACCAAAAAGAATAATTGCAGGGAATATGCAGGGGATTACTCTGTAGATATTTGTGCTGATGCTCTCTATGCATCTACCCTTTACGCTCAGGCCAGACGGGAAGATTTGGGGAGATTCGTTGCCAGGCGACAAATCTCCCAGAACCACTTCCCCTGCCTTCCAGCATCTTTTATGAATAATCACCTGCGCTTATTCACACGCGGTGCTGCGCTTTCCCGAAATCGCTAGAAATTGCCTTATGGAGGCAACTTCGAGCGACTTTGGAAAATCCAGCACCGCGTGTGAATAGGCGCAGGCGATTATTCATTAAAGACGCTGAAAGGCAGGGGGAAGCGGTTCGGGGAGATTTGTCGCCCCAAAGAAGAGGTGATTAGTCTACAGGCGACAAATCTCCTCGAATGTTCCCGTCTGGCCTGACCCTTAATAATTTTTCTAGGGTCATTAGTGTTTGGGGCCTTTCTAAATCTGCAGTCTGTAGATTGCATCTGTTTAAGGCAGAGTTTACTCATATGTGCTGTGAAGTCTGTTAAGCTGCCAATGGTGAATAGCATAAATGTAAAATGTAGCAAAAAGACAACCCCTGGAAGTAAAGTTAACACTGGGCAAAAACATTTTATTTCATCCTATTTCTATCCTTATTATTATATCCTATCTTAAATGATTTAGGCCACTTAAATACTTTCTTTTAGAGTTGCAAATAAGAGCCATACCTGCCTAACGTCTACAATATATAAATGTTATCTAGTAAAGATCATTTTATTGTATGGTGATTTATTATTAACGTACTTTTAGAGCACCAACATATTCCAGAGCACTGATATAATGCACATGCTAACCTAACTCCACATTGAGACAGTAACCCATTTCAACCATAACATCAGTTAAATCCAAATCGGATCAGCACAGTCACGGGTAGGTTATTACCTTACTGCAGATGCACAGTTGTTTTGCATTTGTGGTTGTACTTGAGCATATATAAAGCAATGGCTATTTTCCCCTGATGCCCGTGGAAGCCTGACCTCTTGCTATGAGGTGGGAAATCTGAAATGGGCTCATTTGCTCTCATCAACAGGCCATAAACTCTAATCAAGTCAAAGCAACTAAATGCCCTGCTTGTAAAGGGCACACTTTGTTAATAATATAATTACAGAGTTGACATGCGGCATGTTGCAGCTTTTTAAAATTGTTACTGGTAATCTTTTAATCCTAAATCAGGTCAACATTTATCAAATTAATCTAACAGGAAGATTAATTAGGCACGTGAACACACACATACAGATAAGCTCCTCTTTGTTTTTCATTTTGTGTAATTTAGAAACTTTGAGATCCTTCCCAGTTAAAATTTTAGATAAATGCAGCAATCTGATTTAATAATGGATCTGTAAGAATTATGCTGATTTATGTTATTTTACAAAGGGATGCCTCCATTAGTACATGAGTTTTTCCTGTCATACTACTAAACTCATTTCTGCTGCTGGGGCAACTGTTATGGCAATTTGACATTGTAGTTTATGACTACAGGTATGGGACCTGTTATCCACAATGATCAGGACCTAGGATTTTTCTGGATCACCATATGCTAAGTCCCCTAAAAATGATTTAAACATTAATAAAACCAAAGAGGATTGATTGGCTCCAAACAGGATTCATTTTATTTTTGTTGGGATTAAGTGCAAGGTAATGTTTTACCGTTACAGAGAAAAATTTAATTAGTCTTTAAAATATGAATTATTAAATGGAGTCTGTGGGAGATGGTCTTAATTGGAGCTTTATAGAGAACAGGTTTCCCATACCTGTATAAAGTATCCTCTTTTATTGCTGTGCCATTTTGCCTTACAGGTCTTACAGGTATTTCTGTGGAAATGAAAGCTTTCCCCACATTGAGGGGTATATTTATCAAAGAGTGAAGTTAGGAGTGAAGTTCCGCCACTAGAGTGAAATTCCGCCACTCTCCATTAATTTCTATGGGTTTTTTAAAGGCGTATTTAGGGTGAACTTTCACTTTCACCCATTGATAACTATGCCTTTCAAAATCCCATAGAAATGAATTGAGAGCTGCGGAATTTCACTCTAGTGGCGGAACTTCACTCTTCGATAAATTTTCACCTTAGTTTGTAATCCATTTGATCATACATAGGTTAAAGGTATTCCAGTTTTATCTACATGACATTTAAGACAATGAAATGGTTAACATTGTTCTATATCATATGTTTTGACAAAAAGATATTCACAAAATAAAATTAATAATAAAGTATTGTATTTAATGTGACATAATACAATACATAATTTTTTTAAATAGGTTCTTCTTTTAACTAAAGTAGTAGACCACCCTATCTGGGAATACATTTGCAGCCCCATTAAGTCTCCCAAACAGTCTTAACTGGCAGTATAATGTAAAGGTGTCTACAAATAATTTTCAGATGAGACATTATTTAGAATTTATTTCGAACTCAATAATATAATATTTGAGGATCCATTATTTTAGGAGCAAACTTTCCAAGTGGAAAAAAAATGTTTGCCATTAATCTTAGATTCTATGTTTTTATACAAGGATCTACATATGTAGGCTTGCACAGGAAGTTTTGGTTAGCAATTTTGGCAACTAAAGATTTGGCAAGGGTTGAAAAGGTTGTTGAAAAAGGTGATTGAAATTTATTTTTTGACAGGATTCATTATGCAGAGCAAAATGCCTTTCCTCCTCTGCTTCCTAGATAAGGCAGACCTATAGGATTGTTAGAAATTCCAAGCATTATTTGGGGGGAAACATTAACAATCCCCATGGGTGGTGCTGTAGAGTTCATGCCCTGTTTCATCAAATATCCAAATGACAGTCTCCAGGGTCTGTGCTAATTATATAGATTCAGACAGCGAATTCTGCACACTTTAAGCAAATTCACCAGCGAACACTTCGCCAGGAGAAAATTATTTACCACTATGCTAATTCACTAAGATGCGAAATTGCATCTTTGCCTATTGCTACTTTGGCAGTGTGAATGTTTCAAAGCGAAATTACGCCTAGCAATATCTGCTCCTTGTGTTTCTTTCTTGGAAAGAAGAGATTCCCGGGTTCAAGGACATTGGAAGGATTCAGGGATACCTGAAAAAAAAAGTATTTAACTAAATTTTCCCTGGCAGTTGTGCCTAATGTTATGGCTAGATAGCCCCATAACATTGCACCCATGTTATGTTAGCCAGTCTATCAGTTCAAGCAGAAAATGTTTGATATGAAACCTATATTTTGTTCAACTGTCAAGCATTTTACAGGGGTAGAGATAGAAAGTTCATATCATAGTGTGTTATTCACAGTTGCAGTAGCTTAATGAGAATTTGTGGAATGCACTTAATGTGACAAGCTAAATTTATATGCACACAGAACAGTAGTCCTTTTGGAGGGAATACATGCTTTACGAAATATTTGGTTTCAGTGATACCCAGTGGTACTGTGTCAAACATGGCCATTGAAATTATATTTTGAGTACAAATATAAACAGACCATAAAAAATCATCTGGGAAAATGAATATAAACGATCTCCATGTTGAATGAAAGTAATTTGTTATGTCTCAGGTGTATAAAACTCTGAATGCTGAGCTCATTTAGGAGTGGAACAATTCTCAAATCTCTTAAAGAGGTAGGATACACACTATTAAAATGAGCCTCCGTCTTAATGTTTTATATTTATTTTGGGATTATGATCTCCTTAAACTTGTCAGGCCTTAAATCTTTTGAATCCAAAGTACTTTGGTTTATTTGAAATGGCCGACCTCTGTGTGTTAATAGAGCCATCTCTCATTCCAAGGTCACAGGAGATTTTCGATCTTCAGAAGCACAATGTAGTATTTCAGCTAACACAATTTACCGCATGGCAAACAACCCCTAAAGCCCCTATAGATTCCCTTGAAAATCGCTTTCCATTTCCACCCTAAACTTGCTCATTTGGAATTGGCTTTATTTGATGAGGATTTTGATCAAATATCATGTTTTTGGAACACAGACAGATGTCTGTCACTTTGATAAAAAAAGGGCAATATTTGTTCTCTCTCTGCCCATTTATTTAATATATCAGTCTTTTCGTATTCAATATTTTTCTATAGTTGTTTCACTGAAATGCCCTTTAACCAAAGTAATATAATAAACTACTGGGAATCTTTCATTTTTTTCCTTTGCTAAATGTTTTCACTTTGACACGCATATTTCAATCATTTTGGACATTTTAGCAAAAAAATTGTACCACACTTTTTCAGTAGAATTTAAATCAAATCAAAAAACTAAATTGATTTTCTTCCTAAAACAAGCATCATTGCGTAATAAGGATTTTGCTAACATTATCCTAATTCCCTAAAGTTTTCTGATTTTCAAATGAACATTTGGCACATACAATACTTTTCAATGCAGCATATCAGAAAAGGATAACTGTGTTCATTTTAACGAAATGTCCGTCTATGAAGGACTATTATTTTACACATTACTACAAGTCAGTTGTAAATCATTAGTAATCAGGTACCCTTTCCACACAACTGGCCAGGGGCTAAACATATGGAGCTCATACGAGGAACTTTTACTCCTCTTTCTATTTAAGCCCTCTCCTAGACTATTACTCAATTCAATGAATGCAGTGTTGCTAGGATAATTTCAACCCTAGCAACCAGATGAAACTACAAACTGGAGAGCTGCTGAAAAAAAATCTGCACTAATAATAAAAAATAACTGCAAATTGTCCCAGAACAGCACTCTTCAAAGTCTACATCATACTAACAATTAATTTAATGTTGAATTAATCTTTTAACACAAAAACATATGCTGTTGTTTTTGCCAGTGAGCTCTGTCTACTGTGCTTAGCATCAGGTGAAGCCTAAATTAGTATGTAATGCAGTAAAACTGCTCTTCAGTCAACACATTATGCTCCTTGAAATTGATTAACCTTTTTGGATAAGAGGTTCCAGAAATATCCACCAAATGCAAAAGAAAATGAGAGCTACAGTACATTGTGATTCTAATATAATGAAATTACTCACATATTTTTCCTTAAAATGTGTATGTATTGTATACATATAAGATAAATGTATAAGAATATATTAAAAGGGACAATAGATACATAGGTTCCACTTAACCACAAAAAAATACATGTTCTGCTGAGAATATTGCCAGTTGTAAAGTAAAAACAGTCACTGATTTTTTTTGTTTGCCTTATATATACTGTATGTACATCTGAACCCAAACATGAATTATTTAATCTAATTTTCCAACCCAGTTTAATAGTAAATAATAATCTCAGAAAATAAACTCCCTTTTTCTAGCTTATCATTATTTTGTCGTTTTTAAAATAGGTCTGCTATTTTGGACAGTTCCCCATCATTGTGTACGTACATCCTATATGTGATTCCATGAGACAGCTTTTAAATTCATTAAAGTCACAGATAAAGGGCAATTAATCTGGTTCAATCATGTAATTGTTCACCTGATTTATGACTGTATCAGTGTGCTTAATCAGACTTTGGTCTTTGATCTGTCCTTGGTCGATCTTTTATTGTGTTGGCCCAGGCATAGGCCTGTACCCAAAAATGCTGTGCAGACAAAAAAGAATGCTAATGTTAGTGTTGCACAGATTATCAGCATACACATTACCACAGGATGAGATCAGCCCTAGTGTGGCATTAGCATCAGAAAAGAACTGGAGGTCAAACCCAATATAAGAGATGGAGGTAGACTTAAAAAGGAACAGTCACTGAATTTTCCAGGATTCGAAAGCTGAACTTCTGGGTAAAATACTTTTCATTGGCTTCTTTTAAACCATCTCCGGGTACACAGGGGCAGATAAACAATGATGTAGTCATAAATCAGGTGCCATTGGGAATAATTCAAGTGGAAAGAAAACCTCAGTATAAAAAGGGGCAAAGGAAAATTCTGTTTTGACGTAGCATTTTTCAAGTGACTGGGACTTTTTCCTAGTTTTGTGAGTGGAGAAGCGTCCAAATAAGTTATACAAAAAGAGAAGAAGACAGCATTTTTTTTGCACACATCAGTGAATATGGTTAACATAACAAGGTGACAGGCAAACAGGGGCATTATCATCACTGTTGCTTCCACCAGTTGGCAGTGGCAGATAAAATGCCCAGTGTGGCATAGGTCAGTGTTCTGCCTTCAGAGATGAACTCACAAGTTCAGTCTAGTCTTGTAAAAATAAATCTGCTTTTCTATAAAAGGGTTTAGCCAACACATTTTTTTAATATAAACAAGAGTTGTTTGATGTGCTAGTGAATCAATAATATACCAGATAACCTCCATCACCATCACATTTGACATTTGGTTTATTTTATCAGTTTGATGGATTCCCATAGCTTTGCATGGTTCATAGGTTATCGTGTTTATTTGCCAGAATTGTGGCACTGTTTATTTTGCCTGTTTTAGTTAACGTGTTCTTTTACACTCGGGACTCTTGCAAAACAAATGAGATAAGAGCCTTTTTATCAACAGTCCTCTGAAGTTAAGTAGTAGGGAGTACAGCTCATTGTTAACTACTACTAGGTGTGTCTTTTTATTATTTCCTTCTGCAGCATAAAAATCGCCTGCTATACTAAGGGCTAGTCCACATGTGAAGATTCAGGAAGATTAGTCGCCAGGCGACTCACGAGGCAATTTTCAGCGACTTAAGAAAACGCAGAGCCGTGTGTGAATAGGCACAGGTAACTTTACATTTTAGCGGGACATGGGCAAGCAATTCAGGGATATTAGTTGCCCTAAAGAAACCACAATTAGTCGTCTGGCAACTAATCTCCCTGAATCTTCCCATGTGGACTAGCCCTAAATAACCTGTCTCTCAAAGCAAGTGCCAAAGCCACTAAACCTAAAAAATTGTTCAAAGTCGGAAGGAAGTCATCCATATTTATTAAGTAATTAATGTTCATGCTAAGGCTATAGCACATTCATATTTTGATGTTCAGGTAGAACCAAAGCATCTTAAACACTCATCCTCGTTAAGTCACTTCTTTTTCTAGCAAAGAAATTGCACTCATCCCTTTTTTTTCCTGCTGCTGGCATGAAAGTTCATTTTAATTTGCAGCATTTCCCTATGAAAAGAGGTCCCTGGACTTAAGGAGTTTTTACCAGAATATATATATATATATATATATATATATATATATATATATGCTGTTTATTCAGAGACAGTCATTTCTAGTCTGACGCTTTAGCTCAGCACTGTTGTGTATTGGGTACCTTCATACAAGAACATTTGAATGAACAGCATTACATTTGATTGATGTTTATTTTTGATGTCCAAAAGTCAGCTGGAGATTGCAGGAACTAACTGGTTGAGAAGAAGATACAAGGAGTTCTTCCTATGTCACACTTTGTATTTCTCCAATCTAATGTAAAAAAAAAATAATTCTACTTTTTTTTCACTGTAATAAATCTGTACTTGATCCTAACAAAGCTGCACAAACATGAGGTTGCGTGAGGGGTACAGTCACAATGCTGTACCTTTCATGCACAATTTTATCTATAATAAACAATAATGATAAACAAAAATAATAAATAGCATAAAAAATCAAATTATGGTTCAAATTATAGTACACAATGTTACTATTTCTTTATCTAAGTTTATGCAGAAGTATAACAAGACTAGAGATATGAACAGCAGATAAAGCAGGCAGTCTATCTAAACAGTGTATCTCAGCTACAGTAGGCAAGTGCTTCTAGGGTGAGATTTATATGCTGTGAACACAGGCAATCAATGATGCTTTCGTGAGAGCATCTGAAATGCTTGGATAATTTAACTGGATCATGTCAGCTAAAAACAAGAGAAAAAACAGGAATATTTCTAGGCCAGGACAGAAGTGCAGGCAGAAATGATGAGCACAGCCGCATCTGATTTCAATATGATTACAGTGTTCCCTCACTAAACACTTATCTGAAGTATGCAGCTTATATAAACAGGTATAGGTTGGTAATTCAATAGAGCAATCTGTGCTAGAAAACAGTAGACTGCACAAACAGCAGCACAAAAACATTTTTATTTCCAACTTCCAATCTATTTTAGATAAAGCAATAACTGCTAATAATAAATATAATTAGTGATGAGAGAATTTTTTCTCTCCAAGTTTTGCCATGAAAATAATGTCCATAGAATCTAATGGGTGAAAAATATTGCTGTGCATTTGTTGTGCGATTTGTCACGTGTCAAATAATTTTGTCACCCATAGACTTTACTACATTTTGGCAAATTTTTGGCGAAGCAAAAGGGGTCAGATTCGCCCATCACTAAATATAGTTAAATACATATGGATGTATAATATGTATAACACTGTGTGTACACTAGTCTTGTAAAATAAAAGTTGCAAAGTAATTATGGCCCTTCTGTTTCTGAGGTTCAGCAAACACTTCACAATACAGCTGGTGCCAGTGGCACACCACACTACACATGCTTAATGTACTCTGTGATGCTGTATGTGCTTACTAGGCACCTTAATGAGATCTGTATCCAGACAAATAAAGTTATTAACTCCAGGGAATCAATTTTGTAAGACTGCATCTTCACTGATACAGGTTTCCTGTTCAAAATATATTTATGCATTAGGTGTGAATTTGTTGCCTAAAATATCACATTTGAGTCCACTGATGACTTTTTTATTTGACAAAATCAGTTAAATTTGAGAACAGGAATGGAACCTGTTATCCAGATGTTTAGGACCTGGGGTTTTTCCGGATAATGAATCTTTCCGTAATTTGGATCTTCATGCCTTAAAGGGCACCTATCGTGAAAAACAGTTAACCCCAACCAAATG
>CM044432.1:54685788-54723595 GCA_024363595.1 Xenopus borealis | reverse complement strand
TGAAGGAAGAAGGAAAAGCATTCTCAGTGTAGCATAGGTTTAAATGAACATTTATAGAACGTTTTAAATGGTTTACATATTGTTGTTGTACCTGTTACTACAAGCTTTAAGTTAGCCTAGAAGTGGCCTCGTGCTATGGAGTGTGCCACTTGTACGGTTTGGTTAGACGGTCATACCCCAATGACAAAGGGTATTCATAGGGGTATATTTATCAAATAAAGGCGTATTTATCAAAGGGTGAACTTTCACTTCACCCATTGATAAATCTTTTCAAAATCCCTTAGAAATTAATGGAGAGCGGCAGAATTTCCCTCTAGTGGCGGAACTTCACTCTTTGATAAATTTACCCCATAAGGTCAATGTGAACATGCAAGAAAACAATTTCTTTAAAAAAAAATCTCTGACCATCTCAAACCTTTTCATGCCTAAATCACTTAATCATAGGCAATGAAGGTTTTGCACATGTGCACGTGGACCAATAATATCACTTGGTGAGTTTTTTGTGCCATTTATATTTTTTGTCAGTAAATCCTGTTCACATCAAGCTTCCTAAAGAGCTATGCCTCTTCCAGATTCTTGCAATGGTATAGAAAAATGTAGGTATAGTGCCACTTTAATTTCGATCCAAGTAATCAAACTAACCATAAAAAATCTCATATAGAAAACATAGTAATATGAAAGAGCCCTAGGCATGCGAGTTCATGTATGTATGTGCCAGTGGTGTAACTAGTAGGTATCAGGTACCCTCCACAGAAGTCTTGAGGGGCCTTGCCTGCATCCTAAAGCATTACTCCTCCCAGTCACCCTCCCACTCAATCACTTGTCCGCACTCACAGGACATAAAATCGATAACAAGAGCTTTATTAGTTGACTACAGCACAGTGATGACTACAGTTACCTACTATCAAAGCACTTGTTATTGATTTTTAAGTCCTGTGAGTGCGGACTGCAATGCCTAGGTCAGGAGACACTTAGCCCAAGAAATGCTACAATGCAGGGAGGTGCCAGCCTTTGAATACTATGACTGGATGTAAATAGTTAGGGACCACCATATTGGGTTTATCTTGATGTGGTATATAATTTTCGCCAGGTGAATTTTCACGGCCATTTCGCTAATTTATTTGCATGCGGCAAATCACGGGAATTTGCTGTGACTTCGACCCAGGTGAATAAATTTGCCTATCACTAATCAATCCCCCTTCTTTTTCTCTATGTTTATACCTGTAGTTAATTTGGTCAGATCAGTAGCACTTCCATTGTATTTAAATATATTTTGACCTATGAGAGTGGTGTAATAAGATGTTTTATATTTATTTATTTGCATTTTGGCTGACCACTTTTTAGTAGCTCACATCTACAAAATTCCATTTAAAGCAATTAAGAATCATGTAACAAGTGCAAGTGCTTGTACTACACTTCCTTGTAAGGAGTATACAACATTCACATGCCACAAAAAGGCATAGCTACTTAGCTAGTACATGACAGTTATGCTCAGAAAGAAGGTGTTTTCCACAAAAGAGAAAGAAATTAAAGGAGATGGAAAGCTCCAATTGATGGGGGGGGTGCCAAATGTTAGGGCACCCCACAAAGATTATAATGACTTACCTGATACCCCAAGCCAGTAGCCCTGCTAGCAGAAAACGGAACTGGCCCAGGTCCAGAGCAATCTACTTCCTTCATTCTTTCTTCATGGGGGCACGCAAGTTTAAAGCCTGACTTTAACAATAAAGCTAGCTTTTCTCTCTACTGCGCATGTGTCACTGGACACTAAAGAAAGAGGAAGAAAAGAAGAAGATCCCAAATACCGCAGTCCAAGGGCAGATTTCTGCTAACAGGAACACTGACCCAGGTTATGAAGTTAGTCATTACAATATTTGCCCTACATTTGGCACCTCCCATTGAGATTTCCTTTCCTTTAAGCAAAATCATTATTCCATTTCTGAGCAGGAATATTGCAATACCTAAATGATCAAGAACGTCAATACTACCATCTAGGGAAATATCACACTTGAAAACATAATGTCCCTTAATAATGTGAATGGGAGCTATAATAGAGAGTGTCATTTTTGGCGAACTCTGAGAATTGTTGTTCGCAACAGCTGCAATTCCATTTTGGGCCCTGTGGGTCAGGTATGAGTCAAAATAACACATACACAACATATGAAACAGCACGAAGAGTCGAGCCTAATCAGGTTTTGAATAATAAACACATTTTTAGGGAATACTGTTGCATTACGGATTTGCGAATGTTACAAGAATCCCTTAAAAATACACCTCAATCTGAGGGTTTAAAAGGTAGATCATTTCTAAACAAAACATTAAAATCCAGTTTTTATCCCCTACAGTCCAGATGTCCCACGATGGACATGTTCCAGGATTTAGTAGAAAAAGATCTAAAAAAAAAATACCTGGTAACCTGTCCAGAGAGGAACAAGAGGCCATTAAGACACTAAAAGATAATGCTTCTATTACTATCCGACAGGCCAATAAGGGAGGAAGTGTAGTCGTCATGGATACTACAGATTATATTGCAGAAGCTTAACGGCAGATACAAGATCGCAAAACGTATTTGATTTTACCAACTAGTCCTCAAGAAGCTTTTATGAAGGTTATTGAAAAGCTGGTTTCCTATGGATTATCTTTGGGAGTGGTTCATGAACATGATAGGGAATATTTGGTGAGGTCAACACCTACCATCCCTATTTTTCACCACATCCCAAAGATACATAAATCCACCAATTTCCCTGACGGCAGACATATTGTGGCAAGCATAGGATCAGCCAATGAGGGGCTTTCCGACTGGTTGGATTTTAACTTAAAACCTTTAGTTCCACTTTTAGGATCATACATTAAAGACACAGGCCATTTGATAGATCAATTATCCACTTTAAAATGGCTGGACACATATCATTGGATATCCATGGATGTCAAATCCCTGTATTCTATGATTCCACATTACATGGGGTTACAAGCGATTTCTGATACACTTAAGGAATCACACACACACACAACCCAGATTTTATTCAATTCACTTTATTAATTTTAGAATTTTTATTGACACATAATTTTTTTCACTTTGATGGGAGTTATTAACTCCAGAGACAGGGCACTGCCATGGTGGCACCCTTTTCACCCACCTACGCCAACCTTTACATGGTGAGGTGGGAGCAGAGCCATATCTATGGATGTGATAACCCCCATAGAGAACACATAGTCTGGTACGGCAGATATATCGACGATCTGATATTCATTTGGGATGGAACACAGGAAGATGTTGTAGAATTACATAAATAATTAAACATGAATCACTATAATCTACAACTGTCACTAGAGCACCATAACAAGGAGATCAATTTTTTGGATCTAACACTCACAGGGAATTTATCCACAGGTAAAATAGACAAGGAGGTCTATAGGAAATCCACAGCAGGGAACACGATATTGAGATATAATAGTTGTCACCACAAACAGTATACCCCATGGACAATTCACGAGATACCGTAGAAATTGTAGTACAGAGAAAGTGTACATTGAACAATCAAAACTACTTGGAGATAGGTTACATAGTAGAGGATATCCTAGAGAATTAATTGGAACTGCATATTTTTTTTAAATCCAAGGAATGTAACAAAAAAAATATAACAGCTTCACAGGGCAGAAAAGCAAAAAATATTTTTTATCACAGAGTACAGTGAGGAGTATCAATACATATGCAACATTATTATAAAATATTAAATGGGGATCATAAAATGGCAGAGATTATACCCCAAACAAACATACAATTTGTGTCAAAAAAAGCACCCACTTTAGGCAGACTGTTGGCTCCGAGTCAGGTAACATCTGTTCCAATAAACTATACAGGTAGTTGGTTGTCAGTGAAGGGCATTTACAAATGCCGGGCAACAACGTGTAAAACCTGTACGGTGATTATTAAAAGTAAGGAATTCAAATCAAATGTCACAGGACAGTCATTTAAGAATTGCAATACAAGAAATTTTATTTAGTTACTAGAATGTGGACACATAAGGTCAATAGTGAATAAGGAAGGAACTACCACGATTGGAAGACATTTTCTAAGTTGCTACTCTGGGGCATTAAAGATCTAGGGGTCAAAGTAATAGAACAGAGGCATTCTGGATCCTCAAGTTAGATAAAAGAATTCCAAATGGCCTGAATTTTAGACATGATATCAGTTATCTCTGTTAACGACTTTTTATTACACCAAGAATTATATGTAATGTAACTTAATGGTTATGATAATAAAAGGAGATAAATAACTAGGTAAAAAGCTCCTAAAGTAAGTATAGTGATAATGAATAGAGACAAAAACCTCCTAAAGAAAGCCTCCATGCAATTGTTACATCAGCAGCATCCAGATATTGAATCCACTTTTAAAATAAATCAGGGGTATTCGGATCCATTTTTTGTGTTTTTTTATTCAATTGATTGTTTAATTTTAGATATAATTACATTTTGTTTTTTGTAACTTTGTATATTTTAAAGAGAAGCAGTATATATAGGAAAGATAAATAATCTTTATATATGGTATATTAAAAGAGTGATTTTAATTTAGCCCCACTGGGGGACACTATAACTTGGTGTATAAAGCAACAGCTGTTGGTAATGGTAATCTAGCCTATGACTAAGGGATTGTATCCCAAAACGCGTTAGGTGCATAGCTATCTGCCTAAAAAAAAAACAGTCCAGAAGTGCCGTCTATTTTTCATTTATAGTGGGGACACTGGAGACTGAGCAGAAGATGAGCTTGAGCAGTCTCTTATTTTTATTTTTTACTTGCTGAAATTCCATAGCCTCAATATTAATTTGTTGGCTTTCTACACTAAACAGTAGGTCTTTGGTATTAATGAGTTTGGTCAGGCCAGCACGTAAAAAAATCTAGCCAATTATTCCCTGTCTGCCCTTTGAGTCATTGGCACCTCAGAGTCCAGGTTCAGGATTGAGTGAGTATAAGTGAAATGAAACACATGATAATTTGTGCACTTTGGTCACTAGGCTTTTTAGTAACTCAAGTGGTTACAGCAAACATGAACATAACACAATAATAAAAATTTTTACAAATTACTATTCTTATGTATTGCCCAAGACCCAGTCTGAGGAGAACCATTTTTGTTGAAAACAAAAGAATTTGGCAGTACTGTCTCAGGAACTTCCATGCCTGACTGACTAAAAGCTTATTGGCCTGTGTATGGGGCCCTTCCACGAGCTTCCCAACTCGATATCTGGCCAAAAGTTGTCCAAATGTCAATCAGGCTTTGTTAAAATCCTGTCGGATTGTAGCCGCATCTGTTCATTGATGAGGTCCCCAAATCCAGATTCCAGACGCCCGTATTGCCTGCATTATGATCTGATCGTTGTTCCCTAGGGCCCATGATCGGATCAGCCTGATATTGCCATAGTCACTGTGGGCATATTGGGGAGAGATCCGCTTCTTTGCCGAAATCGCCAGACAAGCAGATTTCTATGTGAATTCCACCTGTATTCAAATCAATGCATGGTTGCTAGGGTAATTTGGACCATAGCAACCATAATGATAAAATACAGTTTCTTGCCCTGCTGCTCCATTGAATCCCCCCACCTATCCATGGCCTCACTCTATTCACTGTCCTCTTTTACCGTTTCCGTTCTCATTCTGCTCACTTCTGTCTCTAATAACCCTATATAGAATATATAGAAATATCTATAATAATATGATTACACCTCTCCCCACTCTCCTGCTCCTGTATCCACCTCATTGTTTATTTTTGGATGACTCTTATCTTTTATCCCTTCTGTTCACTGAAGCTTCAGACTTTTGTTCCACACCAAACTGTGCAATTTTTTTTATTTATTCCCACATTCTTTCCAGGGTGGCCACTCTGTAGGATTTCAGCAAAATATGAATGTAGATAAAGCGAAACCCTGAATGTATTGATAATTGAGTGTTTTTGTTGTTTCCATAGTACATGGCTGGTCAGTTGAACAACCAACACTTTTTTATTTGGTGACACAGAAAAAAGTGACTGATGGATGATTCTAGCAAGCCTAAGACTTTAAGCCATCAGTGCAAGAGTTTAAATCAGGCCCTCCACAGAAGGAAAAGCCATTTAATCCTTGAAAACTTCCCAGAAGACAGAAAAAATACTACCTTATACAGTGCATTTGTGTTATTTATTTTTCCAAATGTTTGCCTTCCTGGATAATAAACTAAGACACTATGAACGCAATGTGTTTTTTTTCTCTCACTTCATAAAGATTTGTGTCGTCTGAAGATCTCCTGTCTGCTTTAAGTCTAGCAACAAAAGATCTTTCAATTATTTATTAACTTCTGTTTCCCTTATACTTGGTCTGTCTCTAACAGTTAATGCATTATAAGCTACAGAAAATCATCAGGGCCTTTTTAGTAAAGCAGAGTCTTTCCTCTTGCTTGTCTTTTCTGATACTATAATACATGACCTCTAAGTCTTAGTTGGTTATTTATTAAAGTCCGTTTTTTTCTGGTTGGACTTTTAAAAGAGAAAAAACTTTTTTCATATGAAAAAAACTTAAATTTATCGTGATCTTTTAAACCCAGATGGTGTCAAAAGTCAGAATAAAAAAGTACTCCAACTCAGACCTGCCAAGTTCCTGTAGAAGTCAATGGCAGATGTCCCTTTGATATCCTGATTTCCACTGGGTTTCATTCAGTAATCTGAAGATTTTGTGGTTTTTAGGTGTCAACGTTTTTGGCAACAAATCCAAAAAATGGTACGATTCAGATTTTTTCACAGTTTTATTGAGTTTTTCCTACACAAGAATTATATTGATAAATAGAGGGGGAAATTCAGTGTGAATTTGGTCAGAGTAGTTTTCATAAAATTGTGAGAACTTTTCAAATGACAGCAACAACCATCCAGGGGATTATTGACAAAACAATAAAAACTAATGCAGAATATTTCTGTTCTGAGCCTGTTTAGGTTTCACATATATGAGGTTTGCTGATATGTCAGGGATGTTAAGTTTGGTTATTCCAGCTGCTTGGAATTACAAGTTCCAGTTTTTAATCAAGAATGCTGAAAGTTGTAGCTTAGCTATAAAACTAGTCTATAAAAAGACTAATTCATAGCAAAATATAGGCGTTGGGTCAATATCAAAGCACTTTCATGTCCGAATATTCATCTGATGCTTTATGTTTGTATACGTATGTGATACATGTGTATGTATATACATATATATATATATCTATATATATACATTTTTATATATATATCTCAAAGAATGACTTCAGGACCAGCACCCCCTATATAATGTTTCATAAATATATATGAAATCATTAGATTGGATCCATAGATATAGACATGATCCCCCACATGGTGGTAATGAGCTCACAACATGTAAATGTGCTATGATGTAGATGTTACCATGCCACAATAATATTACTAAAATTTCATGGCACTGTTTTGCCTTGAACATGTTTTTAAAGATACTGTCATGGGGAAAAAAATTCCAAAATTAATCAGTTAATAGTGCTGCTCCAGCAGAATTCTGCACTGAAATCCATTTCTCGAAAGAGCAAACATTTTTTTAGATTTCATTTTGAAATCTGACATGAGGCTAGACATATTGTCAATTTCTCAGCTGCCCCGAGTCATGTGACTTGTGCTCTGATAAACTTCAATCACTCTTTACTTCTGTACTGCAAGTTGGAGTGCTATCACCGCCTCCCTTTCCCCCCAGCAGCCTAACAACAGAACAATGGGAAGGTAACTACACTGTAGATAACAGCTCCCTAAAACAAAATAACATCTGCCTGTTAAGCTGGCCATAGACGTAACAATTATGATCTTTCTCGGAAAAGATCTTTCCAAGAAAGATCGTTCTTTTCAACACACACGTGTAGAGCTGAATCGTCAAATATACAGGTAGAAACAATAGAATTTTACTTGTATCTGACGATTCAGCACTAACAATGGCCGATGTTCAGGGTGCTTTCAAAGGCATCCGATCAAAATTTCCCATCCAGTCCGATCAACCAGCCGACCGATATCTTAATCCTCTGACGATATCGGTCGGCTCATTTCCCACCATACACGCACCGAATATCGTACGAAAATTCGTTTCGTACGATATTATCTGTGCGTCTATGGCCACCTTTAGATCTAAAAATAGCACTCAATAGTAAAAACCTATGACCCACTGTGACTCCTTCAGGTACACTGAGAACGAGAACCAACAGCCTGTCAGAAAGCAGTTCCCTCCTAAAGTGTTTTGAAAAATGGATTTCAGAGCAGAATTCTGCTGGAGCAGCTCTATTAAATGATTCATTTTGAAAAAAAACTGTTTTCCCATGACAGGATCCCTTTAAAGAGGGATTGGCTCCTTGTCAATTTGTGCATCTCACCAGTTATCAATTCCTGTTTACTGTCTTTAATTCCTGCCCTGCAGTGAATTTCTTGCCTGATTCCTGGTACTTATGACAAGTAGCTGCAGAATACAGGAGAGCTCAAGAGAAATGGGAAAGGAGATATTATAAGCACACAAAAGGGCTTTTTGGAAAGGGGGTGTAATAATACGTTATTTTAATATCTCCACTCTCTTTTTACTGTATTCTAATCTGAAACATACCTCCCTTATGTCTTATCTTAAACGAAGAGTTCCATCTGTTAATAGTTTTGGCAAACCAATGTTAAAAAATTTAAGGAAAGTACAGATTATACTTTGTATTATTTGTTTTTGTTAATATGAAACTTTAAAAGAAAGATGAGAAAGAGAAAAGATGGAAAAAAGAAGGGAAATGGTCAAAGACTAAAGACAGACTGTTGAATTCCCTACCCTACCACTCTTACCCAAACAAAGAAATAGACAGAGAAATGAAAAACAGAAAGTAGAGTTCTGGCTATTGTGTTAGTTATCCAGTCACTCCAGCCTTTATTGATAACATTTTTGACTAGCTAAATATACTAGAAACATTTTTAATTTTGCACAGGCTATTTATTTACCCAGATAAAGAATTTCGAGTATACAGGTAGGTTTTGTGACCATTGGGCATTTAGTTGCTAATAAGCTTTCAATTTTCTATTTATGTAGATTCCATATTGGTGGTTTAAAGGAACAGTTCAGTGTAAAAATAAAAACTGGGTAAATGAAAACATGTTATCCAAAAATGTAATGTATAAAGGCTGGAGTGACTGGATGTCTAACATATTAGCCAGGGCATTACTACCAGTTTTTCAGATCTTTTCTCTAACTCTGAGTTAGTCAGTGACTTGAAGGGAGGGGCCACATGGGACATAACTGTTCAGTGAGTTTGCAATTGATCCTCAGCATTCAGCTCAGATCAGTGGAAACCAAGAGAGCTGCAAAGCAGGAAGTAGCGTTCTAGCTATTATGTTAGACATCCAGTCACTCCAGCCTTTATACATTACGTTTTTGGCTAGCTATATTATAAACATGTTTTATTTTGCACAGCCTATATATTTATCCAGTTTTTATTTTTTATACTGAACAATCCCTTTAACAGTATAATTATAGGTATACCTAAAGCTCATTCATTGGTTAATAAGTATAAGCTTTACCAGCAACTCATTTTTTAACTTAACAGTTAAGGAAGAGTCCATTTTTTGGGACCAGTACCCTACCCGTACCTGCAACCCACAATCCGCAACCTGGACCAGCGACCTGCATTCTTACCCGCTTGGACTCGCGACCCGAACCGTACCCGCGATCCGCTACCCGGACCCGCTGACTATCAAGAATCAGGAAGTGCTGTCATTGTAAACCAGAAGTGACATCATCGGAAGTAGTCGCGATCATAAAAAACAGGAAAAGCTGTCATTGTAAACCGGTAGTAGACATGCTCAGAAAAAGAAGTCAAAATCGATATGGTGAGCATCCGCGACCCGACCCTCAACCCGCCAACCTGCAGAACCCCCGGCCCGCTTCTATACCCGCACCCAGAAATTCTAAGTGCAACCCGCAGGGTACAGCGGGAATGTGCGGGTAACCCGTGGGTACCCGACCCACTGCAGGACTCTAAGTTAAGGGATACTGGTCTATGTCTTGACAGAAAGTGCTGCATACTGTGCCAGAGAAAAACATGGACATTAATTATTTTCATGACAAACCACGAAAACCTTTCAAGAAAGAAAGTTTATGGTCTGTTTTAGCTTTAGGTTAAAATATGACCTGGATGAATCATATTACAGAGGCACAAAACAGAAGTCTGTACAGCAGATCTTTATTTTTTAATTCTATGTAAAAAGCATTAAAATAGGACTTTTGGCAGACACTTCAATGCTCATTTTAAAGTTCTTTTGTTTGTCCATTTTTCACCGTGCCTAGGCCTCATTTACCATAGGCTTTGAGAGGATCCTTTTTGAGTGTCTCACAGTTGTTTAGTGACAATCTAAAAGCCAATTTAGGATTAGATAGCTTAACCAGGTGACCTGGGTGTTTGGCTCTGATTGGATGCAGAGGCTAAAGCTGTGCTTGGAACTCAATGCTGTGTTAGCGAAGGGCTTTATGGTCTCTGTGAGAGATGTGCATTCTGAATAGGTGCTGATGAGAATCTCACTAATCAGGGAAGGATTAGGTAGAGCTCAAACTATACTCTTCTTAATTCCATCTTCATGAATGGTGTTCAGGCACTGCAAAATGAGCTAGCACAAAACAAGAGCTGTGCAAACACTGCATGTGATGCTTTACTATCTTAATTAGTAAAGGATTTCCAAAGCACTTGCAGACATTAGGAGCAAAAAGAGTGGAAAACAATCTGTTGAAAGTGGTCAATGCTGAAGTCTGAAGTTGGAATTTGGAACAATTCTCTATACATTGTGCTCAGCTGTTTCTTCTAACCTTATATGATGCATTATTTCTTTAAGTATAAATTACATTATCTTTTATATTGATTTACTTTGGTAATAATTATATGGTAGTTGCAGTACTGATATATCTAATTTGGATTCATTTAAAATGGTCAGAGCCGGACAAGGCCGGCCAGGCACCCTAGGAAACCTGGGCGATCACGGTGCCAGCTGAGTGCACATGCATGAATTACCACTCCAGCACGCATGCGCGAATCAGCGCGCATGTGCAGAAACACTAATAGATGTGAAAATACCACAGACAATCAGGGAGAGAGGGGATCAGACATGGGGTTGGCCACAGAGAAAGTACATGCCTGGTGCCCCCCCAGCTTTGTGCTCTAGGCATAGGCCTACTCTGCCTACCCCTTGTTCTGGCCCTGGAAATGGTTTGCATGTCAATAACAAAACAATTTGCTTGTAATATTGCTATAGTGTTGATCGTCATTACCTATAGCTTGTCTGATAAACATCTGTTAGATAGGGTGAATGGCTATATTCATGAGTTATACCTGCAGGACACTGTGTGCCAGCAGATACAGGTGCTTTATACATATATTCAATCTTGCAGCTCATCCAGTGCTGTAACTACCGGAGGTGCAGGGGGTGCAATTGCACCAGGGCCCCCACCCCCTTTCGGCCCACCGGAGCCACAAAAATGGTTATGAAAGGGGGAGATTTTTCAGCACACATGTCATCAACACTCCAACATGGGATTTATAGAGGTAAGGGCCTGATAGGGGGGCCCAGGTGCCCATCCTGTACCAGGGCCCACCAGGGAGTAGTTACACCACTGAGCTCATCCAATACCCTGTTACTAAATAAAGGTAGGGGAACCCTTATCAGGGAACCCATTATCGAGTACGCTCCAAATTCCAGGATGGCCATAGACTCTATTATAAGCAAATAATTCTAATTATTTCCTTTTTCTCTGTAATAATAAACAGTGCCTTGTACTTGATCCCAACTAAACTGCATAAATTCATATTGGTGGCATAACAAACCTATGGAGTTTATTTAATGTTTAAATGTTTTGTAGCAGACTTTAGTGGGCTTAAACCTGGACGTTTTTTGTTTGCATTTTTTAAATGCATGCATATACACTTTTACACAATTACAGTAATTTTTTCTGGTGACTAATCGCCTCTTCTTCTGGGCTACAATCTCCCCAAACTGCCTTCCCCCTGCCTTCCGCCTGCTAGATCCAAAACTAATTTGTGCCTTAGGGCTGTATGATCGCTGCACTGTGCCTAAATTTACAGCTTTTCTTACAGTGGTTTTGGATTGTAACCAGTGGCAATGTTTGGGCATGGGTATGGCAATTTACCAATATGCCATTGCCTTAAGTGCTCTTGTGCATTTATAGAAGGAGCTGATTTATGGGAGGGCATAATCTTATAAACACACTTTCCTGAAGTCTTGTTAAAGAAACTGAAATACTTTACCTCCCTGGGTAAATTATTTAGTTAGTTTCTAGCTCTTAGGCAGGAAAATGTAAAAAATCAGTTGTATCATAACCCCATCAGTATATGGACTGGACCGTCAGCATCAGCACTGAACACAATTCTTACATATATGAGGGGGGCCTATTTCTTTCTGTGCCCTCATACCAATATTAGCCTGGTGACCACCCTGATCCAATCACAACATGCACAGATACATACCCATTCACTAAGCAATAAAAACATGAATTAGACTCAGAAAAATATCCCGCTGGTACCCCTCCTCCTCCATGCTATGTTTTAGAGATTGCTACCAAAAGGGCTCATTCATCCACACGTGGTGGGACTGTCCGGTAGCAATTTGCTTCTGGATTAAACAGTGTCACTGGACTTAAGGTGGCCATACACTGAGAGATCTGCTCGTTTGGTGATGTCACCAAACGAGCGAATCTCTCCCCGATATTCCCACCTTGAGGTGGGTGATATCAGGCTGATCCGATCGTGGGCCCTAGGGCCCAACGATCGGATCACAATGCAGGGCATACGGGCGGTCGGATTGCGGGAGCTCTCTGCTAAATAAACATATCCCAGGAGGCAATAAATATTCCAGGCGCTTGATTACCTAAATCTTCTCAGCTGCTAAACAAACAATAGCAAAAGCTTGGAAAACCAGCACATTGGATATACAGGAGGTAAAAACGAGATTGGATAACCTTCTGATAATGGAAAGACTCACCAGCATCGAAACTGGTCAGACGAAGACTTACAATAGAACCTGGTCTCCTTGGCTCTGCTACAGACATATTTCCCAAGGCCTCATGACATAGACCTAATTACTACCAAGTCAACACGGTAGCCATACAAAAAACATGAATTACCTTTTGTTTTCATCTGCATAGATTTAAAAGGGTTGTTGAGCTCCAGCTGAGGTCATTCCATTATTGAACCTGTTAATATTTTTTAATAAATTTTCCTAATACATATATAATATAATTGTACTAACCCTCCTGAATATTTATATGTTATGTGATTGTAGCATTTACATATCATTTACATACCATATTTAGCTTATCAAGAAACACTACCAGCATAGTGAAATAAGACCAGTTTTTTTAAAGGCGTGATTTGCATGTCTCTGCCCATGAAGTCTTATGGGAGAATGAAAACTCTCCTTGGCATCTAGGCAGTGCTATGTGTATGGCATGAGCCAAGTAAATACCTTCTGATTTCAGAAGGCTTCTCTTTTCATTTATTATGTGTTGTCAGACCATCAAGATCAGATATCTACTGACAAGATCAGATACCTTTCTTTAACAGAGCTAATTAGGGTAAGACATTTACAGGACCACCTATGAGGAAAGCAAGTGCTGCAATCATGACACTTCACTTCCCATTAACTCTACACCAGATAACTGTTCCCTAAAAAATACTTATCATATATAGCAAGCACAATGCCAGTACATATTATGATCACACAGGCCGGATGTAATGTTAAATTACATTTGCTTTATGCTGTATTCCACATGTGGTTCTGCACTTATATACCTATCCACACAACATTACATATACACACAGCTAAATGGAGAATTATATTAGCAAATTGTTAGAAGCAAATCTCTGCTACCAAAAACTATATAAATCATTAATAACATCATCTTAAGAAGTGACCTTGATTGTGAGAATACTGAACAAAGATCACCCTAATTAAGCAGAATCTTTATAGATTAACATACATTTTTTGACCACATGAACAACACTGAAAAAGAGAGTGTTCTGCTCCTTAAAGATTGAATGTATGTTTTTTTAATGCAATGAAAAATAAACCAAAGTCCCTTATGGACATACTGGTACTTTTATGGGATGCATTTTTCGGCTGATAGGAGCACTGGCCCGAGGTATCAGATAGGTAAAAGTAGTCAATTGGGGGTGCCTAACATTTAGCACCCCAAGTGTAACATTTCTTTTTTTTTCTCCTTTAACGACTACAGCAGTTTTGAGGAAGGCTTATCAGTAAGATGTTGTGTTACAAAAGCCCCCACATGAGTTCATACCATAAAAGTGCCAGTATGTCCATAAGGGACTTTGGTTTAAAAATAGTTACTTCAGGGGGGGGGGCTGGTAAAAATAGTCACTTGGGGGTGCCTAACTTTGGCACCCCCAAGTGTTAAATCCCTTTCCTTCTCCTTTAATTGCTGGGGGGATAGCAAAGTGGGAGTTCCAGATTGGTATACAAAGGAAGTTTGGCTCTCGCACAGCCCGCTTCAAAGGATTCTGTAGTGCTGTCTGGTGCTCAGTGGTAGAGGTCTGGCCACCTTAAACGTGGGTAATTAGAAACAAAATATCCATGGCACACAGAGCTGATGCAAGCAAGGAAACACCATTCATGTTTAATGTGGAAGTGCGGTGCAAAGTTTCGGGGTCACGCCCCTGTGTCAAGCATCAGATTGCAATGTTCCAGATTGGTCACATTGGGAGGGGTGGCTGAATAATGACACTGCTGTGGTCAAATTAAAAATGGAAAGTTTGCCTCTTAAACAAGGAAACTCTTATTCACTGTTTTGGTGCCAATATATTAGGCATCCCTATGTTAATTGAATTATTTTTTCCAGGCTGGTGCTCCTTTTTGGAAACTATTATTCAATATGCAGGAGTGATACTAATCCTTACAAGTGATATTAAAAGCTGGTACACTTTTTTCCTCAACTCAGCACCAGTATAGGGAACAACATATTCATTAAATTTACCTAACATACTGCCACCCCCATGAATTAGGGTTTCTTTACATTTTGAAATTAGAAATACCCTCTGATTGTACACACAAAACACTAAAATATTTAGTGGCAACTTTTGTCAAACCTGGTTAATACTGTCTGAGATGAAGTCTGACATTAGCAGAAGAGCCCCAGGTTCCACAAAACTACATTGCATCAGCATACAATCGAACAATCTAGCAACACTCTAGGAAAATCAATGAGAATTGCACCTTCACAGACTACAAGATAAATTTATGTATTTAACATACAGTAGTAAAGTTTATATACCCACAAATTGTTTTGCAAAACTGCTCCAAAAATCTGCCACAAAAATATTTCCCACAACAAAAAAGTTGTCATGACAAAATTGCAGCAGAGACAAACTTCGTCAACTTCAATGCATTTGGACAAAAAAGCCACCAAGAGCTGCTAAGATAAAAAATTGTCATGTGTAAAAAAGAAATGTTGATACCTGTCAACTGTAATGCATTTCGCAAATTTTTCAGTCAAAATTGGACAGATTTACTCATCACTTCTATAAGTAACAGGTCTCATCAGCTATGAGTGCCCAGTCTGCACAAAATACGTTAGGCTACACATGTCCTAATAAATCATTTTTAAACTACTTTTGCTACTGCATCATTGTTAGGCATCTATACTTAAAGGGAGACGGTCATGGTTTTTTTCAAAACACATCAGTTAATAGTGCTGATCCAGTAGACTTCTGCACTGAAATCAAAGAACAAACAGATTTTTTTATATTCAATTTTGAAATATGACATTGGGCTAGACATTTTGTCAATTTCCCAGCTGCCCCTGATCATGTGACTTGTGCCTGCACTTTAGGCGGGAACTGTTTTCTGGCAGGCTGTTGTTTTTCCTTCTCAATGTAACTGAATGAGTCACAGTGGGACATGGGTTTTACTATTGAGTGCTGTTCTTAGATCTACCAGGCAGCTGTTATCTTGTGTTAGGGAGCTGTTATCTGGTTACCTTCCCAATGTTCTGTTGTTAGGCTGCTGGGGGGGAGGGAGTGATATCACTCAAACGTGCAGTACAGCAGTAAAGAGTGATTGAAATTTATCAGTGCACAAGTCACATTACTTAGGGAAGCTGGGAAATTGACAATATCCCCATGTCAGATTTCAAAATGAAATATAAAAAAATCTGTTCTTTTGAAAAATGGATTTAAATGCAGAAAGCTGCTGGAGCAGCAGGGGCGTAACTACCGGGGGAGCAGGGGGTGCAACTGGGCCAGGGCCCGCACCCCCGCAGGGCCCCCCCGGCAGTCTCACGCCGCTGCAGCCAGCTGGAATCGGCTGCAGGGGCGCGTCAATCAAACACGGACTGCACCAGGGCCCGCCCCCACCTAGTTCGGTTACTGTGGAGCAGCACTATTAACTGATACATTTTGTAAAAAACATTTTTTTCCCATGACAGTTTCCCTTTAACTAATTCTTTCCATTTTTGGTAACCCTTGGGTTTATGTAGTGGGACTGCACAATATTATTCTTCTGACTTTTGTATTTATTTTTATTTTTTTAATCAGATATACACGACCACTCCACCTTGTTTATTTACCAGGTCTCATATGTATTGATGATAACAAAAGGTCCTTGAGCCCATACATGTTACTCTGCAACTTGCAGCAAGTGCTCCGATGAATAGTTTGCAAGTGCAAGGGAACCCTGGAATTATTATCAGCCTGGATGCTAAAACAATCACTGACTCCACATGCTAAAAGTCACAAATGCATGGAAACTACTAGAGCTTGCGATTTAGCAAAAATGATGACATTTAGCATTCATATTAATGCATCATATGCAAGTGGTCATGGATGCAACTTAACACGCACCCACAATGACACTTATAATTACATGCCATTTATAAACACAAAATTTAAAAATCCTATTTGTGAATCATGCTTGGGTTCATATTGATGCCTATAATCAAAGTACTTCAAATTGTCTACTTACCACTGGAGATGTTTTGGGCAATACGCATAAAGTACTTTTTTTGAAAGTAGAAAAATGCACACATCCATACACACACATCCAAACGCAAATGCTATTTTATACAGAGAAAACCTTGTGCAGTGAGAGAGTGTGCAATTAAAATGAGATGTTGCAGGCTCCAGACAGAGGTCTGAACCAGGTGAAGCCCATCCAAATGATGAGGTCTGGGTCCTTTGTATACAAATAACTGTATATTTAATTACAAAGCTTTTTCCTGCAACAGGCCCAGTGGCCTGAAATATTGTTTGCAGGGCAGGGGTTACATAGGGACAACAGTCAGGACTGCACTGAGGTTGCACACACTCACTGCAATGCTATAAAAAATAACGTGTCAGATCAACCAACATTATTTTAATTTAAAAAAAATAAAATGTATCTCTAATATGATATGAAAAAAATATGATGCATGTCGTTGAATGGCATTTACTACAGTTGGTAAGTTTTATCTCCTTGTTACAGGCCTAGAAGCATACTGTACATTCTAGTAGGCTTCATTTATTGTGTTGGAGGGCTTCCACTTCTATCACTCCCTCATGACGAATTAGGCTGCCCTTCTAAACAAATAAGCACTTCAGAGAGTTCCACTTGACAGGCCTGTTAATCCCAGGAGTCTGCCTTATCACTGATGAATTCAAGGGCTGACATTTTACAGTATCCCTGCACTGCCTGGCTCTTACACAGCTGTGCTAAGGAACATGACAGCATTTACAATATTTTATCCTCCCAGTGAGGTAAAAATTTGTGGCACCCAAAATGCAAAAGAGAGGTGGTGGGTGTTTGAAAAATGTGGGAACTGCAGATGTTGGTATAGTCTCACTGTTTATTGCCAGGCATTCTTTAAAGGAAAATATAACTAATTTATAGGCAGCACTGAAATCCCTTTTATCTTTCTATAAAATAGCAATTATTTGCTGCCTCTTTGCATTCAAACTATTGCCTCCTTTAGGGGAATACCCCATAGTATACAATAATCACAGTATTCCAAATTATTATAAATAATGTGTTTTTATATTTATAGAGAATATCTGTGCCAAGGCAAGCAACATGGTAACTCCTATATATAAACCAGTATATACTTATATGGAAGGTTCTGTACACTAAGGGGCACATTTACTAATGGTCGAAGTGAATATTCGAATAAAATTCGAATTCCAAAAATTCTAATTTCGAAGTAATTTTGGGCTACTTCGACTATTGAATAGCCCAAAATTCGACACAAATTGAAAAAGTAAATTTTTCAAAGTACTGGCCCTTTAAAATCCTTTGACTTCGACACTTCGCCACCTTAAAGCTGCGAATTGCCATTTTAGCCTATGGGGCTAAGAATTCAAAGGATTTTGCGCAAAATCCTTTGATTCGAACAATGCAATCAAGCGATTCGAAGGATTGATCGAAAAAGTCCTTTAAAAAAACTTCGAGGGTCGAATTTCTACTTTTTTTACTTCGAAAATTATCAAGGTTCGAATGTCAAAAACTTCAAAACGACCAACTGAAATAAATTTGAAGGTTTTTTTGTTCGAATAGGTTCATTGTTGATCGAATAGGTCCATATTCTATGGAATTCCAAAATGTTTGAATCGAAAGTAATAGCGCAAATGATCAAATTTGATTCAAAGTTTTCCCCCAAAAAAAAACCATTTTCAAAGTCCATCAATTGACTCCAAATGAGTTATGGGAATGGGAATGGGAATTTTCAAATTTTTTGCAAATTTGGACTATTCCCTAGTCGAAGTACAGAAAAATAGCTCAAAATTGTAATTTTTTTTCACTTCAACATATTTTCTGAAAACTACTCCAACCAAATCTGCACAGACTTTTCCCCCATTTATCAATGCATTTTTCAGGACTGTGAAAAAATCCAAATCATGCAAATTTTTGGATTTGTCCCGAAAACGTTGACTATTTTGGATTTGGCGCCAGAAACCTTTTCTTATCTGATGCCCAAAATCACAAAATATTAGCATTATTGACTGAAACCTAGGGCAGATCAGGATATCAACGGGACATCTCCCATTGACCTCTACTTGAACTCGGTAGGGCTGAGATGAAGTACTTTTTTATTTGCAGAAGGCAGAAAAGGGTCAGCCATTCAAAAACAAATTATGAACAGAAATATATCTTCCTTCTGTTATTTAGTTCTAAAATCTATTTTAAAAAAAAAGTTATAGAGCTAATCAATGACAATATTGATATTCCCAAACCATTAGCGATTTCTCTCATGAAGTACTGATTACTTTCTTTAGAACTCGATACCTTTGTTTGCGTTGTTAGACATTAGTATCATGTCTTTGTGCTTATCAAGAAAATAACTTCTTTAATCAGCTAACAATTCTTTGTATTGTTTTCTAAATCTATTAACCAAAGAGTAAGGTAGAAACAGACATGCTGGAAAAAGCAAGCTCTTGTGCTGAACTGCTGAGTATTGGCTAATCATTGAAACAAGTATGTGTGTCGTAATTCTACCCCTACATGCTGCGCTATTGATTTGTGTATTTGTGCTATCTAAAATGAATAGAATATTTGTCCATGCTATCAAAGGTGAGGTTAAGTGTCTTGTTCAGCAAGATATCCACTGCCTCTCCTGTTCGGCCTGAAAGGATGCATAAATGAGTATTTGATTGTATGTTTAAGTGCAATAATTAACAACTTTATTTATGACAGTGTAGATGCGCCTACACTCCATGTGTTATTGATTAAGTTCCTAGAATGCTTAGCAACTGTTATCTTAAATGCTTCCAGGACCTTAAACATAAGCATTAAATTGATTGTGTTTTATTATGGCGTGTGTGAGTATATAAAATTGATTATGTTTAGTGTCAATTCGGAATGATGATGCCCCCTTAATGATTTCATCTTCTCCAGTCTTACCATTTATTTGCTTTGATTTGGGAAAACATTTCTTTTTCAGAGATAAGCATATATGTATCTAAAAATAAACAATGAAGCTGTAAACTGAAAAACATATTATTTTATCTTAAGTTATTCATAAGTTCCATTTCTTTTCATTACTTTAGATGTACAAAAATATTGTTGCAATTGTAACTTAATGGTGCTAAGGTGACATCACTTGTCTGTTATAAGAAATGATACCCCTAAATTGATTTTACAAAAGTGAGGTTTCACAGCTACATCAGATTGATCCAATCATTTAGCCTCCATCATATTATTATGCTGGTCTATGGAGACCCTTGTACCAATGAAATTGTTGGCCAGATATTGGTCAGGCAGGCCATTTCAAGGGCCCGATACAAGGACCAACAAGCTGCTAAATTGTTCTTGACCTAAGTTGCCAGATTTTATTCCCCTGTCTATGACCACCTATCCAAACACTCTATACAAGATATTTGAGGTCCTTTGAATGAAGTTTGACATGGAGGCAGGACATTAGAAAAAACACCGTTCAAATCAAATTGTGTAAAGGCTTCTGTAACAACTTCTAAAAATCTCGTAGAGAATATGGATCAGTTCTAAAATCATTAAGTTATGCCGTAGAGAATGTGGATCAGTTCTAAAATCCCTCCCTTTCTAATGTCCTGCCTCCATGCCTAAGCGCACTGGGATTTGTGGTTTTTTAGAATAGTTTAAAAACCTTCCAGCATAGAAATAGTTAAAATCTGAGACCACAGTCCCAGTGCTGCTGACTTCTCCAGCTTTGTGGGGTTCCGCAGATAGCAAAAAATCAAGATAGCCTTTACGGAACTTCTCCACCTCTCTATCCCTATTTCAAATTTCATTCTCTTTTTTCCTTTATGAACACACGATCAAATTGATACTATTTATTGAATGATATTTATTTATTAGCAAATATTTTTTACTCTTGATAAATTAGTGTCTTAATGAATGAACTCAATTGATTAACCCATACTTGTATTAATTAATCTTATGTTAAATTAATTGTCTTTCTCACGGGTAGTATTTTTTAGTATTGTGCCTGTGGCACTCTGCTATGATTAAGAATCACTAAGAAATCTTAATTCACAATCTGTATATTAAGCACAAGCACTTTGGACAGCAGGCACTTTATTCTTAGCACCGGAATTGTATTAGACAGTATTAGTGCTCTAGGGGGTCATTCTTTTTCTTCCTTTTTGTAGTACAAGTTTCGTTCTGACAAAGGTCAGATTTCCCCTTGGTGCACTGTTATTAGCAGTGTGATCAATCTTTTTCTTTTTTCAATATTTATTCTGTATTATGAAATTGAAAAATTATATGAAAATTAATGTGTTGGATGGGAGATATGAGTGACTTCACTTTCAGTTTACAGATTAATGCCTTTATGAAATAGAAACAAAATAAAAAGTAATGAAAAGAATATTTAAAAATGAAAATAAAAAGAGAATTAAATTTACTCTGTTCAAACCATTTGTAATGGTTTACCAAAAATATTTTATATATGTGTGTGTACATACAGGTTCCAAAATACTCAGAAACTGAGGTTTTCCCACATAAGAGGTCTTTTCAAAATTTGGATTACCAATTTTGGTAAGGCTATAAAAATAAGTTAGATGGTAAATAAACCCAAAAGTATTGTTTTAACACCGATAATGATTCCTGCAGCTTAGTTACCATCAAATACAAAATACTGTTTTAATATTACAGAAAGAGAAAATAAATTTTAAAAATTAGATATATTTGCTTATAATATACTTTATAGGAGATGATCTTCCTGTAATTTGGATAACAGCTTTCCTGATAAGGTAGACCATACCTGTAAATGATTGTTAGGCTCAAAACCCTGGGAGTATTACAGAATCACAGATCATAGTCATTTAATATTACAAAGTGACATGATGTTGGAGATCGTATCGAGGAAAATTACTGAAAAGAAACAAGAAATGGATTGTTGTGATTAGGAATGTAATCATAGTGTACAAATATATAAAATCTCATTCCAAACCTGTATAATAAACTTTTTTTCCTCAGAACAAGTGTACATGACAACCAGTTTTGGACTTTCCCACCCAATACCAGGAAAACTCCTGGTGGGCCCGGGTCAGTGGGCCCTCATGCTGCTAAACATTTGGCCAATTTCATGGCCATTGCCTATTTCCATGAGAACAAAAAGGCTAAATAGATGGAATTATAGATTATAGTGTATAAAGAAAAGAGACTAGATAGAGGTTTAATGAGAGGAAGAAATTAGTACTGAGAGCGGGCCCCGGGTCTACATTTTTTTAATGGGTGCCTGATCTAAGGCTTTTGGTGGGCCCCTGGCAGGATCGGACAGGGGGGCCCTGGGCCAACTGGGACTCCTGTCCAGGGCCGTTGTACAGAGTCCCCCTCCTAACCCTGCGTTCACATAAGCGGAGCCGTGCGCATGTGCAAGAGAAACCACCCTGTGTGCATGTGCAAATGGCGCAGCATCGCAAGTTTTTTCTCTGTATGGTCAGGAGAGGCGGTCTTGCCCAGCAGCCCACCGGGTTTTTTCCCAGCGTCCCACCGGACACGTCCAACCCTTGCCCCTGCTATCCCAGTCCAATACTGATGACAACATCAATTTGTGTAACTCTACATGTAGAAAGATTTTTTTTTATTGAGTTACAGTTTTTAGAGAGCAGTAATTGATTTATAGAGGTTTATTGATTTATCAGACTGCTAAACAGTTGCAAAACTACAGTTAACTGGGCACTTCCACAAAAAAAAAAATATTCAGAGGGCCCGTCTTAGCTGAAACCTTACTTGCAGTGGGTGGTGAACTTTCTTGCAGTGTGCAGGGGATTCACACTACAGCAGACCACCGCATTGTATGATCCCAAAATCAACACCCAAGGAAGAACATTAGCACTTAACAATAAGAGAAGGAAAAATAGGAATAAAAATATAAGACCAAGTAGGACATGTTAGTCACCGCTGCCTTACTGGACAAATTATGATGTTACAGCAGATTATTTACAAGAAAAATGTTGGAAACTCAAGGGAAATCAGCTTCTCATTCAGAAACCTAAATCTATGAGAAGATTTGAACTAGTTCAGAACTGTACAACTCTTCCCATCAGTTAACATACTACATGGTCACAGGCTTTATTAGAACAAAATGATGCTGTAATACACCTCATGATACGGAGCTCCTAGGGGCTAAATCTGGCAGTCTTGAGTCCAGTAACACAGCTCTGGAATAGTAAGTGGGGCCTGAAGGCATTCTATGTGTTCATCATTTACATTATTATGTAAGGGGGATAGCCATGAGTGAGTCAACTATCAAACACAGCTATGACAGGGAGACAGATATCTCAGTGCCCTGAAGTGTTTCCTGATGAGTGTCACCAAAGACAATCACAAAACTCTAAATTCCTTTGATAATAATAAAGAATTCCACTGGCACACTAGCCTAATCACGCAAGTCCAGTCAGTGGTGTCACTATGTTGGTCCAAGCAATTTATTTTTGACGGGGGGGCTCCATATGAAAATCATTTAATACATATTAGAGCATTGTTCTAGTATCTGTGTTTGCCCTATTGTCCAAAACAAAGATCATAGTTTTTTTTCCATACAGAGAATGTGGTACTTTGTATTGTAGCAGATGCATTAGGTCAGAAGTCTAAAAAATTCAGCAGAGGATTTCTTAGATTTCTTAGATTACCTCAGTCCGTTTCATCTAGCAAGTTTCACCAGTCCGTTTCATCTAGCAAGTTTCACCAGATATTATTAAGAGCACTGTTGAAACTTGAAAGGATGTTAACATTACAAACTGTGAAACTGAACACCAGCGACTGCTGTAATTTTGTTTTTAATCTAATAATGTTTAATAGTTTAACTGCAAAATCCTTTTTTTCTAAACAGCTTTTAACATATATCCATGAAATATAATATTAAAGTGATATTGCCAATTAAATTTTATAACTAGGGCAGAAGCATAATCCCCAGGATCAGATGTTATGGGGTAACAAGGAACTCTCACTGTAAAGCAGCTCCAAAATACAGTGCAAGAGGTGAGGCTTCTGCTCATTTTTCCTAGGGGTGCAAACTGAGTTGCAGTGTTCTTTTAAGAGTTGGGGCCAAATATTCACACTGCTGTATCTAAAAAAAGACAACAATATGAGCAAAATAAAGTATGCCCAATTATAGAGTATTGCCATTGGTCTGCCTTATTTTTAATGATAAAGCAAATAAATCGAGTAAATTCACTACTTCTCACAAAGGAATGCCCACACTGATTTTAAAGGACAAACTGCAACTATTGCAAGCCTTCAAAATATGAAAAAATAGCAGGGAACTGCACATGTATATATGTGTCTATCTAGATAAGTAAAATGATTAAAGTAACAGTAACAGCAAACTGCTAAATCTAGTGTGGTTGATTCAGAAACACTACTACTATACAAGCTGCAGTGTAGCCATGTTGGCAGCCATTCCATCACAGTATACACAGGTAAATTTTGATGAATCCCATTGTATACTACAGAGCTTATCTGTTATCAGCTGTATATACTGTGCCTTTTCTCCTTTTTCAACTTTTAATGGCTGACCCCATGGCTACAAAGTGACTTGTTTATAGAAACTACAGTAGTGTTTCTAAAGCAAACACCCCCAGATGTACCAGTGCAGGAATAAATTATATTTTCGCTACTTTCACTATGCCCTTTAATTTTTAGTGTTACTGTTCCTTTAAGTAAGTGTTATCAATGGCACTGATCAAACAGAAATTCGTACCATAATATGCACCCCAAGCCCCTTTATACATGGCACAACCCCAGCATATTAAGTTGCTCACTTAAGAATTCAGGATAATTAGTCAAAAGCCTGGCTCTCTGTGCTGTGGAACTAAATGCGGCTGAAGTTTTGACTATGTCTGGAATAGACTGTTTCCACTGTACATAGTTTAAAGACTTTCACAGATGTTCCTGTAAGATAATGCGGGTGATGATAGAATTATAGAAGAAAAATACTCACTGAAGATGTTGACAGACTAGCAATAAAACGTGTGCTAGTACAATATGTGCAGAAGGTAAAGTGGATACAGAGAAAGGCATAGGGGTTAAGAGGATTCAAATACTTCCGGTACCCTGCAAATCATAGAAAAGTTCTATCGGCTGTTACAATGGATGGACTCAGCTGTACTTAATGTGCACTCTGTGCCTCTTAATTTTCAAGTTCAATTATCGGGTCTATAAATTTCTGCAGGCCACCTGTGCAAAGAACTCATTGCCAATCACCCCAAAGGAAACATTAACATATCAAGGCTCATAAAGTGTAAATCTGCAAATGTTACATCAAACTGTTTCATCTTTTCCTGACTTTGCTTCACAACAACTTATTAAAAATAGATTATGTACTATAGGGATGGCCCTATTTCAGACATAAACTCCAGCTGTTCTAATAGAGCACCAATAAACCTCATACAACGTACTCAGATACAACTACAAAATCCCAGCATGAAACCCTGATCTGAATTAATACAAAATTATATAAAAATACTGAGGAGAAAAAAAAAGATATGAACTCTTACTTTTTCTTTTAAGTTATCTGCAAAATTTATTAAAAAAAAAGATGTGATATCTAATAAATGTATCTGGGAAAAAATGTCAAACATACAATATGGCTGACAGTGTACCATGTGTTGAGCTGAAGAGATACTTAAAATTGCTCCTTCTTAAAATATAGACCTTGACAGTGACACATCTTGGAGAAGAATTGGACTATATCCAGTTTAGCACTTTCCACTAGGTGCGTAATCTCTATGGGAGCTGTTAAAAAGGAGAAAGTCTGGCAGATAGCTTTATTATTTGAAAGACTAATGGTAAGAATAATATGATGCTCAATCTAGATGCAAGTGGGGAGTTTATTTTTCAGTTTTGTTTTCAACTTGAAATGGTAAAGTACTTTAGAGTTTAACAAGATAAGCTGAGATCATGTCTGAGGCAAGCTGCTCTTAAAGGGGAACTTCGCAATGGCACAAAGGGAGATTTGTCGCCTATGTTAAAATTTGCTTATGATTTATCACAACAAATCTGGGGAAGCAATAATTAAAAATAAACTATAATTAAATAATAAAACAGATAATGTATATTGTCATAAATGACCTGTTAAAGAATATTACCAAATTCACATATGTATATTTCTAAATATTGCCATTTACATATTTTACTGTAAATCACAATTTTATGATGGTCCATATGTTTCCTCCAGCAGCAGTTGATTAAAAATGATGCAGGTTCTAACTGTAACAGGAAGGAGTGTGAAAGAAAAAGACATAAGAAATACATAAGTAGTAAATCTAGTCCCTGAATAAAGGGTGGCTTCACTTACCTTGACACAATGTGCAATATTAAATGCAATCTCCATTTTTTCCCACAATGCAGTGTTTCTTTCTATATTCTAGTGAAATGTCAGGAACAACAGGGCAATTAGCTTGACACTTCACAATTATGTGCCTTGTCCAGGGGCATAACTACTGGAGGTGAGATTGCACCCAGCCTGTACCCCCAGGGGTGAAGGGGTCTGCTTTGCCTGCACCCAGCCCCCCGCAATCGCAAATCAGGCACAGTCGCACCTAATAATTGCCTGCCATTATTTTCGGCGTTCACCAAAACGCTGCTTATATTGATAAAGGGTGCAAAGGGAACCCTGGCGTCAACACCTAGTGGCAGTAACAGCACCCCATTTTGGAACAAAAGGCAAGAAGGCCTGAGAGTCACAAGTACATCAGTAGAGAAATGCAAAGAGCACATTTTGACATAAGTGCCTTTAATAAAAGTGTTTTAATATGCATCTTACTGTGGTGAAAAGTGGAGTTTGATAACTGTGTTTGCAAATGACCCCTTCAATCTTCTTAATAGTCAATAGGTGTCTTCATCCCAACTAGACAGAAGTTTACAGGTTGGGGAAAAAACAGAATAAAAAAAAGTGAACAACAATACAAAGTATTACTATTATTAAAATGTATTTTTACCACTCCAACATATTTTGCAGAGCTGTAAATGTAAGCATTGTATAAGTATTATATGTATAATATGGGCCCTACCCAAAACACCTTATGATCACAAAAAGTTCAAATTAAGACTAAAACATTAGAGATGTACACCCGTATGTAATAAAAGGCATTAAGTTTGCCCAGGAGCAGTAACCCATGACAACCAATAAGATGCTTGCATTTAAACAGGTGACCAGTAAATTCTACCTGCTGATTGGTTGCTATGGGTTACTGACCCTGGGCAAACTTAGCGCCTTTTATTACATAACTCCATTAATAGGGTAATGTAATAAAAATTGGTAACAGAAAAATTACTCGCAATGCAAAAAGTTAAGCTTTTGCGCGAACAAATTTAGCTTTTGCGAACCCGGAAACGGTTTAGAGACCACTTCCAACAGAGGAAGTCGATTTGCAAATGTTATAGTTTGCGCCAATGCGCAGTCAATGTAATAAAACTTAAAAAATCATTCTGCTTGCTCCAAAAGATTACGACACTTTAAAAAATTCTTAATAGTGTACAATTACAATTTGCAATGCAATAACAGTTTAAGGAACAATATTACATTGCGAGATGTAGCTTTTTAATCTTATTGATGCGCATTCTTTTGCTCTTTGTGACTTTAATTAAAATCTCCCCTAAGAATCATGGTTTCCTTATGAACAAATTATAAGCAACACAAGACATTTATTCTCAGTGGAAGAAGACACAAGCTATAATTAGCTATAATAGACAATAGATATAAAAAGGGGTTGATAGGTTGTCAGAGAGTATTAAAATCACATCTGCAGTACATAGCGTTGCCACATTTTTTGGATAATAATAATAATAGTAATAACATTGGGATCGACCATCGACTGTCAGGTCGGTAAAATACCGGCCAGGTGGCACCCCTAGCAGTACAAGAGGTTTAATATCTGTAAAAAATAAATAAGGCCTTCAACACGGACTCTAGGTTTGGCACTTTCTAGCAAATAAGTTATTCTGGAAGGGAAATGTTGACATACCTGATCACCTATTCATGTTACACTTTTAGTTCTGGGTGGCCTTCCCACAACAACTGAACATTTAAAGAAAGTCTCCAGTTTGGCTTCAGTCTCATTTGTTGAGGAAACAGAGGAGTCAGTGTCTACTGTTAGTCACTGGTCATTACTGTGGTCATTACTGAAATTTGGCTTATTTTGCAGGTATTTTGTGCCAAAAAACATAAGAACAATGTACCACACCAAATAATCAGACAAATGCATTCATATTGTAGGTTTGCTATACCAACTAGACAAGTTTTGGATGTGATACCGAAGAACCCTATTTACTACTCACTAAGCTATACCGATAATAGATTGAAGTAACAGATCCAAAAAGTGTCACTCATTTCACAAGATGGTTTTACTTGGAAATGCAAATGTATTTAAAGGCCAAAATAGTTTCGTAATGCTTTCTTGTCATTTAGCACTCTCAGATTCCGAGGCCTATTCTGTGAATCTAGATACCTGATTCTTCAAAGTCATAACTTCAATGACTGATAAGTTATGGCAACATTCTCTGCTTTGGCTGTTTAAGTTATACCAAAGTTGGTGTGAAAGTCTATAAATACATTAGCAGTCCCAGTAAAATTCACAGCCAAACACAAATGTGCAATAAGATTTACACAAGTAAATATTATTTAACATAATCCACTATCAATTTCCAAGGCAAAAAGACAGCAGTCGATGCAGATATGTCATATAGAACCTCCAAGCATCCAAAAAGTCAGTTGAGGACCCATTTTGCATATGAGAGCTAAAGAGATTGACAGATATATAGATGATTGTTACATATAGAAAAAGAGGGAGAAAGAAAGGTAAATGGATATACAGAGAGAGATAGATTGTCCAGGTCCTAACTGGATGTACACCATGTATTATATTAATTACAAAACAAATTATTTTTTATAGAGTGCATTGCGGTCCATCAGCTAAATCCTAAGACAAAGTGCATGTTTTAGTGAAAGAGTTTCTGACAGAATTGGTGATTGATATCCAGCTGCTTTGTGCATCTGTGCTTTACTTTCTCTTGAAAATAAATTGTGGAACATTGCACCTGCCATTCCCTTCATAACACAGCAGTTTCATGGAAATCAATAAATATAGATAGAGTAATAAGCACCAAGCACTATAATACCCCCAGCACTAAACAGGAAGCAGCTCTTTATAAAGTCACCCCAACACCAACTTCCCATAAATGAAACAAGTTTACGCCTGCATAAGATCATTGCTGTATCAGTTATAGTTCCAACAAAACTTAGAGAAGCAAATAAGTATTAACCCCAAATCACATCCTAAGTGACTTATGAACTGTGCTTCCAGGAGCATCTGGGAGAGCTAATTTTCACTTATCATACTCATACTGGCCTTCAGACCTACCACCCCACCATTACTCCCAGCAGCAAAGGATTAAGTGCAAGATGTTGAAAGCAAATGGTAGTCTTTTTGTGACCCACACTAACCCTGGAAATTCGATTAAAGAAGCCTTCACTTCCAGATCACTTCAGACCTGTGGGTGTAGGGTGGCCTTGCTCTTCTTTACTAACTGCTCATCTGTTTTGATTGTAAGTACTTGGGAACAGGCACTTTGTAAGTAATTATTGAGCTCCCTGTAGAGCTCTTTGTACCATGCAGTTACGTTACCAACTGTAAAATAGTGGCTCCTGATGAATTGACTATTTCTGTAGAATGCAGGATTGTGTCACTTCTGGAAGCCCTTTGATATTAATTAACATTGTCACATTAAAGACAATAATATTTTTATAGATCACCTACTTTATATATAATAGACTATGGCCATATCACGTCAACTACATACACAGGAGTACTCAGTATTTCAGTATATTTACTGAAAGTGAAGGTTATCTAAAGTTTAATTAATGGAGGATCATACCAAGGCTCTTGTATAATAAATTGCTTCTCTGTGTTGTTGTGATAGAGCAGATGGTGAACTCAAAAGACATTAATTGCTAGCATATTGATAAAATACAGCGTGCATAAATAAAACCATATGTACTTCCTATAGACTTTTTTTCTACTTTGTAAACAGATACATGACATTCTAGAGCTTCTTCTTTCTAAAAGCTCACAAATAGTCATAAATTTAAATTGCTCTGCACATCCTAACACTCGTATTACTTTTACAAATTTCTATTTGTCATTTATAGAAACACGTCTATTTATGTAGCATGATGTTTTATTTTAGCATATTAATACGAGAACATGCTCATAGGATTATGAGATCTGTTACATTATACTAGGGATACCCCGAATCCAGTATTTTGGATTGGCCAAACCCCCGAATCCATTGTGAAAGATTTGGCAGAATACTGAACCGAATCCTAATTTACATATGCAAATTAGTGAGAGGAAGGGTAAAAGGCAGCCGCGCACGAAGTGACGAAAAGTCACATGATTTTTAGGATTCGGATTTGGTTCGGCCAGGCACAAGGATTTGGCCGAATCCTGCTTTAAATGGCCAAATACCGAACCGAATCCTGGATTCAGTGCATACCTAATAATAACCTAAACCAGTTCTGTTCTTTTATAATAGGATATCTTTTATGATTTATGTATCTTTTTGCATATACATAATTGAGTGTATACATGTAAACTACAATAGGAATAATCTTCAGTGATTCTTCAAGAGATTAATTTCTTATGCAGCAGGCCACTCTAGTCTGAAGTCCCTATGATGTTTCCAGAGGGTATCTGTGCAGGAGGCTCCTGAATGGAAAGGTCTTCTACATAGGAAATGTGGTAATGAGCATTGCTGTGGGAGTTATCACAGATAATCTGACTTCTAAAGGCTGAAAAATGAAATTATGAAATTAGTCAGGAGAGCAATTTCTGCATATTTACAACATTTTTGGGCTATGTTTTGGCCCATTTTATATCCTATGATTCGTATGTTTACTTTCTAATTATCAGCTCTTTTATTCTGTAAAAAATGTTTTATTGACCTTTATTTCTCAGGACAAACTCAATGTAACAAACCAGAGATCAGGCTTAGATGTAAGAAAGGGAAATACAGGTATAGATTTCTTATTCTTTTCTTCATCACTTGTGTCATTTGTCTCCTGCTGTGTCTGCAGAGCAGCTGTGCTGATCACAATCATTGAGGATACTGATAGTTTATGTATGCAAACAGTATCATTCTTATTTTTCCTTTACTGGACTGTATACATTTCATCGGCTGTAATTCCATGCATTGTTTTATATAATGTTCCCAGCAGGACTCAATAAAAGACATAAATATCATAGCCATTGAGTGAAGAAATGTGATACTGAGAATAACTGCTGGAATTAATGGTCTGTCGGGACTACTGGTGCAATGTGAACACTGTGAAAATATGATGCTCAGAGCCAAACATATGGGCACTTGCCATAAAAAATGAAAATCTGTCTGAAAATCGGAAGATTAGTTGGAGTGTATGTCAAAAGCAGGATGGAATAAAATAGTATCAGGCATATTTTATATGTAGCCCTACCTTCTAAGATATCAATTCCGTATGGCTGCTTCCATTGTCCGGTAATAAACACTATGTTGTAATGTATTTATATTTTGTGAAGCAAATGCCATGCAGCACTATCTTTGAATGAAAGTATCTAGCAATGTTGATGGCAAAATGCATTTGATTTCTTGAGACGTTAAAAACAAATCAGAAGGAGCAAATGCTAGTTTAAGGGCCTGGCGACTAATCTCCTCTTCTTTGGGGCAACTAATCTCCCTGAACAGCTTCCCCCTGTCTTGCGCGGGCTATAATGAATAGTCGGCTGTGGCATGACACGCATTGCTTCGTTTTCCGAAGTCACCCAAAGTTGCATCACAAGGAAACTTTGAGCGACTTTGAAAAATTAAGCTCCATGTTTGTCATGCCACAGGCGACTTTTCGTTATAACCAGCACAAGACAAGGGGGTTCCGGGAGATTAGTCGCCCCAAAGAAGAAGCGATTAGTCGCCAGGCTAAAATCACCCCGAATCTGCTTGTGTGGACTTACCCTAATGAAGCCTTATTGACAGGACAATAGGTGAGAATATTTACATTTACATTACTTCAATGGCATCAGTAATGCTTGATACACCTTCTATTGATGTAGGTATCCATTCTTTTAAAAGTTCTAAAAAGTATCATAGCCATAGTTAATTCTAACATTGTAGCAATGCAAATTTCCTTGAAATAGTATGACAATGTGAAGAGCCACATAGGCATGCATTCTGACACACAAGTTCAGGAGTGGTAGAGGATGCAGACTGCAACAGGACCCTGACACAGGTGGTAAGTAAATGACTTACCCGTACCCCTGATGTTGTTTTTTTTCACATCATGCCAGGTAAAAACATGCAGTGCAGATGTAGACCACAGGCATGCCAGGGAAAGAATATGCTGCTCTTCTTTGCCTTGGCTGCAGTAAAGTTTGCCACACGTAAAACCACTCACTATATTCAAGCATGTCTCTTTCCACATTTCGCTACTAGTAATAAGTTTTACTTACAGCAATTTTAGGGGGTTATTTACCAAAGTCCAAATGTTTCTGACCAAAGAAGCAGAAGACACAAGGAAAAAAGCCCCTGCTAAAGGACCAAATAATAAAGCACTCAATCTCAAACCTGCCAAAGTCAAATAGAAGTCTAGGGAAGATGTCCCATTTACACTTGGAAGATCTCATGATCTGCACTGTGTTTTGTACAATAATCCAAAGAATTTGTGGTTTTTGGACGATAATCCAAAAAAGTGTGAGTTTTCAGCGTCAAAAACTAAAAAAAATACAAAAACGTACATTTGGGGTTATTTCACAAACAGTCTTTTCCTGCACCAGACTTTTTAATTGAATATTCACTAGTGGTATGGCACATCCTGAAACTTAAGTGCTATGTACAGTAAATGATATGAAAGGTTCCTCAGTAAGCAACCAATCAATTCAAACCTAACGGAACATCACCCGTCATGGTGGCAGGCTTTCCATTGCCTTCTTAAGTCATGTCTCATAGTATAATCAAGCAATATCACCCAATCACTCCTAATTGGTGTAATTCTGTTATATTTAGTCACTGCACCCCTAGGCCCGCTGCTGTTCATTGCCACCATCCCTTCCCCCTTCCAATGTGTACATGTGCAAATTTTCAGCAACAGGTCCGGAGTACTGGGGATAGGTGCACAGGGAATTTTAAAAACTATTGTATCTCCTGAGCATCCTCAGTGATTCCTAACCAATGCTAGTGTAGTTCAAATTTCAAATTTCCTCCTGTTAACTCCCACAGACAGCTATTTGTACTGTATTTGTATATTTGTCAACCAAGAAGTGTCAGTAAAACTGTCAATGATGATACTTTTTTTAAAAATTGACCATTGTTGAAAATTGTGTATGTAGTCACATGAGCCCTAGATTACATAGATTATCAAGTAGAAAGATTGTCCTTCAGGTTATTATCAAATCAAAATCACAGGGCTGGCTGTAGTATTGTTGTGATTTGTAGCATGCACAACAGATGCAAACTGATTTCATAAAAGCAACAACTTCAGATCATAGAAACACCCAAAACAAATGTTTATCCACTGGTTCATTGACATGCTACATTCTGAGGCATGTCATTTCTTGAGGCTTGGCTCAATCTGGAGATTGGCTCTAGGCACAGTCTTTAGTAAAAACCAGTACACAGGAAAGAGTACACACATAGCTTTTTAAAACTGAGAAATATCTCCTAGTACAGTCTAGGATAAACTATATTGGTAAAGTTGTCTGTAGTCACCCACTAGGTGCAGTAACCCAATTCTTTGAATCAAACCTTGGGCTGGGTCCCCAAATTAGCATTTTGAACAACTGCAGTAGCTTTGATCATTTTAAGGAACACATATACATGTAAGGATATAGTATATTTATAGCCCTGTAATAATAAGTAAGTGTGTTGTTAGGATTGAAGAAAGTGATAGAGCTTATCCAAACTGTCTTGTAAGATCCTGGTGTGGTAGGTCAAAATGCCTCTCATAAATGGCAGGGTCATGTGACTCCTCATCTATAAAAGACAGAAGAATGGGGTAAGATTTGAGGAGAAGGTCTGCTTTTCTTAATAAAGCATAAGGGCCAGATTGATGGCTATTTTGGGTAAGAGTAAATGTATTTGTTGCCATAAATATTTTTTTAAACTGTGGATGGATACACCAATATTTTCTTGTAACTTTGTTAAGTGTGAAGCTGGGGCAAAGACTGGACCTTCATGAAGGGCTTATACTGAAAGTTCTAAAATAAGGTTCATATTTTATATATAAAAACCAGGACTGCTCTTGTGAAGTCTAGGTTAAGTAAATCAACCAGAATAGGGGCCTCAAGTATTATAAACAGAGGCAGATATTAAACATTCACTTTAAAAAATGTTCTTAAGGAAGTTGAAACAATTGGCAATATTTGGAAGAGACTATATACAGCATATTTATAGCTTTCCAGCATTCGTCAAACTATTTAATGTGAAATAATATTAACAATATTAAGTGGAAGCCTGGCATGAAAATCCTCGTCATTAAGATTTATATACTATCTCTGAATAGAATTTGCCATTCTATAATGCAAATGTACTTTATAAATGTAAAAACCTAGAAAGGAATTGTTAATTTTTCAGTGGAAATCTGAAACAGAGATAATTTACATAGCACATTGGAATGAATTAAATTAGTAATTATAAAAGGAAATGATAAGCCTCCAAGAATACTGAGTACCATGAAAATAAATCTGAGGATCAAATGCGCAAGTGATGCCTGACTGTACTGCATTTGCAATGTTATTTCACAGCCACTTCTCTCCAAGTCACAGTTGTTTATGCTAAGCAGCTATCTACTGTAGTATGCAACTCATATACCGGGTATGTCTACCGGGTAGACATCCACACAACCTACAACTTTCTACAACATCAGGTTTGTTGGCATATTGCATAACATAGATATTGCATATTGTATAACATAGATTAACTCTGGTGCAAACATCGGGAGGCACATTTCTACTTTTCTGTTGTAGGTGTCATTGCAACTTGTTTTATGGGTCCATACTAGATGATGAAGTAAGGGGGAAGATTGTGACATAAATGGGTAGATCAATGTAATAAAGGGGGCAGGACCAGGATGTAAGTGAACTGGGTAGGCATGGTTACAGAGCTGTCGGGGGATATTGAGGGAGGGTTGATTGGGGCAGATCAGGGGTGAGCCAAATTTGGAAAATCACAAATTTTCCAACAAGACAGGGGACAACTCTAATTGAAGCACTTCTGCAAAAAAGAACTTAAGAAAAAAAACATAAGACATAAGACATGGTACTGCAGTTTAAAAACTACTGTATAGATTTTTTTTATAATATATACAAACAAATATAATAATTATCTCAGCTGAGCTTTACAAAATGCTCATTTTGAGTATACTCTAATAAATATTTGGTGGGGTTCGGCCTTCCTGGTTCCAACACCTATGCAAAAATAAATTTAAACTGGGAAGCCTGGCGGGATCACAAGCCGTTTTAATTTTAGCACATTTACTAAACACTTTCCTGACAGTTAGGAAAGTATTTAATGAACTGACACATTTATCAGCACAGCTACATGTGACAGTTCATCAGAGTGTGTTAATTGTTTTAAGCAGTCAAACACCATTCTGCTCTGCAGGGTGTTAGAACTCATCAGTGGAGCTGATCTATAAGACCCCTCCAAATCCTCAATTGTGGATGGAAATTGCAAGTAGGTATTAAGAAACAAAAAAAATTATTCTAGCACATAGAAGACGTAAATTTGAACCAATTAATATGATTTTTTACTAATCATCATTAAATCATCATCATCCTCTGTGCTGCCAATATTATCTGTATCTAATACAACTTTACTGTTCAGCACTGAACATGTTAAAACTTTTTTTGGATTTATTTTCCAAATGGAGAAGAATGATATACACAGAGTAGATTAATGTACTAACCTTTGATCTGTAGAAACATGAGTCTGAATTACAGTTGTGCTGAATTTAACCCTCACTTGCCTGGAAAGGAAAAAAAAAGTATGGTATCTTTATAAAAATAGATTTTCTCTCCCTACTGAAGACATTCTGTAACTGCTGTTCTTCCTGTGGATGGAAAGATCCTAGGACAGAGCAATGACCTGGACTCCAAGCATTAGGAGATTTAGACTTTTAAACATGGCATTTCTTCTGTAGTGTTTGACCCCTTAAACCATGCTTTGCAGCTCTTGTTTGAATTATCTAGACAAAATAGCCAGCTCTATCTCATGTAGCTGAATAGTAAATACTTGTATGAATTCTTGTAAAGAATTTAGGTTTGAAAGAGTGCAATTAATTATCAAATGGAGACCTCATTTCTCACGTCTTATCACCAAGATTAGAGGCAAATGTTAAAGCTAAGCCAAAGCAATATATTTTTAATAAGCAGAGAAATGTCTACAGGATTGGTCTATTCAGATTCAGGAACCACTTTTTATTTTCTGGAGCCCCACACAAAAAAAAGAACAAAGTATAAAGGATGCATCTGTAATTTACTGGAATACCAGAAGAGCTACATTACAGATCATCTACATTGCAAGTTTTGTGGGGGCAGGGACTCGTTTTTTATCCATTTTAACACCTGATATAACAAGGGCTGTCATCAGGGGGTGCTGAGACAAGTCCATTAATTGGCCATGTGAGAGGGGAGGGCCCTGAAAAATAAAAAGGTCCAGTTGAGGCCCCTTGAAGGAGTTAGACTTGAGGAAAGGAGTTTGGGAGAATTGTGTGCATACTATTGATGTTTTGGGGCATGGATGGGTGGACTAGGGGTGTGACATAGAATTTGGCAATTCATTTTGTTTACTTGGATGGCAAGGCACGACACCCAGGGGGCACCAGAGGGCTGTGGACTAATAACTGGAGCCACCTGGGCTACCAAAGTACAATGGGGCCCCATGAGTTCTGGTGGCAACCCTGAATGTAACTGTATATTTTTATAATGGAGCTACTTCCATAGCTTGCAAATGAGTTAAAATGTTTATTGTTCAACTATGGATTATATACAGATAAGGTGACACATTACCAACACATCTACTGTCAATATAAAATCTTGAGAAGAGATATGCCATGTAATGTAAACCTGCTTGTTCTTTATTTTAGTTTTTTTCTATAATTTAGTTTTCTTAACCATAATCCTTATTCTACAATGTTAAAAATATATAACCATGTTCACCCTGTTATATTAACCAATGTTAATACAGTATGTCATATACCGAATGCAACAATATGTATCAAATACCGTGTCATGTAACTAATGTTAAATAACCTTTTATGCACTCATGATCATGAACACTGTACAAGAAACATAAGAAATGTGAAAACAAATAAAAATTTATTGAAAGAAAAAATGTTTATTGTTCAATCTACACATACCTCTTATCTGTTCTTCCAGTTCTTTTCTTATCTGCTTGCTGGTATCACTGACCCGGTAACCAAAAATACAATTTTTTTGTGAGGCTACCTTTTAATTGTAAATTTAAGTTTTTTTGTTCCATTTATTCCAATCTGGTAAAAATATAACATTCTTCCTATATTTGTTATGTTTACCAATCAGGTGGAAACCCAAACCTGCATTGTTGCTACGGAAAAATTTAAAGATAAAATGGAGTTGTAGCACAACAATGTGAATTATTAAATACATGAATGGTAGTTGCAAAATAGTGCTCATTCATGCTTGACCTACATCACCTTGCACTGGAATAAAAATCAGGCATAAGGTGCAGAGTGCAGTGGCTGCGGATGCAGGGAAGCTCTGAGCTTTTCACCTTCCATAAGGCATCTGATTCCTAACTTGTGCATC
>CM044432.1:54651691-54676431 GCA_024363595.1 Xenopus borealis | reverse complement strand
TCAAATGCCTCCATTGCCACACAGCAGCTTATTATATAAACTATAGTAGTGTTTCTAATTTGAAGTAAAAAGTTCAGTTTTACCCATGAAGGACAACAGTACATAATATTTTAATTTACTTTAAAATTACTTTAATTACTTTAAAACACTTTCATTATTTACTTTTCCATTAAAAAGCACAGAGTTAAAAATGGAACACTACTATTACTCTTTATAGTTAACACCTTTTACTGGGACAACAAAGTTATTATTCCTGGGTGTGGCTTAAGTCCAAACACCTTCCTTATGTCATCTTGACTTTCACAAGATTTTGTATTTTGTGCAAATAGTCATTTCAGAAGTTAAATTGACTTTTAACCATCTGAAATGACTACATTAATAATGTCACAAATCTAAATGGAAATTTTAAAATTGTTTGAGCATCAAATCACCGAAAGATTTTGGTGAAGGGAAAATCTTATTTAATGTGTCAGCCAATATGCCGCTAGCAAATGGAAAATCCAGAAAAAAATGTGACATTTATTTAACCACCTCAAGTCAGACTTAGCAGTGTTTTCAAAAGATTACTTTGCTGGGATAATGCGAATGTCATGTTTTCCTATGTTACAAGATAATTTTGCCTTTGCCTGAAAATGGAAGATGATCTGCCCCCCCTTTTTCATTTCCTGTCTTCTTAGATTCTTGTGTTACTAAAATATTTTTATTACAGAAGAACTTGAAGCAATAGACATTGTTTGCAATAGGATTACTTGTATTCCCCTTAAGTTGAACTTCTGTAATGAAATCCACTTACAGGCATTCCATTGTGCACCATGTTAGCTCACTCGTTCCAGGGAAACTTGACCGATGACTACATTTTCGTTCTTACACGGCATTGCGAACTTGTTCATCTGAGATATTTCAAACACTTTTTTTCAGCATTAGACCATTAGCCTATGCTTGACAGAATTATGCAACTAATTTAAAAAAATGCCTTTCTTTTTCTTCTATATCACCATATATGTCCCCATTTGTAATATAAGGCACAAAGATGCCCAGGAAAGTATCCCATGGCAACAAATAACATGTTTGCTTTAAAATTATTGATCACGAAATGGTATCTGCCGACTGGTTGCTGTAGGTGACAGTAACAGTTAAAACTCTGCACCTTCTATTATATATCTTTGAATTGGTTACTCACAGCCCCCTAAGCCTTTATTAGATCATTATGACCTACTGACCAAAAATAGCAAGACCTTTCAGTGTGTGAATGTTTACTAAAGATACATGACATAACCAACACAGAATGTTATAACTATTTGCTTGGACTATAGCCTCTGTGCAATTATTAGTGGCAGTATCATTATTTACTAAAACTACACAAAAGAGATGGGGCAAAAAAATTGAGCATACATGTGCTATTTTGCCACTGAAGCTACATGGCACAAGGCAATTGTACTCGAGACAACATATACATTATGGATGCATTTGTTGACCCTTAAATAAATACTGTGAGCAAATGGGTCCATTTGTGAAGTGGTTTCACAAATAGACCCAGGTTATTATAAGATAAGAAAAAAAAATAAGATAAATAACAATATAGAAATACCAAGGCTGTCCCATACTAACATGGTGTAATTATAACAGGAGTTTCAGCAAACCTTAGCCAGATTAATAGGACCCTAATGTGAACATAAAGTCCTCCTGTGTCATAGCATCCTTCAGAACATCCTCCTGAAATCTCAAAGGCATACAACTGAGAAACGAGTAATAAGCACCCAGGTCAGCAAAGTTTTACATTACCTAAATCATAACTAAAATACCAAATGATATGCTAGAAACATCACTAAAGTCTTGCAGTATATGTGCGGAAGGTCATTGCTACTTCTTCATAACAGTCTGTGGAAAGGCTTAGCTTGTTTATTTTGCTGCAGAGGTTTCTATGGCATCCCATCACAACATGTCACTGCCTGCAATATGTTTCCATATTAAGCCGTGTTCATGTAAAGATTTAGACACAAGCTTTAGAATCTTAAACGAGCACCCATCTTCCTACTGACAGGGTGCAGTGTCACAAGTCTTCATTCCCAATGATTGAGCTGCACATTTTCCAGTTACTGCAAACAACTGGCATTTGGCAGAATAAAATATTTAAAAAGAATAGTATAAATTGATTACAGTAGCAAGCCCTCACCTTTGCCTTTATCACAGGAATCAGATGTATGCTTGGGAGTTCACAGCTAAATGTCTATAAATGTTGAGATATTGCCTGGAATTTGTAAAAAAAAATGGCTTTGACTGTTTGCAGAGCTAAGAACCAATCAAGATTCCAACATCTTTATTATTATCTATAGTGAGCATGTAAGTGAGAACATTCCAAAGCAGCATTAAAAATGAGGCTCACATACAGAAAAGCCATATAAATTAGATTATTGCTTGAGAGATTACAAAAATGGCAGCCCCATCAGCTGTATCAGTAGCTTTAGAAGCTGTAGCTGTATCATTGCTGTCTATATAAATTTATTATTGAAATTAAAGGTAGAGGGCTCACTTTTATTTAAAAAAAAGTTGAAAACGCTTAATCAATCTCTGGTTGCCCTATTCGCCAAAACGATGTGATCTTCAAATCAATAATGTACCGCAGAAATGTTTACCATTGTTGATTATTTTTGTATCAAGCTTGCCAATAAAAACTTTAAAGAAAAGGTAGAGGGCTATAAATGATCATATTCTTCATGGTAATATACAGGATTTCTGTTTGTATAAGGGTAATTGAGATATCCTTGTGGTACTAGGAATATACTGCATTGCTGCTCGTTGCTTGTAGAAGTGGACATTCAGTACCTGTAGCTGTATGGATGAATAAGTAGGAAGAGCATCCATGTTTATATTTACTGGGACTAGAGCTAAGAATGATCACTTTTTCTGACAGGAAATTAATTTTTACATTGAAATATAGCTGTGTGCATTAAAATAATGTGGCATTCAGTAAACCCCATTTATACATTTTGTTTACCTTGTATTCTTTTTTATGGTGACGTTTCTGCATGATTTGGATTGGCCATGCATGCATTTTTACATTTAGGGGGTTATTTATTAAGGTCCGAATTCTGAAAATCCGAAAAATTTGTGTTTTTGTTTTTTGTTTTTTAATAGGCCTTTTTTAAAATCACAAATTTTCTGTGATTTATTAAACCTGTAGGATGATAAACTCTGAATATTATAATTCGGCATATAAGTCAATGGGAGAATCAATGGTTAATGAGAGCGATGGAGGGGAGGGTGACAGGAGGTAGGGGGAGAACGACAGAGGGGTGTGTGATGGAGGGAAGAAAGGGGAGTAAGACTGAGGGGTGCGAATACAGACTAGGGGTAGAAAGAAGACAATTTTAGAGGTAGCTGTCCAGTGCCCCCCTATCATTGCACCCTAGGCAGCTGTCTCTTCTGCTACCCCTAGTTCCAGCCCTGCGGGCAGGTGGAGGTTAAAGAGGAGCAGGATCCAATAATTGTGCCCTCAGGGTGGCGTGACTTGCCACTGAGGAATGGCCGCATGATCAGAGAGCTCTGAACGGCTACCATCGGCAAAGGCCTTCTAAAACCAGTAAACATGGGAAAACCTAACAAAAGCAGAACAGAGAAAGATAGGACAATGGTCAGGAAACAACTGATGTCCTAACAAGACCTGGCCCTGCTGTTTGTGCAGAAAAAAATCAGACTGCACGCTGCAGATAGAGACAGAGTGCAATACTACAGATCCCAAAAGTGAAATGGAAGATGAGTTAAACCAGTGTCGGACTGGGACACCAGGGGCGCACCCAAAAACCTTAGACCACGCAGCGGCGCGATTTTAAAAGTCGCTCAAAGCGCTAACTAGCTATTCGGGAGATTTGGGGGCGATAAGTCGCGGCGATAAGTCGCCAGGCGACAGATTTCCCCCGAATCTCCCCGTCTGGCCTTAGCCTTACAAAAGTTGCAACTACTCCAGATGCATCTGTCAGGCTGGACAACAGAGACTAACAGCTCCCAGATGCCCAACTTCGAGCTACAGGGAGGATGGGTAACACATTGTACCCCCAGACAGACCCCAAGAACACCAATGGTTCATTTGACTTCGAATTTCCCTATAATACCAAATTATTAAGGCCTACTGGTGGCTAGACCTACCATTGAGATGACAAACTTCTGTACAGTCCCTTCTTGACTGACAACCTCGCCCCCCACCCCCCCAATCTATTATGGACGCAACATTTTTTAATCAGAATTGGGCTGACACCCCTTATATCTCTGGTTTGTCCAGTTGGGAACGCAATGTTCCCAACTTTTGTCCCCAAGTTTCCCTCCACCTTGGAAAGGGTAATAGCAAGCACTACACCACATGGTTATGATACACAGGTTGTGATTACTCCCATAAGCTTAGGCTTTACATACTACCTAAATCAGAATGGAATGTGCCTGCCAAACGTTGCCAAATACTGAATGCAAGAGGCAAGAGAATATCCAGACTCTATTAAAAGAAATTGCAATACTGCAGCAAACCCATAAACAAACTATAGCCATAGCCATAGACACACTGACCATACTGGAAAGCAAAAGGCTCCAATTGAAATCTATACTTAATCAATATTCCTATAGAGCTTACCTAAGATGTAAGCAAAGGTCATACAAGATGGGAGATAAAGCACTTCACCAGTATACTAAAGAAACTGCAACCAAGTACAGGTCCAGCCCACTGTGTGGGAAAATACCGTAGAGATACAAAGATTACCGAATAGGCCGCTATCACAAATGTACAAATTGCTGCAAAGCAATAAAATGATTTTGATGCATGGGAAAGAGAACTAGACATTACTTTATCTCTATTGCAGTCAGAGAGTTGCTCTACAAAATCACCACCAGGTGGTACTATGTACCTGTAAAACTGCATAGCTTCTTCCCATCTGCCTCTAAGCTTTGTTGGAGATGCAACTCAGACTCCGGCACCTTTAGGGTAGGGGCAGATGGGTAGATTCAGGGAGATCGCCTGGCGACTAATCGCCTCTTCTGACGGGCAACAATATCCCCAAAATGCCTTTCCCCTTCCTTCAGTCTGCTGTAATGAAGAATCACCTGTGCTAATGCACTCGCGGCACTTCAATTTCTGAAGTTGCCTCACGAGAAAAATTTAGGCAACTTCGGAAATCGAAGCGCCACGAGTGCATAAGCGCAGGCGATTCTTCAACACAGCAGACAGAAGGCAGGGGAAAGGCAGTTCGGGGAGATGATTAGTTGCCAGGAAAATAAATCTCCCTGAATCTGCCTGTATGCCCCTTCCCTTAAACACATTTGATTTACTTGCCCTGCTATCACTTCGTACTGGGTTAAAATCTGCAAAGCTATCAATAAAATAACAGGGAAAAAGCTCCACCACTAGACATCCCCCCTCATACTATTCCACATCGACAGCAATAGTCATTCCATGATGACTGATAGCCTAACTCTGCACTTCCTCCAAACCACACTAGCTATGATTCCGAAAAGGTGGAAATCACCTAAGCCTCCATTAGAAATTGAATGGATGAACTTGGGGAAGAAATGACCTGCTTATTACATAATAAGCTAACCCAATATAATCACACGTGGAAACCTTGACTCATTCATCTTAAGATGGTAAGATAAGGTTTAGGCCAGAATCTTGATGTGTGATAGTAATTATATAACCTATACAACAGTCTTACACTCTGTCTATTGTACAGGAACAACTTGCTATAAACCTTGAAAAGCTTATTTTGTACCTGGTTATGCACCTATATAACCTCCCCTTTTCCTTCTGTATACCCTTCCTACATTTAATACCTGAAAAATCAATAAACAAAGATTTACAAAAATAATTGTGCCCTCGGACAAGAGAAGTTTACATAGTAATCAATAGGCATTAGTGGGGCAGTGCACTGGATGAGTAATACACCAGAGAATGAGCTAATTTGGAAAGAGGAAGACTACTGAGGAGGTGGCGATTGTTAGAGTTGTGAGCAGTTGTGCATGTTTCTAAATCCTGAAAATAGATTGGCACCTTCAAAGCTGATGGTTCTTTGAAAAATAGTTGATTAACTAATGTATATATATATATATATATATATATATATATATATATATATATAGTATGCAGGAGAATTTAGGGGGACACTGAGGGTTTAAAACAAAAGCTTGAAGTGGCAGCTTCATAACTTCATAACTGAAAGTAACAAAACTAACTTCAGTGAAACATCTTTTTACATTTTAACGACCCCAACATTTATTGAACTTGAAGGTTAGCCAGGACCCCCAGTCATTACTTATAGTACTAGGTCTTGGAGCACCCTCAGGGTCTACTCTCTCTCTATTATCACACTTCTGTCATTAAATAATGTGTGTGTGCCAACTGCACACAGTTGATCTAAGGCTTTGCATCTACCAATGGACTAAAGGGAATCACAGCATACTCTAATCAACTTCAAATAAATACAGTACAGTGTAGCACCATAATGTCTTGTCTTGCTGATGACAGTAATCAAAATGTTGCCTGTAATGAAGCAGTAACCAGTGTGTATATGTAGAATATACTGGCAAGGAATGTTCCACATGTTCCCATACTTCATGACCAGGACCACTAACATGTTTGAAATCCCGTAGAGACATGTTTTTAAATACAGTGTTTACCAAAGCAATTGTGGCATAGTACCACCTTGTGAATTAGGGTTAATTAGCAAACAGGCAGCATAGTAATGATTGCATTGTCATATCATTGCTTGCTTGGACTTGCTAATGGTTCAGCTTAGCTTTAATCCCCAAACCATTAGCAAGTTTATATAAAAACTAACTAAATATGTGATGTGCCCATAATACCTGTAAATAATGGTAAGCCCTCCCTGTCATTCACTTTCTCTGCTACCCAGAATTTATCCTCATCACCAAAGGCTGACATGCTAAGTTTCCATCCTGGTTCCTAAATCAGGAGGGATTTAGGCAAATCTCTTCCTTATGTCTATTAATTGTAGAAGTTGAAGGAAAGAATAAGATGCCTGACTGTGAATTAATAAAATGAAATCCAAGCTAACCATTATGTAGAGTAAACTTTATTTTAGAGAGATGTGATCCCACACAGAAAATATGTATTACATATTTTATTTCCTTTAAGTGTATAATGTATTTAGCCATACTGTGTATATACTGTAAATATAACAACTGTAATTACTTAAATCTATTCTAGGTTTGTAGTCATACAATATTCTTTGTACCAATGATGCTTGATGCTAATATAATTTATGGGGAAAAAAAGATAACAGATAATGTGAAGCCATTTTTTACTATATTTAGAAAAATGCAATGATACCCCTCAACATAAATTAGTTAGGTATCTCCAATGTACAAGGGGTGTATAGCATGTATACATATGAGTGTCAGAGGGAATTAAAGACCAATTATTTTGGGTTAATGTATAAATGGCACATAAACATTATCTCAAGTACCAAAAAGAAAAGTTTGGATTTTTAACAGACGTTTCCCACATAGACACCCTGTGTAAAGCAACCCTTTCCTCTCCTTGTTCATTGTAAAGTTCTAGATTATAGAACTTGAAGTCCCTCTGTGTTCCATATTGGTCGGTGCACAGGTTCTCTGCTTCACAGAGAAATTAAGTAGCAAAATCCATCACTTTAAAAGGTAAGAGAGTAGTTAAATTGCAATGTGAGCCTAAGGGGGGTGGCAAAATCATCCTTGTTTACATAGACAAATTATCACTATTTCCTTTCAATCTGTGAAATTAAATATGTCTGTAAAGATCATTTTATGGAAAGGGGTTATGCACCATTTCTACATAAGATCAGCTGAATGAACAGCATTTGGTTTACCTGTACCCATCAAGACGGATCTAGTGTCCTTTTTCGTCTATCTTAACCCCTTATCTCTTTGCTTGCACATGTGAAAAATGAAATAATCCAGCAACAACCCTGAAATATTTCAAGGAATAAATCAGATGTTTAGAAAAAAAATAAAATGTATATATCATCTCAATATTCTGTTGTCAGTTCCATAATTTATTCCCCACTACAATCAGTCAGTAGCAATAGCATAGCCACTATATAAATACATCTTGTTTATTATTGTTATGTTCAAAATAAAAATTAAAAGCAACAACAATGTTTATGCCATCCGAAATATGATCCGATAAGAAGTAAACTGATTTCCTGCCTGACGTATGTTTAGTAAGCATTCACTGGGGGTCATTTATCAGCACTGGGCAAATTTGCCCATGGGCAGTAACCCATGGCAACCAATCAGATGCTGCATTTATTGTTCTACTTGCAGCTGGCTTCAAAAAGCTAATCACTGATTGGTTACTACAGGTAACTGCCCATGGGCAAATTTGCCCAGTGTGGATAAATGAGCCCCACTGTATTCTTGAGAAGAAAGGACTATGGCTGCGGGCATTCCCGTGGCGAGCGTCCCCTCCAGGCCCTAGTTCCTACTAGACCACCATGGTGAGTCACTACATCCATAATGTAAAAGAACATTAGAGTCTTTGTAGTTAATAAACTTGGCTGTAACCAGCAATGCCAGTCATTGAGCTGTATTAAAAAGGGCTTGGATTCACAGGAGGAGGGGGTCATTCTTCCACTGTACTGAGCATTGGTAAGGTTGGGAAACTTAAAATCGGGACAAATAAAATTTTCCAACTCAGTAAATGCTTATGATGAAAACCCATTTACTTTCCAAAAAGGTTTTGCTGCATTACTGCAGTAACTACTCCAATGGAGTTTGATCAGATTCATTAAATAGTTTGCCAAAATCAAACTATTAATAATAAGTTTCATTATATATCAGTAGAGATATGTATTTCTACATAATAGGTTGCATAATGCAATAGCATATGTTTTTACATTATATTTAAGCATATTATAATAAAGAAAGAAGATTAATTGAACAAGGCATCATTCACAGTCTTTGTTCCAGTATATCAGAAACTTGGACATTAGGTCATCACCATAGCACAGTCAAAACAACATCAAAAATATTTATTTCTATATAAAGGAAGCCACGTTTTTGCAAGTCCTGGAAATTCAGCTTGTGGTTTTATACTGAGCTAAAGAGAAATCTGCAAAAGATGCTTATTTAGAAAGAAAAACCCAATGTGAACCACAAAGAACAATATATATTAGATAAATGCAGAATCACACAAATTACTGGGCTAAATGCTTATGAAGATGTGATATAAGAGGTGACACCAAACCAAAACTTTAATCCTTTGTGATTCAGTTTCACTTATGTTTCATAGACAGTAGTGTTGGATTGTTTTGTGGTTTGCTTTTTGTCTCCTGCCACATAACTGCAATTGTGTAACAATGTTATGACACTTTGGAAGCCATTGATATGATTTGTATTTCTTCTTTTTTATGATTTATGAAGGTTTTCATTCAACCAGGTCATGGTATATCTAGTGGAAGTAAATCTAGAGTAATTGGACTTTTGGAATAATCATTGAAGACATTTCTTAAGTGATGCTGAATGCTACAGGGCAAGACTCAGCTGTTGTTCTACACCTCAAAGACAAGATACACGCCTTTGGAGATAACAATTTTTACATTTTGGACAGAGAAGTCCTCTGGTTTGAATGAGATGTGAAATAGGCCATTCATGTTAAGTTAGAGAAACCATCCTAAACAGAGAAAGGGCCTTTAACCCTCCAGCTCCCCCTTGCTGCGCCGTGTGAGTGCCCATGCTGCGGTGTGTGGGACACAGCGTATCTGTACTTGTGCCAGTGCACCGTGTTTCTGTGCATGCGCTTGTGCACCGTGACTAATGTTACCAAGACATCATATGGATCTGTGCATGCGCTTGTGCACCGTGACTAATGTTACCAAGACATCATATGGATCTGGATCAAGAGCCGGCAGCCACCGGGTTTTTTTTCCAGTATTCCCGTCTGACCCTGCCTTTAACACCACCACCTTTAACGCCACAAACTTTACACACCTCCATTCATGCAACTCTCACAAGGAACACTGGGGCTCATTTATCAACACTGGGCAAACTTGCCCATGGGCAGTTACCTATAGCAACCAATCAGTGATTAGCTTTTTGAAGCCAGCTGCAAGTACAACAATGAATGCAGCAATCTGATTGGTTGCTATGAGTTACTGCCCATGGGCAAATTTGCCGAGTATTGATAAATAACCCCACTGCATGACACCTTTGTAAACCTATTACAGTTACTACACGACATTCACAACTGCTGTCACCTCTCTAGATAGTTACATTGAACCATTGTGATTGGATTTTGCAAGGAATTTCCCATAACAGTCAGTTGAACTGAAGAAGATGCTCGGATGAGCAGTGAATCTTCTTTAATGATTACATTGCATGTCCAGTTGCTCTAGATTTCCGTCTACTAGATACACGTTATTTACTGCATTTAATATTATTATGTAGAATATACTACTACTATTTTCCTCAGATGACAGTGCCCCAGAAATTACCAAAGATAGAAATTCAGCTTTTTTAAATTTTGGCTTTTCTAGTGAAGAAAGAGAGTCTGAGCACTAGGGATGCAGCCTCCCTTTGACCTGCTCTGATGAAGAAAAACTAAGTTTGGAGGGTGGTGTGAAGGGCAGAATCAGCTAGGTGGCCTAAGGGCAGTGCTCAGTGCTGAATCGCAAAGTACATCAGTGCCACGTGAGGGGCAAAAAAAAATTGGTGTAGAAGGTTTCCATTAGAAAATGATTAGAAGGGTCATTTAATAATACACCTGAATGCAAACTATTACTATACCTTGTAACTGTGTCCAAACATGCTCCTACCCTTCTACATGGTTGCCAATGCATCCATCCTAGAGGCTTTCTGATAACTGTGCGCAAGTGCACCTACTGATACTTCAAAACCCTGCAGCTATCACCAGCCTGGACCTAGCAATAGCTCCAGGTTTCCCACAGTGAGATACAACCCTAAGCACACCAGAGTTGCACCCAGTAATACAGGAACAAAACACAATTTTGAGTGCCCACTCCAAAACTGATGCAACCACCACCAGAAGCTGCTAGATACAGCTTGACAAATACAAGAAGTCCTTTACACTCAACCCATTATCAATATATTTAAGACATTGAGACATTTTCTGCCTTAAAGGGGAATTCAACCGCCCCGGCATCATGTTCCAAGTTACAGAAAGCACTGGGTCCCAAGGGTTCCAAATAATGGATCCTATGTCTGTATACATGTGTCAGAAACAGTTGGTTGACTTTACACTGTGGGCACACAATGATTAAAGCATTACAACAGAAGCTTAAGTGTGTGTGTCTGGATATAAATACATGTAATGTGTGTCCAAGTCTCTGTTATTTACACACTCCCAATGCATATAGAATTGGACTTGCTTCACTGCACTCTGACTTGCACATCTGGGCACATTTTACAACAGCTTGATAACAGCAGTAAATCAATGGCACTTTAATGGACTTGTTCCACTGTTCTTTGTTAGGTGGCTAATATGAGTGGAATTTTGCAGATATTCTTTAAATAACTGTGACAGTAGCAACAAATAATTCCAAGGCACATATTTTCATATTTTTCCTAGATGAAGAGGACATCTGCAAATAAGTCCATAGAGTTCTCCCTACTAGTTTAGGAGCACAATAAATTAAAATGATGCGTAAAAACCTTTAGTAACTCGATCTCCCGCTTGGCTTCAGCTTTTTCTTGCTAATTGTACCATATTTTGCCAAACTGTGAGTGGTGGTTTTGTGTGAAGGGCTTGAATGTTTCCCACAGAGCCAAGTTCATGAAAACATTTTACATTACATAAAAAAAAAGATGTCCTAATCCAACCTGAGAATTCAGAATTGATCTTTTTTGGCATCACAGCCCCTTAAAATATACAGTTTTTCATATATTTATTTATTTTCAAAGGCCATTTTAGCAGATTTAGCACAAGGAACATACTGTGGAATTTTTGAACTACACTTTAAAACACATTGGGGCCTCTACATAGGCTCTTCTTCCCAACCACATCATCCAAATCCCAATTCCTTTTTATCTTGTGGTCCAATGAAGAGCTGAGCAAAGAAAGAAACTGTCATTATTTGTCACCATCATATCATCCATGTCTCTTATCGCCATGCTTGAGCATGTACAAAAAGAGGGCGGTTGTGGGAGCACTCAAAAGCTAAGTCTTAGTGCCTGGGGGTTTCCTTCCCCTTTAAGTTGTCCAAGGCAGTAACCAATCAGTGACTTGAGGGAGGGCCACATGTAGGGTTGCCACCTGACCGTTTTTTTACCGGCCTGACCGGTATTTTTGAGGGCTGATTCCAATGTTATAAATAGGAAAAAAAAGTGAAGTACATAGGAAGGCCGGTATTTTTTTTAAGAAAAGGTGGCAACCCTAGCCACATGTTGCTTTTGAATTTGAGCTGAATGCTGAGGATCAATTACAAACTCACTGAACAGTTATGTCCCATGTAGCCCCCATCAAGTGGCTGACTAACTCAGAGTTAGAAAAGCAGGAAGTAGTGTTCTGGCTATTATGTTAGAGTAGACATCTAGTCACTACAGCCTTTATACATTACATTTTTGTCTACCTATATTAGAAACATTTTTTTTTGTCTATTTACCCAGTTTTTATTTTTACACTTAACTGTTCCTTTAAGAAAAACTATGAGTCTAAAATGGTGTAGTAACAGGGATAGGTAAGAGCAATATTTGGCATGATACACGAGCAAAAAGTTGCCTCTGGAATCTCTAACTTCTGGGTAGCGATAATGGTGTTCTGTGTATAAGAGATTGTCAATTTTATATCTTTTGGCGGGCCAGGCTAGCAGGGCGCCCTAGGCAACCCAGCCAACTCTCCCCCACTTAACCCATCGTGTGCGGGGTGACGCGGCGCACTTCTGCACATGCATGGTGATGCTGAGGGCACGAGCGGTGACTCGGCTTGCACATGTCAATGGCTTTCACCCGCGTTCAATAACAAGTGAGTCTGGGCTGGGGGTAGGCCCAGCACCCCCTAATCATTGCGCCCTAGGAAGGTGCTTCTTCTGCTTACCCCTGGTTGCGTCCCTGGTTCACACACTCAATAAATGGGGAATTGCATTTTGCAATTAAATATTGTGTGAAAATTGCCAACTTTAATTGGAGATATTTTTTTTCAATCTGTTTCAAGGCAGATACATTTTTTTCCCAGTTGAAGTTTCACTATGTGCACTGAGCACTGACACGACTTAAAAATGTCCTAAAATCAGTCACAGAAATCTGTAGCATTTTCCAAAATCATGTCTTATGATTACGCCATTGTAATCTCATGAAAAACAAGCGCTGCTTTTTCATGTTGTTTTAACAGCAGCATATCGGCCTACTTTTATGTAGTGAATTTTACTTTTATTCCACTTCTGTTATAAAAAGTCCGCTTTCTGCTATGCTATTGATACATTTGTCAAATAACAAGTCTAGTTCTTGATTATATTATGCAACACTGACTCCCAGTGGCGACAATTTAATACACATCACAAAACAAGGCAGCTAAAGCATATATCTCAGGAATGATCTATTTCAGTTAAACAGTAATTTTTTTGTAATCATCAATTTATGCAAAATAATTGACCAATCAGGGATCAGCTTTCATAATTTATGCAAAATAACTGACCGATGAGAGCACAGCTTACATTATTTATGCAAAAAAAAGGCCAATGAGAGCACTGCTTTTATAACTTATGCAAAATAATTGACCAATAAGGGATCAACATTCATAATTTCTGCAAAATAACTGACCAATGAGAGCACATCTTAAATAATTTCTGCAAAATAATTGACCAATGAGAGCACAGCTTTTTATAATTTATGCAAAATTATTGATCAATGAGGGAACAACTTTCATAATGTATGCAAAATTATTGACCAATGAGAGCAAAGCTAAAAATAATTGTCCAGTAAGAGCACAGCTTTTATAATGTATGCAAAATAATTGACCAATGAGGGAAAAGTTTTCATAATTTATGCAAAATATTTGACCAATGACATCACAGCGTACATAATTTATGCAAAATTCTTGACCAATAAGAGCAGATCTTACATTATTTATACAAAATAATTGACCAATGAGAGCACAGCTTTTATAATTGATGCAAAATAATTGACCAATGGGGAATCAGCTTTCATAATTTATGCAAAATAATTGACCAACGAGAGCACATCTTATAAAATGTATGCAAAACAATTCACCAATGAGAACACACCTTACAAAATTTATGCAAAACAATTCACCAATGAGAGAACATCTTAAGTAATTTATGTAAAATAATTGACCAAAGAGAGCACAGCTAACATAATTAATGCAAAATAATTGACCAATGAGGAATCAGCTTTCATAATCTTTGCAAAATAATTGACCAATGAAGGAACAGCTTTCATAATTTATGCAAAATAATTGGCCAATGAGAGCACACCTTGTATAATGTATACAAAATAATTGACCAATGAGAGCACAACTTACATAATTTATGTAAAATACTGACCAATGAGGGATCAGCATTCATAATTTATGCAAAAGAATTGACCAACGAGAGCACAGCATACATAATTATTACAAAATAATTGACCAATAAATAAGAGCACAGCTTACATCGTTTATGCAAAATAATTGACCAATGAGAGTAAAGCTTTTATAATTTATGCAAAATAATTGACACATGAGAAACAGCCTGCTTGCTGTTCTGCAACATATGGTGCATATTCCTGGTTCAGACACTCAATAGATTTAAGAAAGGGGAATTGCATTTTGCAATTAAATATTGTCTGAAAATTGCCAACTTTATCAGGACAGTTTTTTTCAATCTGTTTCAAGGTGGATACATTTTTTTCAGTAAAAAGTTTCACTATGTGCACTCATCATTGACACAAACTATAAAACGTTCCTGAATCAGTCACAGAAAACTGTAGCAATTCTCCAAATCGTGCCTTATGTTATGATTATGACATTGTCATTTTATGAAAACAAATGCAGCTGTTTTTTATGTTGTTTTAACAGCAGTGTATCAACCCACTGTTATTTTGGTTTTATTAATCTTCTGTTTTAAAAAGTCCACTTTCTAAAAGTAGGGGTCCCCAACCCCCGGGCCGTGGCCCACTACCAGGCCACAGACATACCTGAACTGGGTCTCCGAGCCGAGTCTGCATTTGACGTGGACAAACCGAATTTATTGCTGATGCACCGACTTTGGACAGACCGATTTTAATGCGGACGCACAAAATTTGGCACTAGCACAACCAAATTTTATGTGAGACACATGAAATTTGACGCTGGCGCACCCGAATTTGACGAATTTTGATTCAAAAAATTTGAATTTAAAATAGCAAATCCTTTATTAAGAAATAACTTACAGAAACTCCACTTCCTGTCCTCTTCAGAAAAGGCGAAAGGGCGACCATCCATCCAGCAGCGCTCGATTTCTCCTCCCTGGCTTGCCTCACCCTCGCTCCTCCAGCTCATGCCGCTCTGGCCACACTGACACTGCAGGTCCAGGACTGATCCAAAAGCCTCTCCTCCTGGTTGGGACTGAACCTGTCGCTGCCCAGCTCCTCCATCACCAGCCCACAGTACTGGAAGAATGAGTTGAACTTGGAAAAAACATACACTAGCTACATGGATCCTGTACTCAAGTGAGACAGAATACAGAACAAAGGATTGGCCAGACATTATATACACTCTGTTAAACAAATATTCATGAGAAGGGAGGTACGGATATGGGAAAACTAAGGGAGTAACTGCAGATGTGCTTCAAGGATGATTCGCCTAGGCACAAGAATACTAAAACAAAACAGAATACTGATAAGAACCCATTCAGATGTTACACATAACCTTGATACATTTTCTAGAAGGGCCTCAAGGGCACTTTGAAACCGTTCATTCAACTAAGGGGGGCCAAGCATGGCCTGCAAAACGTTTCCTCCACAATACTATATTGTGAGTAAAAAAATATGTTTATTAAAATGTGGGTACCAACTGTGCAGCTGTAGTCTCACTGCAGTGCTTCTAATCCTTGTTTCTGAATTTAGTCTAAGGTTCTTGTTTAACTATTATTGTAAAGCACTACTTAACAAATTGGTGCTGGACAATGAACAGAATATGATGCCTAGGCATTTTCCTTTTACAAGATAAACAAATAGGCATTATCTAGTGGGCATCTTTATTGCCATCTTTTTTCTTTTCCAAAATGGTGCCTTCTGCAATCTAATTGATTTAACACAATTCAGTCTAGCATTAACAAGCAACAAATTGCAAGTCCCACTAGTAGATTGTAAATTCTATTTTAGGGGCCTTTGATGTTCTTTAGTGATCTGTGTTTATAAACAGTTTGCATGTTTTCAAGCAGTATCCCCCAACCAGTGGTTCAGAGACAACATGTTGCTCACCAAACCATCAGTAACTAAAAAGCAGTTGCTTATTTTAAGGCTTGGATGTAAGTTTCAATTGCATAAAACCTATGTGTACTGTCAAACAGATACTCCTGTAGGATCCACATAGGGGCGTCCAAATAGCCAATCACAGCTGGTGTTGCTCCATGATTCTTTATACATGTGAATGTAGCTCATGGGTAAAGAAGGTTGGGGACCCTTGCTTTAAAGAATATACAGTAGTACTTCTAATGTACAACACTTAAAAATATGCATACATGCACTTGCTGATAATAGCAATTTAGCCAATATATGCTTTGAAATCAGTGAATAAGTTACTCTTGGATTTAAATAAACACACTTACTCAAATTAAGCTTAGCCTTGAAGTTTGTCTTGACCCAGAGCAAAGCTATTTAAGTCAAGATAGTAACTAGGGTAGCTTTATTTGGCACAAAAAAATGGCACAGAGATTTAAAAAAGTGAAGTATTAAATACATAAGAGCTTTCCGACATTTTAATCTTTCCCATTTTAAATGAAAAAAAATTGAATTTGGAGTTTATGAGAGTTTTTAGAAACTCCCATAACCTCAAAATTTGATGCTTGATAAATCTGCCCCCTAGTGTGTGGTCCTTTTTGCACTATACAAACGTCAGTGTGCAACAATACTTTTCACTTATGTTGTTACCCAGAGTAGAGTGCACCTGAAGCCACAAAGTTAAAGATCTCCAATGTTGTACGAACTTGTTGATTTAAATAGCATCGTGAAAAGATAATTGATTTTTCATATCACTTTTGCTGGTTACATGGTCACACTTCTTGTGGTTTCCTTATAGTTTTGTGTCTTCAGGTTTAGGAAAACTTCAAGCCTTGATTTAAGTTAGCACCACCATAAATCATGTGTGTGTCAGGCAGAAGTTGATTATTTATCTCCTGGAATGGAGGACAAATGGAGCACAAAAAGATCCACCTTCCTCTATAAAGGCAGCACTGCATCAACAGTAGACAGAAGCTGAGCAGCATGCAGGTGAAACCAGGTACTTATTTCAGGAAGGAAAGACAAGGCATGCCAAAGGCCACAAAATACTGTATAGCCTTGTTTTCACAATATCCTTATGGAAGGCATTAAGTAGAGTTCTCTTGCACTGCTCTCTGCACATTGCACCAGAATTTAATCCAGTGCAATTTGGCCAGAGCACATCTTGCACCACCAACAACATTGGCTTAAGTGCTCCATTGACTCTATGTGACTGAATTTCCCCACAATGCATGGGTGCCTTCCTTACCTTCAGCTTTCCTAAATACATTGGTCAGCACAAAATATACAACAGTGCTGGGCACTGACAAAACCTAGAAAACATACATATACAAATACATTTGAACATAACTTTCCTGCAGTATCAAATACATGCAATATTTTTTTTTTAACTTAAAAAAACTGAGGAAAGTGCCATCTGTTTCTGCCGGCAGCCATTATTTATTACAACTATTCTAGACTGATCAGGTTATAGTCTCCCGAAATAACTACTATTTGAACATTTTAGTAAAATATATTAAGATGTGAGGATTAGTACTGAATGCATCTCAAGCTGCTAGTAATCCCTTTCACATTGTATATCAACAAAGGTCTCAATACAAAATCGGAAAATATGATATCACACAAAAAAATTGAAATATGAGCTGCACATTTGTCAGGGCTTGTAGGTCATGTGACAGCATTATATTTATATGTTTGAATTCAATAGGCATGCAAAATTGCACATCAAAGGGAAGTCATTTGCCATATATTTTAGTAACATTAAAGAAACCAGATGCTTATATTTTAATATAAAAAATTGGAATACAACATTGAGTAAATTATATTGCTGAGATATTTATTCCTGTGGAGAGAATCTTTACCCAAGAAAGGTGGTTGTTACAATAACATATCAGAAGATAAGGGAGCAAGTTAAAAAATTATGAGTTTTACTTGAATTCGCATAACATTCTCCCATTTTTTTTAGTTGCCTAACAGGGACGGGCAAATTTTTTCACCTCGTTTCGCCAAGAAAATTACGCCCATAGACTTTAATGGGCATCTGCCACATTTCGCCCGTGGCAAATTTTTGTCAAAGCAAATTGGCCAAATTCGCACATCCCTAGTGCCTGATAATATATATTCCTTACTTCTCAAAGAGGAAGCAATTGTTAAACTCTACAAGGCATTTTCTATAGGGGACCTCAGTCTCACATGGATCCACTGTTAGATATGTTACATTTTATGCCAGTAATGTCCAACTTGTATCCCTTTAGCTCTACTGGGAACTGTAGTTCAAAATGAGCCAAGGGATTCTGGTGCGCAAACATTAATGATTTGAGGTTTTCCAGCTTCTTCAATCACTAAGCTGGCAACCTGGTAAGCACAAGGTTAGGGAACTAGGGGGTATATTCATGAAAGAGTGAAGTTAAGAGTGAAGTTCCACCACTAGAGTGAAATTCCGCCGCTCTCCATTCATTTCTATGGGATTTTTAAAGGCGTATTTATCAAAGGGTGAACTTTCTCTTCACCCATTGATAAATGGGCCTTTCAAAATTCCATAGAAGTGAATGGAGAGCGGCGGAATTTCACTCTAGTGGCGGAACTTCACTCTTTGATAAATTTACCCCTAGGACAGGGGTGTCCAAACTTGGCCCTCCAGATGTTAAGGAACTACAAGTCCCACAATGCAATGAAGGAGTCTGTCAGCCACAGTCAGGCAAATGCATTTTGGGACTTGTAGTTCCTTAACAGCTGGAGGGCCAAGTTTGGACACCCCTGCCCTAGGACTTTGCAAAGATGTTACTGAATTACTTGCCAGGGTCAGAGGGCATATTTCAAATTATAATGTGGACCTGCTGTACTCTCATGTTCTGTTCAGTGTCACATAGCTATTTCCAGCTCATAAAAAAAAGAATAATTAGGATTCCAGTGAAATATGAACATTGGGTTTACAACAGTTATATATATCCCATACATTTGGTTTCCAGAGATTTTAATCTCCGTTATGCATGTCATCAGAAATATGTTGGCTATTACATTTATTATACAGATTTGTGCACTGTTTTTATATGAATTAGTTAGAAGAATGAACTTTGTTTCTTCTAATAAACAAACAACCACACATAAGAGCACAGTGCAATGTTTAAAGTGCAGAGTTTGGTGTTTAAAAGCCAAAATTCCGACCCCCCCCAGAAATTAACAATAATAGTGGACATGCACTAATATCCATTTGCTCATGATCCACCAATTAGCGTCCCTACTGGTAAATCATGTGCTGATTGTAACACACATTTCCCCCCCTGGATTTGAATTTAAATTGGTACACTTTCAGTGCACTACATAATAAACGCAGTAGCTACCAATTCACTTGGAACAATCAATTGTGGCTAGTGAGGCAGCCCTCAGACAAATCCCTGGAATTACCACCAGATCCAGACTGAGAAAATCATATTTCCGTCATGCATTTTTATTTAATTCATGAGAGCAGGCTGAAGGGACTGAATTGGTGCAATAAAAACATAAAATAGTGCGATAATTTCTGTGAAATCTTACACCTCCCAGGAGTAGACATTCCTAACAAAATGAGATAGATTAAGAGGAAAATGTATTGAGAAGCTGTAGGGCAGCAATGAAAGGCCTTTATGATGAGTTGGAGCCTTACCTACAGCCACTAACACATTTTAGGTGCCTTGGGCAGGTCCAGAATACACTTCATACTGTGATGAGGAAGTTTCCCAGGAAAATGAATGACTTGAATACTGTAAAAAGAGACTTCTCTGTCTGTGGCATCCCATAATGTCCTAGGTGCTATAGATTGCATTATTAACGGGTGACAATATCATGTCTTAAAATAGAGCATGCTATAAAATACTGCACAGAATCCACTGAAAATGGAAAAGTTATACACTCCCAAGTGAATGTATTTACTTGCCTGAAACCCCTGGCCGGTGCACCTATCAGCATAAAACTGCACCAGCCTGGGTTATTCCAGCAAGCACCACGGAGCGCTCCTCTTCCTGCTTCTTCTTTATTATTGCGGCTGTGCATGTGCATTAGAGTGAACTTTAACTAAAAGGTTGGCTTTTTTCATTCTACTGCACATGCATCTGCCCCGGGACATTTGAAGAAAGAAGAAGCCGGAAGAGGAGCAATCCGTGGTGCTCACTGGTAGAAACCTTGGCCGGTGAAGTTTTCTGCTGATAGGAGCACCGGCCCTGGGTTTCAGGTAAGTAAATACATTCACTTGGGGGTGCGTAACATTTGGCACCCACAAGTGGTAAACAACTTTGGTTCTCGGACAAGTGAACTTTTAGTTTGTGTTATCCACTGGATGTTCTGTGTGGATACAAGTTGGTTCAATATCTTCTTCTAAGTTGGTTACACACACACTAAGAAAAAAAGCAGAGGCAAGGAAAGAGAAATGTATTACATGAAAATTTGAAGTTGTGGAGATACAGTACCACTGTAAATTTCTAATGCCTGATTTGAGGGACACCATACCTTAAAATCCTGATGGAGGCAGGAGAGACTATGGCAAACTTCCAAGCTTATCCTGCAGGACTTTCCAGTTTGCAGATCCAGACATGGGAGGTTGTTTAGAGAATGAACAACATTGTCCAAAATTTTGGGCCAGATTCAATCTGATGAGAAAAGCGTATCTTCTAATTCAATTCCAGATGCAAATCAATTAGCAAAAAATTCTTAAAGATCTTGATAAATCCATGTGAAAGATATTTATGACACACCACTCAAGTCACATCATTACTATAATACTATGTCCTGGAAGGAAATAAAAGGGTTAAAATAATTGGGGGAAATTGTTAAGTGATTAGCCCAGTGATAAAGGTGGCACTGTCATCCAAAAATAGGACAGATTATTATATGAATGTATTAGGTTACTGGGAGATAGGAATTGTTACCAACTCCTAATGGGGATCCCCCCGAAATGAGATGAGATTTAGGGCTAGGCCAGACGGGGAGATTCGGGGGCATTTTATCGCCTGGCCTTAGCCTTATGAAAATAAAGTAACCTTATAATTCCCACATTTGACAAAATACCCCCTATAGTGTCAGGTATAGGAAGTTTCACAGAACCCTCCTTTGTTTAGAGTGATGAGATCCTAAAGCCATTGTACCTAGAATCTCCATGTATGCTGTTAGACAATAGCAAAAGAGGGTCAGTTTATGGCAGCCACATTACAAGACCATGCCAGGACACCCCTGCCAATGAAATCTTCAGAGCTCATGTAGGTGCAGTCAATTTAAAGGAAAAGAATTACAGGGAGCTGGGATTTTAAAGGGCAAGGAAAGTGTAAAATAGAATAAGGCTAGAATTGCTGTATTTTGTATACTAAACATAAACATGAACTTACTGCACCACAAGCCTAATCAAACAAATGATTTATGCTTTCAAAGTTGGCCACAGGGGGCTGTCATCTTGTAACTTTGTTATACATCTTTGTCTGACACTGGCACTGCACATGCTCAGTATGGTCTGCTTGAGTTCTGCATGGCTGGTAAGTAAGGCAGGGGCTCCCCCTGCTGTTCATAAGTGATTGTTTCCCTGCCAGAAGCACTAAATGAAGGGAGAATTTCACTGCATACAGTCAGGTTTCTTATAAAAACGGTACACATTTTAAAATTAAAGTATATTGGAGATAGATTTCTTTTTCATTAAAGAAAGTAAAAATGGGATTTTATTTCTTTGCCTTTCCTTGCCCTTTAAGGCTATAGATAAACTAGTATAAAACACTAGTATAATCCATGAAAGAGACATACAGGATGACACTGACATTTTACATAGTTACATAGTTAAATTGGGTTGAAAAAAGACAGAGTCCATCAAGTTAAACCCCTCCAATTAACTTTTGGCTGAAAGGTGATGGCAGTATAACATTCACAATGAGTTCATAGTTGAATGATGAAAATTTTACTAACCAACAACTTTAGTATTTGCACCAAACACTTGGTGCCACCATAGGAAATGCATGCATATTGACCTATGCAAACATTTATTTGGGATGGTGTAAAATAAATTTGTATTTAAATTATACTCAACATAACCCCATGAGACTTGATTGAAATGGTACTAACTGATTTATGAGGTACTTTTATGGATGCAATCACAAACCAGTGCAATGGAAACAGGAAGTTGCTTGTCAAAGGTGTATTTAGTAGAGTTAACAAATGGTGCCTATAACTTATGCCCCTAAAAACGGGTAGAGTAGGGCAGCATCGGTGGATTGTGAGTGATAACTAGGCCCCTTCAGTCCCTACATAGACCTGATGGTTGGGAGGTGGAGGGCTATGGTTGGTCAGTTGAAATTTGCTGAAAATGGTCTGCCTTCATAGGTTTTTCACCATACTGTTATGGTGAGTCTGTGCTGGATTATAAATCGATGGGTGATTTTAATATTGTGCAAAAAAAATTAAAAACAGCAATAGCACATAATTTAAGAGGTACCATATGGTAAACAGGTCTGCTGGGTAATACAAGGGAGCCTTTTTTTGGGTTTCCTGAACATGTGGTCACAAATGCTGAATATAATTATTTTACTGGTTTACCTCCTCACATTGAATGTTACCCATAGGTTTTCACATGATAAAACATAAAATGACATGTTATTTACATACTGAGCTTACTGTGCTGTTGAGATGCTAAGCTTAGGGTTTGTTACAAATCATCAAGCAGAAAAGGAGGTTTGACTCTCACAAAAGCTGATGCTTCAGAGCTGATTAATACTGTAGATTCTGATGCATATTGCACTGGTCTGAATAAATCACTAATGTGCCTTTTATTGTGACTTTTATATTATGTATAGACAGTGCATTGTAAGTTACCCCTTATCAGTGTGCATTGAATAAACAGGAAAAAATGAGGAGCTACAGGAGCACCTTTATAAACCAAAGTCTCTACTGGTAAAGGTCTATGGTTGCCTTAGGCTGGTACAGAACCCCAAAATATAATAGATAGCATTTCTATCCTACCTCTTTGTTATGCTTTAGTTCCCCTTTAATAATCCCTTAGAAACAAGAATTAAAGTAATATATAAGTGGTAAAATGTACCAAACTAACTAGCTGTTCCCCAGTGCTATGAATACACAGTGCTGGAAAGAAGGTGGATGCCAAAGATTGTTTAAAACACATATGGTTGAAATACAAAAACCTGTGGACATTCTCATGTTTTGATATGCTCTACTAAAGAACTGAAAACTCTCAGTTCTAGAAATGCAGTCAGATTACTCAAAAGGTTTTTGAGATATTCGTAATTTTTAGCACATCATTAAGCACTTTTTTCGTTTGCACTTTTCATATTCGGATCTTTTAATAAATTCAGTCAGGGTTTTAGAGTTTGTTTAGTTGTGGTTTTAAAAAACCTCTACAACCACTAAAATGCAACCTTTAAGAAATAAAATATGTCAAAAAGGCTTAAATAATTGTGTGAATTTCAATAAAACATGTTTCTGCCAGTCTGAGTTCCTGAGAAATTCATACTTTATATTTCAATAAATCTGCTCAATAACCGTACCGCCACTAGATGGCGATCTAGTGCACAAAATGGAACAATTTATTACATTCAGTAAACTTTTTTAAGACTGAAACATTTTTATAAATGTGCTATAAAAAGCAGCAAATAATTACAGTCATCCTTTGCGGCTCGCCTTGTAAAAGTAGTATATTTGGAAAGAGGTGAAGCAGCAGTAATACAAGGAGTAAATATTTGCTTAAAACACTGCCATTGTACAAAACGAGTTAAAACCAGTGAACTTAGGAAAAGCGCATAAGGCATTGGTTACTATTCAAGTTTGCTGAACCGATATGGCTTGGTTCCCTTTCACATCGATAGACTTCACATTTTACATGCAGGAATTACATCACAACAGAAAGCTCATTTTATGAAGTAAAATGAATACAGTAGATCAAGGTTTAATGACAGAGGGTACTGTGATGAGTGTATTTTTGGGTGCACGTTGACTTTTTTTTCACAATGCAACATTTTTTTGAGTAATTTTGAGTAATGCTGATTAGCAGCTACCACAACTTTTATGCAGTGCACCAATACGGGGGGAAATTTCACCCACTTTTTTGAAGCAGGAGTGAGCTTCAGCACAAAGTTTTACAATGGGGTGGCTTCACTCTTTGTGTAACCGCAATATCAGCATCCAATTAACATGGTCCAAGTCCCTTGCATCTGTGGATACACCTTCCACAGTGAACCCTGGAATTACTGCCAGGTCCAGGCTTGTTGTAATTCCATAGTTCTCTAGAGTGTGTATAAACATGTGTTTGAAAAGTTGCTAAGAGCATGTTTTGGTGCAAACCTGCAAATGGTACTCATTAACAACATTTT
>CM044432.1:54588746-54600235 GCA_024363595.1 Xenopus borealis | reverse complement strand
AACAGTGAAAATTGGCGCCAGTGATGACGTCATAAGTCCATATAGAGGTGTGGAACACGTGGCCTCTTAAGCCTCAACGTAAGTTGAATTGAAAGCAATGTCCGATTGCAATACCCTTTTTCCACCACTATGTGTCAGTGTAAGCAAAAGTCCATATTAATTAGTACTGTGTTAAGTGGTGATGCTTCCATACATCAATGCTGCTTCATGACGAACATGAATCACTACCTAAAACAACCTGAGAAACAAAAACACACTTACAGGTGAACTAGTTTGTATATGGGGCATATAGCTAAATCTGCTGTTAGAAACATAAATAATCCAATCCGTATTTATCAGGACGTGCTGAATATTTTACAAAAAGCAATTCAGTTGCAGCTGGCCATTCAAACCTCTGGGGGAAACACAATCTAACTCGAAGATCCAAAAGGCCTCGCGTTTTAAAAGTAGCTGTTCCATATCACCATGATATGGAACAGCTACTTTTGAAACGCGAGGGCCCACAAGGGCTGTAGGCCCACCACGTTTTGTCCCGGTGTCCCACCGGCCCAGTCTGACACTGAACAAGGAAATGTCACTAGTAAAGAATCTATGTTTATAAGTTCTATTTCAGTCTAGGGGAAAGCTGTTCCCAGAGTGGCAGAAGGGATAAAAGATATGAATGATCCAAAAAGAAACGAGGTGGATACAGGACAGGAGACTAGGTGAGGTGCAAGATAATATATTATATCTATACAGATATATGTAGTGAGGCAGAGGGTTATAAGTAACAGAGAGGTGAGTGTGGGAGTAACTTTAGAATGAGAAGGGAAAGGGTAAAAGAGGACAGTGAATAGAGTGAGGCCATGGATAGGTGGGGGATTCAATGGAGCAGCAGGGCAAGAAACTGTAGGGGTTAAAGGATAATTCAACCTCTATCTGAAAAAAAACCCTCCTCCCCTCCCCGGGCAAATGCCCCTTACTTGTTACTTACCCCTCCTTCCAGGTCCTGTCCAACGAAAACTTTGTGACTTTGGGCGCATGCACAGTGGCTCCGTTCTGGCAGATTCCTCCAACCGCACATGTGCCCGAAAGTCACAAAATTGTCTGCCATTGAAAGGTTGTGTTAAAGGGATACTGCCATGGAAAACTTTTTTTTTCAAAACACATCAGTTAATAGTGCTGCTCCAGCAGAATTCTGCACTGAAATATGTTTCTCAAAGGAGCAAACAGATTTTTTATATTTTATTTTTAAATCTGACATGGGGCTAGTTTCCCAGCTGCCCCTGGTCATGTGACTTGTGCTCTGATAAACTTCAGTCACTCTTTACTGCTGTACTGCAAGTTGGAGTGATATCATCCCCCCCCCAGCAACCTAACAACAGAACAATGGGAAGGTAAACAGATAACAGCTCCCTAACACAGCTGCCTGGTAGATCTAAGAACAGAACTCAATAGTAAAATCCAGGCCTCACTGCAACATATTCATTTTCAGAAGGAGAAACAACAGCCTGCCAGAAATCAGTTCCATCTTAAAGTGCTGGCACAAGTCACATGACCAGGCAAAATGACCTGAGATGGCTGCCTACACACCAATATTACAATTAAAGAAATACACTTGTTGGTTCAGGAAATTTTATATTGTAGAGTGAATAATTTGCAGTGTAAACGGTATAATTTAGAAATAAAAACGACATCATAAAAATCATGACAGAATCCATTTAAGTATCAATAGCCACAGCAAACAAAGGAAAAACGAGATGCAAACCATAAATACATAACTAAAGATAAATAGTTGCACACAAACGTTATCCACAACTCCTCCAAATACATTTTCTGGGTTATTTCATGATCTGGGTTTACATGATCTTATCTCCCAACATTTGATAATCAGAGGGGCCCCAACCTTTCAACCCAACCCAACTTTCCCCTTGTTGGAATAGCAGCATGAGACGTGCACTAGTGAGCTAAGACAGACACAGTGTCCTCTCCATTTCATGAGATATTGTGGCTCTAAGCATTCTGTGACAATATAAATTAAGCTATGGGTAAGTATTCCCTACTAATTGCATTACGCGCTAACATTTTTTTTGCTTATGTCGAAATTGTTACAAAGGTATCTTATTTGCACCTGTTAGCTGTTCTGGGCTCTCTGCCAAAAGCCAATTAAATTAGAAACTTTGTTTCTTTTTCTGGCTGTTCAGTACAGAGAACAACTGGAATTTCCAGTACAAATGAGGGACTGCAGGCTGAGCTGTCAAAAAAATGGGACAGTTGGCAGGGGAGGTATGCAGAACATAGCTAGTCCTTTGGAAGATATAGTTACAGACAATAATGGTCAATAAAAACCTCACTAACTGTATTAGTTCTAGCCTGTCATTACAGCAGTCTCACTTCACTGTGCTTACTGATGACTGCAGCCTCTGACCCTGCACTCGCCCACTAGGGTTGTCACCTTTTCTGGAAAAAAAAAACTGGCCTTCCTATGTTTAAATGCTTTTTCCCTTTCAATAACTTTGGCATCAAGCAACATTTTTACTGGCCAGGTGGCAACCGTATCACCCACAGAGTAAGGAAGAATGTAGGAGGGGACACAATCAGAGCCGTTCAGCAGTGTTTCTCTGCTTCACTATCCAGTGACATAGGGCAGCCAGCAGTGGGGTGGGAACAAAAGGGGCGGACTGTGATGTCAAAGGGGCGTCATGATGTCAAAGGTAAGTTTTGATTGGATTGGGGGGCAGGCCAAGGGATTTTTTTAGGGCTAGTCCATGTGGGGAGATTTGTCATCTGGCGACTAATCACCTCTTCTTTGGGGCGACTAATCTCCCAGAACCGCTTCTCCCTGCCTTCCAGCTGCTTAATGAGGAATCGGCTGTGCCTATTCACACGCGGCGCTGCATTTTCCGAAATCACTCGAAATTGCCGAGGCAGGCGACAAATCTCCCCGAATCTTCCCATGTGGAAGCTACATTGCTGGTAAATTTGTGTGTGTGTGTGTGGGGGGGGGTTCACGGGGTTGGGATGGGGACAGGACCAATTCATCACGCCAGCATCCAATTTGTGTGCACCTAGGGTTTCCACCTTTTCTGGAAAAAAATACCAACCTTCCTATATATTTATCTGTTTTCCCTATAAATAATATTGGGAACAACCATAATTTTTACCGGCCGGGTGACAACCCTATGTGCGCCATGTAAATTGCAAGCTAGACTCATTAGCCCAGTTCAGGACTGTTCGCGGCCCATTGGATGTGGACCGCTGACATAGGTGCCTAGGGAGGAGGGATGTGATGTGGGCAAAAAAGTGTTTAGTTGGTTTTCACAGCACGTTGTACTTTGACGTGGGGTTGCCACCTGGCTAGTGTTGCCACCTTTTCTGGAAAAAAATACTGGCCTTGCTTTATATTTATCTTTTTACCCTATTAATAGCATTGGGATCAATCATCATTTTTACCAGCCAGCTGCCACCTTTTGAAAATTTTCTCACCGGCCGGCGGGGGGTGGGCTGTGACGTCAAAGGGGGCGGGTCGTGCCATCAAAGGGGGCGGAGCCACATGAACAATCGTCTGAAGACACGAGAAAGGTAAGTTTTACTTTGGATTTAAAGCAAGGCAAGGGCCATTTTTAAGGGGTATTACAAATTTACCGGCAGCTATATTGCCGGTAAATTTGTAATACCGGCCCCGGCCTTGGCTGGTGTTTTACCGGCTAGGCCGGTAAAATACCGGCAGGGTGGCAACCCTAGTTGCCACCTGGCCAGTATTTGTGATGGTTGATTCCAATGTTATTAATAGGAAACAAAGGTAAATATACAGGAAGGCTGATATTTTTTTTCAGTAAAAGGTGGCAACCCTACTCACAGGTAAAAATTGTGGTTAATCCCAATGTATGGAAAAAAAATAAATATAAAGGAAGGCCCAGTATTTTTTTCAAGAAAAGGTGGCAAACCTATTTGAGGGAGGTTGCAGACTCCAGAGAAAGGGCTATGATTATGAAGGTGGCTATCGGTGAAATAACTGACATAGTTGTGAACGATTACAATGGCAATTGGCAAGGAAGCTACACGGCACAGTGACTCTGGGGATCAGCAGTAAGGTAGCCTAGTTGCCTGAGGGTAACATTCCCTCCCCCGCCCCTATTTGCGGACGCCCATATCCAGCGCTTTCACAAGGAGCCTAATAGGAACTGCTGAGACTTAGTTCGTGTTGTGAGGTGCGGGTTAGAGTGTTGCACAGGAAGGAGGCGGCTAGAGTCCCTTTTGGAAAGCAGAGGTCGTGTGTCAGTCAGTTTATTTTCAGAAAGTAGAACATGCTGGCTGTGAGAGTATGGGGAAGAACATATAAAACATTAGTCCAGAGAGCACTGAACGCTGCCGGTCCTACCAGCTCTCTGACCGCAACCAGACTGCAGCCCCTGCATTGCTCCTCGGCTGCCAGATCCCAAGAACAGGATCTGAAGGACAGCAAGGAATTTGATCCTTCCCTCCTGCAGTTCCTGGTCTGTCCTCTCTCAAGGAGATCTCTGAGGTAAAATAGGATTATTAAAGCTCTCATCCAAACATTTCAGAAAACAGTGGCCCCCAGTAGCCTTATAAAGTAGGCTTATAAATGGCACTAGAAATCGTGTCTTTGGCAGACTGTCTCTCTGAAAAAAAGTTGTTTTATTTTACAGTTTCACACGAATGACCCTTTAAATATATAAATATGTACAGCCACCATTAGCTGAAAACTCAGGACTTACATTAAAAATGTCTCCTTGCTTAGCTTTTAATAAAAAAAATGATTTTTCTTTATAAAGTACTAATGTCTTGGGAGAGAAAATGTGAGGGGGATTAACTGGGAAAGGGATAAATTCATAAACTAACTGTGTAGAACCAAGTAGGTGGGCTAAAGGGCAACTACACTCAATTGTTGGCTAATAATGCCTGCGCTCTGCTTGTGATTTAATAGTATTTTTTATTTTTATATTGCCCCCCACCAACACTAGAGAACCAGGAATTCTGAACAAGCTGCCGTGTGTAAAACATATTTTCATGTTGTCAATCATTATGAAGTCTAAACATGTGGGCCAAAAGCATGTCTTGCCTTGTTTTTAAACTAAATCTGTGGGACCAATTAACTAAAATTCAAACTTCTGTTTTTTTCACAAATGATTTTGTTTTCTGTAAAAGTCTGTGAGGTTTTTTTTTTAATTGCTTAAAAATCAAGATTTATTAACTATAAAAACCGTGAAAAAAAATCTAATACATTTTTTTTGGGTGTTAATTTTCCTTTAAAGTTCGACCATCACTCACTTCCTCTGCGTGTTTAGCTGTTGCTATGGGTTACAGAAGTTGGTACAGGTCTGGGATCTGGAAACCCCTTATCCAGAAAGTTCAGAAGTACAGAAATGGCTGTCTCCTATAGACTCAATCTTATCCAAGTAATCCAAATGTTTAAAAATTGGTTTCCTTTTTCTGTAATAATAAAACAGTAGCTTGTACTTGATCCCAACTAAGATATAATTCATCCTTATTGAAAGCAGAACCATCTCATTTGGGTTTACTTAATGCTTAAATGGTTATTTTCTATTTAAAGTAGGAAGATACAAATTACGGAAAGATCTGTAACCTGGAAAGCCCCAGGCCCTGAGCATTCTGGATAATAGGTTCCATACATGTACATGAGAGCCTGCAGAATATGAATGCATAATGCAATGTTTTCTGCAAGGCCGCATCAAATAATACAATAAAGACAATTCTAAATACACTCAATCTCGCAAGAAATTATTTAGAAATGTAACGGAAGTATAACATGCTAGAGAAAGGTAAAACAAGGATAGTCTGACAGTATGACTGTGTGAATTGAAATAAATAGGATAGGTTGTTTTTTCTTCTCAGTCTGCTAGCCTTAAGGTGGCCATACACTGGCCGATAAAAGCTTATTGTTCTGTGTATGGGGCCCTCCAACGGGCTTTCCCAATCGATATCTGGCCGAAAGTTGGCCAATGTTGATCGGACGGGACTAAAAATCCCGTCGGATCACGGGCGCATCTGTTCATTGATGCGGTCCTGTGATGCGACCACTTGTTCCCGATCGTTATGATCCAATCATTGGGCCCTAGGGCCCACGATCATATCAGCCCAATATTGCCCGCCTCAAGGTGGGCATATCCCGGGGAGAGATTCGCTCGTTTGGCGTCATGGTGAAACAAGCGGATCTCTCAGTGTATGGCCGCCTTTACTACTCCAGTTGTCTTATGGATATTGTTTCATTATAGCAGTAGGCACAATGAATTCCAATACAGACTCTATTTATATTCCTTATTTTGAACAGGTGTGTATGTATTGCTCCTTTAACCCCTTCACTGCCACCCAGTGTTCACACGTTTATTCTTGCATTCGCTGCCAGCCAATACTTTTAACACTTTGTGCTCTTTCACTTTTAAGAGAATTTTTATCTGGAGAACAACCTAAGTTTTCCAAAGCAGTTGTTATTCTGTTATTTTGATCACCATACCATAAAATGCATTTAAACATTAAATAGACCCAATATGAATGTTTTGGGAGCAGTATGGATTCCTACTGTTTTTCGTACAGTTAATAAATTATTATAACCGAGAAAGGGGAATTGTTTTCTTGAAACAGACTCTATGAGAGATGGCCTTACTGTGTTCCGGAGCTGGAGAAGGGATCCCATAGGTGTACTCTGATGAGCCTTTCAGGAAAATATTTAGTTCAGTCCCTTCATGACAGCAGTTCCGTTGTTAGGAAAGATTTGCAGGCTTTTCTTTGCTATTTCATGCTAAAATAAAGAACATTTTAATAAAAAATTGATCCTCAATGCATTATTTTACATTTATGAAACTGGTTGAAACTGTTCAGATTTTGTGATTAAATCAAATACTTAGACGTACTGTCAAAACGGAGAATTCTTTTGCAAAACAATTGTGGCTCGCTGCTCATTCAGGCAAGGCCCTCTAATTACGCATCTTATTAATTGTGGTTTCTGCATGTAAATCTGTATAATCAGTTTATACACCCGTTTATTGCACAACACCGTAGCGTATGTTGGTGCTTTAGAAATGTATGTTAAAGGGGTTGTTCACCTTTGAGTTAATTTTTAGTATCATGTAGAAAGTGATATTGTGAGACAATTTACAGTTGGTTTCCATGTTTTATTATTTGTAGTTTTTGAGCTATTTAGCAGCTCTTCAGTTTACAATTTCAGCAATTTGGTTGTTAAGGTCCAAATGACCCTAGCAACCATGCATTCATTTGAATAAGAGACTGGAATATGAATAGGAGAGGCCTGAATTGGAAGTTGAGCAATAAAAAGTAGCAATAACAATAAATTTGAATCCTTACAGAGCATTTGCTTTTAGACGGGGTCAGTGACCCCCATTTGAAAGCTGGAAAGAGTCAGAAGAGAAGGCAAAAAAAGCTATAAATAATGAAGACCAATTGAAAAGTTGTTGAGAATTGGCCATTCTATAACATACTAATAAGTTAATGTGAAGGTGAACCTCCCTTTAATAATATTGATCCAGATCTGATTGCATATCTTTCATTTTCTCCCTAGATATGAAGAATCTACCAATGAGTTAATGAACGATGAGCTGGGTATAGCTTACCCCATTGTCGATGGCATCCCAAACATGATACCACAGGACGCCCGCATGATTCATAAAGATCAGAAGCCCGAGAACAGCGAGCAGACAACATAGGTTTTTGCTTTTGTTTGTGCAAATACTAAAGACGCCATGTTTTTCTCCCTTCCTGTGCTGACTGTGCTCATTCCCCTGGTGTCTTTGACTGGGTTATTATACTCTGCCTCAGTGGAAGAGGATTTCCCCAAAGCATGCACCAGTACAGCCAGCTTGTGCTTTTACAGCCTGCTGCTCCCCGTCACTCTGCCCGTTTATGTGTTCTTTCATTTGTGGACCTGGATGGGAATCAAGCTGTTCAGGCACAATTAATGCATCAATGCGCAGGAGAGAGCTCATTCTCAGATACGCCGAATATACAATCCTTCTATCTTCCTTGGCTGGTTGCAGCTTCGTATAGAAATAGAACCATGTCATAGAAATAAAACGATAAATGGAATTGTTTTGATTCTTGTACATTCTGAGCTGCGCACTTACCTGGGCGCTGTCTCATTGAGAGGAGCTGCTCTCTGGCAAACTTTTTCATACATAAATTCATAATAAAATGAAAAACCAGTTCTGATGCAATAACTGTACTGGGGCATTGGAAACAAGGTTTGATGTTTGTCTTCTGTAACAGAGTCATCCACAATGCACATTCCCAATCCCCTGTCTTCTGCTGTTTTTAAAGGAACAGTACCGTCAAAAAGTGTTTTAAAGGACAAGGAAAGGCAAAAATATAAAATCCCATTTTTATGAAAAAGAAATCTATCTCCAATATACTTTAATTAAAAAAATGTCTACTGTTTTTACAAGAAACCTGACTGTATGCAGTGAAATTCTCCCTTTATTTACTGCTGTGGATAGGAATTGTCAGACGGTGCCTAACTGCTGGGCAGGAACACAATGATACTCATGAACAGCAGGGAGAGCCCCCACCTTACTTCCCAGCCAATGCAGAACTCCAGCAGCTTTGTTTCCCTGTAGAGCAGTCGGCGACTGTGTAGAGATTTGTATTGGAATTTATTTTTGCCTTTACATCCCCTTCTACTGTTTCCAACTCCAGCTGCAAAAATATAATGCAGTGCTGCCCTGCGCTGGTAAAACTGCTTCAGAAACACTACTATTGTTTATATAAATAAGCTGCTGTGTAGCAATGGGGGCAGCCATTCAAAGGAGAGAAGGCTCCGTTTACATAGCAGATAAGCTCTTTAGAACATAATGCTGTTATCCACTATTTTACCTGTACCCTTTTTTTCCACCTTTGCTACACAGCAGCTTGTTTATATGAACTATAGGAGTGTTTCTGAAGCAAAAAGACCAGTTTTACCAGTGCAGGGCAACACTACGTGATCTTTGAATCATTTTAAAACACTTTCATTTTTTTGGTGTTACTGTTTCTTTAACAGTAAACACCAGACGCATACTCCCAATACTACACCATTAGATCTAAAAAAAAAAAAGTTTGTAGTTGGCTGTTTTATCTCCAGAAAATCTCTACCCATAATGCTTCTACACTGCCCCAGTACCAGACCTTATAATGCCTAAATACATTTGCCTATTAACCTACATATAATGCCTATATATATATACCTACATATTCATAGCCTGATTTTTTTCATGTCACATTAACCCCATCATGTATGCAATTGTTTTTTACTTGACTTTGTAGAATAGAACTTTTTAGGTGGTTAGCCTGTGCAGAAGTTCAGGGTCGGACTGGGGGGGTCTGGGCCCACTGGAGCTGCCAAATCAGGGCCCCTCCCCCCCGGGGCCCCCCAAGCTGCCAGTCAGCCCTGTGTCTGGGCGGGACCCGTGATTTTTTTCTGGCCAAGTCAGACACTGTATAAGTTACTGGCTTCCATCCTCAGAGACCATACAGATAGTGTGATCATAAAATGTTTTCACCTGTCTCTGAAAGTGATGTTTAGTTGTACTTCACAGTGTAGGCATTCTCATCTCTGCTTTTGATTGGGCGCCAGCACAGCTTATTAGCAATATTGACACAGCCATATCTGTGAATAAAGAACATCTAGCCATACTGAAAACATGAGCTTTTATTAAGTAGTCGTTCTCACATCTGCTTGACATGTGGAAGGTCTAGGGTTTACTCTGCTGGGGAGCCATTATTTTTTTTTTTTATATGACTTTTGTCAATGTCCGTCATTAAACCAAAAGATAAAGGTGCCACGAAACACAGGAAGGTAAAATAAAGATGCCAGTACTTGCTGAGCTTGGCTGATCTCCCCCCCCATATCTGGGCATGTCAGGTTGGGATAAGTTTCACCATCCAGAAATTCTGTCGGATCATAATTATGTATCTTGTCTGCTCACATGCTCCATAGCCTTCACTGTATGACATCATCATCATTTTAATTCAGTCAGGCCCTCCAACTTGTACTGTATGACATACAATTGACCCACTATATGTAATCAGTAGGACAGCACTGTACTAATGCATCATTGGTGGGTGCTGCTGCAGCTACTCTTCCCTTACGGTTCAGAACAAATGATAAATATATAATACACAAAAGCCATGAATATCTTGTAAATTATATCCTTATAAACGGTGAGTTCTGATGTCATCAGTTATAAACGGTGAGTTCTGATGTCATTTCTATCACATGACTCACTGAAACTTGTGTATTATAATAAATAAAGTACCCCCAGTTGCAAAATATGAGGATATTAGAAGTTACCTTCGGCCTCGTGTTTTTATATGGTCATGAAACTCCTCGGTATCCTTATATTTTACAAGAGGGGGTACTTTATTCACTATATAATCTACAGTCTGGTCATTTCCCTATGGGACCAGACTGTAAATTATATCCTTTTAATACACAAAAGCCGTGAATATCTTGTAAAATATATCCTTACAAACGGAGAGTTCTGATGTCATCAGTTGTAAAAGGTGAGTTCTGATGTCAGTTCTGTCTCATGACCCACTAAAAATTGTGTATTGTAATAAGTACCCCCAGTTGCAAAATGAGGATATTCGAAGTTACCTCGGAGTTTCATGACATCACTAACCAGACTAATCACTGTTTTTGGTAGGAGTTATATTTCTGCATGGCAAATAATTTACCAGCAGGTGTAGTAGAGTAATAGAAAACCAACAGTAAGGACATGCAGTCGGCTGATTCTGTGTAATTAAATTATTAACGGAGGTTTTTTAAAAATAATAGCCGTGTTAAAACTAATAATAGCTTGTTCTAAATAAAAGCAGTGTGGAGTTCAATTAGTGAGGTGATTAATTCTTTGAAAAATCAATTACTCTCCTTATTTATAGGGGAACATTGACTGGCCTAAAGAGAAATAGCACAACATGCAATAGATAAAGCAAGATTGTTATTTTAGGGTCGAGGGGCTGCAGTTTGTTAGATGACCCCCAACACTGAATTAAAGCCACAGTACACAGAGAAATATGGTGGTGAAGCATTATGATATGGGGATGTTTCTCATACTATGTTGTTAGGCATATTTATCACATACCAGGGATCATGGCTCCGTTTCAATACATTAAAATACTTGAGAAGGTCACGTTGCCTTATGCTGAAGAGGAAATGCCTTTGAAAAAGGTGTTCCAACAAGACAATGGCCCCAAACACATGATATATGTGTCATACAGCCTTAGACTGGGGGGCTACTGCCTTAGATGCCCCCACACCCTCTTCCCCCACCACTTACCTGTTTCTTCACTCAGCAGTGACCGGGGCCAAAGAGGGAGGTCGGGAAAGCTCCAGTTCTGCAAGTAGGGAGAGGGTCTGGGCCAGCGAAGGCCACCTGCCCAGTCTGACTCTGCTGTGATATTTTGGGATACAGGAAACACACATACTATATGAACACAATAATATCCAATATACAAGGGTACAGAACTCACCTCATGGC
>CM044432.1:54542377-54561571 GCA_024363595.1 Xenopus borealis | reverse complement strand
AGGTAACTGTGATGGGTATATAATGGGTTTCTGTGTTATGTGGGCCTCTATCAAACGTTGGTTTGGAAGCTGGAGTTCCCTTTTATAGAAGAGGTGCACTGACCCAGTGTAAAACCTTGGTCCCTGAGCAGGCCTGGATTTGTGGCAAAGACCTGGCCAAGGGCGGCATGTCACCCCAACTACAGTGAGGCACCCTGGGGTCTAGGAGCACAGGTTTCTCTGCTTTCTGAGCCTCTGCAAGTAATTGCGCTTGTGTAAGATCCTGAGGGGGGCAGGGGGATGATCCCAGCCTCAGGGCACCCACACACAAAATCTGACCCTGTTCTTGGGGGGAGTTTAATAAATCAGCATCTCAGCTTTTTTTTTAATAAGTTGTATAAAACACAAATATAAGAATGCATGTCATACCTAGTGAGGAAAGGTCAGAATACTGGGAACTTAACAAAAACAAATCCACAGCAGTTTGTTGTCCAGAGCAGTCCAGTGCTAGTTTCTTGTAAAAGTCAGTGGCAGGGCCCAGATGTTGTATCCCCTTCACAACAAAAAGCAGAAGACAAATCAGATAGACTATCTATAGGCACTTGAAGGACACAGAGGAGAATAAAATGGTTTACTTGAACAGATGTGGGATCTCTTACCTGGAAAGCCAATATCCGAAAACCCTAAAAGTTCATCTAATCAACAGTCCATTTATGCAAATATGTTTATTTCTTTTGTCTTAGAAATAAGGCAGTACTTTGCAATTGATCCTAATTTAAGGGAATGCAGTCATCGAAAAACAGGTTTTTCTTCTGAAATTTGTTTTTCAAAAGGACAAACATTTTCTAAATTTAATTTTGAAACCTGACATGGGGCTAGACATACTGCCAGATTTCAAGGTGCCTCCCAGTCATATGACTTGTGCTCCGATAAACTTCAGCCACTCTTTACTGCAAGTTGGAGTGATATCACCCCTCCCCCTTTTTTTTTTTTTTTTTGTTAGTAGACTGATTCTATGATGACTTATGATGTACTTTCTAAATTATACGGTTTACATTACAAGTAATTCAGTATACAAATGGTTATCCCTGAACCAATACATAAAAAAAAAATCTAAAAAAGAAACAGAAAACATTACCTATTCCTGACCACTTATTGGACGATGTAAGGACAAAAACAATATATTCAGTGATAATATATGTCTATCACGCAGATGGATTATAACAAATACTCACTGGCCCTGGGTTGGCTAAATCGGGGAAAGTTTTATTTATTGTGGCAAGAGGACCCCATGACATATTAAGTAATTTTCTTCTTAAAAAAAAACAGGCTATTAAATTGGTTAATATAACAATTGCCTTGTACCTTAGTACTTGATCTTTGATTTGGATCCTCTCTTGACTGCAAAAGTCCTGCTCCTAAAGATGGCAGCCGAGTTTGAAAAACAGAAATTCGGCCTCCTGTTGCAAACAGCAATTTGATAGCTCCTTGAAGGGCAGGACCTAGAGCACTGTGAGTTTCTCTTGTGTTAGCAAACATGCTGGGCATAGCAGTTAACAGATCCTTGATGAGCTGCAAGAAAAGATGTTCATTAGGTTAGACAGCAATAACATCTTTGCAAGCCCAACTGGTATGGCAGATTATTAAAATGCTTATTCCAGGAAATATGCCACACGTATACAATATATATTAAAAACGAGTTGTTTCCTACCACAGAAGGACTAAAGAAATATGAATGAATGAAAAATCATATCCCTGGTGTGATAAAACAACTTTTTATCTGGAGGCAAATATGGCAAACGCTTACCGTCTTTCATAGATGTTTCCTATTACACTTATACTCCCAATACCCTTATAAATGTTGTGCCAAATGGAATTTTTATTGGTAAAATTAAACAGATAGACCAAAGGTTAAATGTAGCCAGTTCCCATTCCACTGAATGGGGGTAAACAATGCCAGGACCCTCTGAGTGATAATTACTACAACACACTATTGGCCCCAAATCCCCTTGTAAGTGCTGTGCACTGTCTGGAACTACACTTAGACTAAACTGGGTATGCTTACCAAATGGCACCCCATTGGCTGTGATTGGCCCTACCACAATTCAGGGCTGGTTTGGTCTCTATAATGGCCCACCAAAAATGCAATTTAATTGGCCCGATCTGGAAGCTGCCTTTGTGGTTGTAAGAAAGAATCAATCCCTGTTCTGCATTTATGACGGGCTGTTCCCTTTCTGGCTTACTAAGTTGGCTGCCAAGAATTCTTTTTATACAAATTGAAGATCACAGAGACTGCCCAGTTGTAACCACATGTTCCAGTGATCAGCAGTAGCAGCCCAACACTGGCATCATTCACAGGCAGAACTACTAAATGCCAGTTGGCTTTCTTAAAAACTTTGAGAAACTTGCAACAATGGATTTACAACAAAGATCTTCATTCCATAAAGGAATTTTGTGTTTGAGTCCTACTCCGTGTCCACATCCTTGCACAGTTTTGTGCTGTTACACCTAGTAATGGCAAGCATTTTTTTTTTAGGTTTAAGCACAGCAAGAGCATGATCAGATCCCCAACTACACAAGCAAGTTTGTTATTTGTTGGAGTTCCTTATTTATACTTACAACATGAAGCCATCTTAATCAAGAATATTCACTCGACCCATTACAACACGACAAGCAAAAGGTAATTTACATTATATATGCAAACAATGTCCTTCAGAACACTCCATGTTCAACTCAGACTAGAAATCATTATAAAAATGATCATACCTCTCTGCTTTCATGCATATTTACAAGCAAACCGTCAGGTGTAGGCAGGAAAACATCTAAAATAAAAAGAGAAAACAGTTAAAAAAAAAAATAAAAAAAATTAGTAAAGGGTCATATAATTAAATGCAGTTTTATTAGTGCCAACCTACAAATGCAATTTTCCAAAATACAGAGAACTCGATGTCCAGGATTCATAAAATCTTCATTTATTGGATATTTTTAAAATCAGTATATCAAACATTATGTGACAGTATACCCCACGCTTGACGCGTTTCGTGGTATCTCGCCACTTCTTCAGAAGCAGAATGCCACGAAACGCGTCAAGCGTGGGGGATTTTATGAATCCTGGACATCGAGTGCTCCGTATTTTGTAAAATTGCTCAAGAGAATTTTGAGCACAGGTGTTCCGTTGGAATCAATTTGCAGCTTTGGGTGAGTGCTCCTTACAACCTACAAATGCATCTGTAAATGAAGTGATTAAATTAGGAATATAAGAATAGAAAATAATTTTAATCTACAGAGGTATGTGCTAGGAGAATAAATATCACCATGAGATTTTGACCCATAAAGCAGGCATTAAATTTATGAGCCTATAATTTATATTATGGCTCCTCAAAATTATATAATATGGTCTTTGATTACATGCTGATCTAATAAATCATGCATGGTCTCCAGCCACAGAGCCCTGCTTGGCATGTAATGAAGCAGGTCAAACTCTACAGGTTACCTCCTAAACCTACAAGAGGATTCCATAGACTTCAGTGTATGAGATATTATCACATCGATATCCAGCATCACATTTAACACTGAAAAAGCAGCTTTTACAGTTGAACAGATCTCCATATAATAAAGGTCTATAGCACTGTAGCAAAGGCATGCTTTGTAAATATTATGCAGACGTAGTAGATTATGCTAAAGGAGAAACAAAAACTAGTTTGAAATGCAGATGTTCTAATGCTGCGATTGGCTTCAAAATAATCTAAGGCAAACCACTTCAAACTGGTTAAAAAGAACTCGCAAAATTAAATATGAATACCTAATATTACTCCATTTGTTTTATAGTTTAAAGTAGTGTGTACACAAAGTTACTCCATGAACAACATTAAAAGACTTGTATGGCCAACACACATTTCCACAATAGTTATAACTTACCTTCAATTTCTGTAACCTTTAACATTTGGGGTTGAGACAGGCCTTCTTGTAAATTGTAAAAATTAACAGTACTGTCAAATGTTATAAATCCTATTTTGGTTCTGGAATCTCCTCCTAGCCTATGTAAAGAAACAAAATAAACCCCCCCCCAAAAAATCAGTCTGACAAACATTTTTCATGTAAAAGTTATACAATTTGTCCATACTTGAAGAAATATCACCATTTATCAATCAACCTCAGCCTTTACTTTATAGAAGTTTTCATTTTTTTAAATGAAAATGTAAAATATTTAATCAGTCAAACATTACATATCTAATATAGGATGACTGCAGGGATAACTGGGATAAGCGCTTTATTATAGTGAAAATGACACAAAAGACATTAAAGGAACAGTAACATCAAAAAAAAAGTGTTTTAAAGTAATACAAATATAAAGTGGTGTTGCCCTGCACAAATGTGTTTGTTTCAAAAACACTACTATTCCAAGTAGAAAATGCTCAGATAAGCTCTGTAGAACACAATGGTGTTATCTGTTATCCACTATTTAACCTGTGCCATACAGCCTTTTTTTCAAATGCCCCCATGCCTACACAGCAGCTTGTTTATATAAACTATAGTAGTGTTTCTGGAGCACACAGGGCACTGGCATGATATTTTCAATACTTAAATACCAAAACTTTACTGTTTTAATGTGACTATCCTTTGACAATCACTTGTTATGAGCACATTGAGAGTGTGTGGACTATGGGCAGAAAGTCCCTTCGCACTGCTTATGGCAGTGATAAACTGACCACATTGCTGTACAAGACTGCAATACTGCTGTCTATGATAATAAATGTATAATAATATACTTACTTGTCCAAATTATCCATAAGCGACTGGCAAAAAACCCTTAAGTATCCAGATTCTACAGCATTGTAGGAGACATCCAGAACAAACAGATATACTGCCGGTGGTGGTGGTCGTAGCTTCAGAGGTGGAGAGTAAAAAAAAAAGAAAAAAAAAAAAAAGATCAATATAGTGTTTACTTATGAACATTAATTCCTTCTTGTGTTGTAGAGCGGAACATTGTTTGCAGTAAATATATTTTGATAAAATGAATAATGGCAGCATGACTGCCATGAAAAAAGCAACTCAGTCGTTATTTATGCCATAGCATTGCTGTATATTAGTAACAGAATTTAGCAATAGTAAGCCATTGCAAGCTCATTAAACCTCTATGTAGAAGAGAGTAGATGCTCAAGTGGCTGTGTCATTTTCCAAACGCCACAGAATATTTAATCAGAGTAATATACCTTAAATTTGCCTCCCCCAACAAGAACAGGCATATTGGCATAATATGCCCTTGTCTTTTAGCACATAAATCATTTTTGGGTGCAAAAAGTACAGAACAATGAACAAAAAATGCAACATTTAATATATGTGGTCAGTTTTGTGCAGCTTGCACAATTCTAAAACTATAAGCAGCAGTCTGCTGATATTCTGAATGTTTTGTTAACACCTTTGCATTGTTAAAAGCATTAATATTCTACAGCAAGAATTAATTAAAGTCTACACTACAGCTTAAAAATATAAAATTGCAGACAACACTTCACCAGGAGAATTTTCGCCAGCGCTACACAAATTCACTAAAGTGTGAAGTTACGCTAAGGTTGGCGAACAGAAGTGTAGTTGTGCTAGTGTTACGTCACTAAGCAGAGCGCTGTTACGCTAGCGAAGCCTAATTTGCATACCGCAGGAACTTTAACTTATAATAGAAGTATATGTTACAGCCACTACATTCCACTACACAAGCACAGGAAACCTTTAATAAATAAAATAAAGTTGTCCTATTGCCCTACATGTGCCCCCTGTATAGTTGTGTTGCCATATGTTAGGAAATGTAGGGGGGAAGGAGGGTAACCCCCCAAAAAAATATCTATCTTTTTCAGATTATTACCCTCCTATGCTAAAATACGGCAGCGTTTTTTTGGGACTTAGAAAAAATTTAAAATTCTTTTTTCAACCTCCTATCTATTGTAGTGAACTTCACCTGGTCTGACCAGGCAAAGTAACGTCTAACGTAAGTGTAAGGGTGCGAAGTTGCGCAAGTCTATCTACTTCGCTAGCATAAATTTGCCAGAGCCGGTGTTAGTGAATTTGCGAAGTTACAATTTGACGTCACACTGGCAAATTAGCGCTAGCGTTAGATGCTTCGCGCTTTTGTGAATTTGCCCTAAATCTTTGCCTAAACACACAGATAATGTTGTACCAAACTAATTGTCATACAATATTCGGTATGCGTATGGTGGGAGAAGAGCAGATAGATATAGGCAGAAGACTTGGATATCTGTCAGCTCGACGATTGGGCCAGCCGGAAAATTTTGATTGGGTGCCTTTGAATGCACCCAAACATTAGCCATTGTTAAGGTCGCCAAACGAACCAAAGGAGCGGAAATGTCGCCAAACAAGAGGATCTCTCCCAGATATGCCCACCTTGAGATGGGCGATATTGGGCTGATCCGATTGTGGGCCCTAGGGCCCAACAATCAGATCATAACGAAGGGGAATGGACGGTCAGGTCATCAATGAACAGATGCAGCCGTGATTTCGGCCGGATATCGATCGGGGAAGCCCGTCGGAGGGCTCCATACATGGGCTGATAAGCTGCCGACTCTGTCTATTTGAATATTTGACGATATAGCACTAAATGTGTTCATTGAAACAAATGATCTTTTCCAGAAAAATTGTAACTTGCATGGCCACCCTTAGGCACTAGGCAGCATTATCTAGCAACACTGGCACAGAACACACCATCTGATCCAGAAAATATGGTATATATTTAATTGTACCTACAAAGTCCAGAAGAGCTACGTACACCACACAACAAAACGCTGTGGCTTTGTGCAATTTAATGTACATGCTGTAAAAAAATAAGGCTGTAATCATAAGAAGAAATGGCAAATAAAACAAAATAATGCAGTACAGAATTACTGGTAAATTTAACATATTGAAAAAATAAGAATTTAGAAACTACCATATAGTCAGACGAAGCAATAAACTCCACAGTTGAATTCTGAACCTCTGGACGTTTGTGAGGCTCCCCGTAGGATCGAGTCACTGGGTTATACATAAATTCTTCTGGTACTTAAACAGAAACAGATCATTGTACATATACTTCTGTATAATTACTAACTATCTTTAATATACATATGAAAAAAAGAATAGTAACAATGGTTTATTTAATTACATTATGATGAACAAGTGATTCCTTTTTGCTAGTTATTCAGCACAGTGCTGCAACCTATTTTCAAGTAAATGTTACAGTTAAAGGAGAACTAAAGCTTAACTAAAGATGTAGCTAGAAATATTTTACATTATGTTTTGGGCTTCTGTACCAGCCCAAGGCAACCACAGCCCTTTAGCAGGCAAGATCTGTGTCTAAAAAGTTGCTCCAGTAGCTCCCCATCTTCTTTTCTGCTGATTCACTGCACATGCTCTGTGCTGCTGTCACTTACTGATCTTAGGGACCCACTCACAATATACAGTACACACAGAATAGAAATGTCACAGTATAAGACTGATTACCAATTAATACAGATAATTACTACATGGCAGCACAGAAACCAGTGCAACAAGCATCAGAATTTAATAATGTGTTATATGGCATCAACTTATATTACAGACAAGCCTCATTTTCTACTTGATAATTTGCGACGACCCCTAAGCTTAGCTTCTCAATAGCTGCCCAGAGTCCACTGAGCATGTAAGAGTCACAGACACTTTACAAGATGGTGACCCCCTGTGACAAGTTTGAAGTCCTGGATCATTGCTGCTATTGACAAGCTGAAACTTAAGCTGGTGCAATAATCAGTTTTAGGGTTTAGTTTGCCTTTAACCAAAATAAGCCAAGACATAGCAGCCTTGACAAATTGAACTACGCAAGAAAAAAAAATACTTCTAAACTGGTTTATTATACCATAAAATCGAATCTACAATAGTGCTGTTTGTATGCTTAGGAATAAGCATACAAGGAATGTACTATTTTGAAAAATGTCTGCGAATGTAAATAATCCAAACAGAATTGTTTTGGCACCAGTATAAATTTATGCTAGTTATTATTAGAGAAAAAAGGAAATTTTTAAAAATTGTTTAAAATGGATTCTTTGAGAGATAGCCTTCCTGTAGTGAGATTTCTGGGATAGCAGATTTCTGGACAACAGATCCCATACCAATCTTAACACATCATGGCCTACTCTAATACACACATCGGAAAACAAATAAACATAATAAAACATGTATGTGCCAAAACGATGAATGTCTGTAGCACAAATTCTACTATAAATGTAAACCTACCATCATTTATCCTGTAGCACAGGTTGCATTTCCACCTCCTCTGGTCAATAAACGATACAAAGGGATTAATATAGGTTCTGCAAGACCTGCACCTCACAATGGTGCTAGGAGATAAGACTGGTATTTGCTGAAATGAACGCACAAGAGCAGATAGGTGATGAGCATAAAACAGCTGGTATGCAACCACCTATTCAACTAATTTTAATAATACTATAGACCAGTGGTTCACAACCTTCTTAATGCTGTGACACTTAAATACAGTTCTTCATGTTGTGGTGACCCCCAACCATAAAATAATTTTCGTTGCCAGCCCAAAGTGGATTGTTAGGAAAGTACAGAAGACAGTGTGGCTGCAGAAGGGGTTGTTTCCGTGCGTAGTCCAAAATTTGAGGCCACACCCCCAATTACCATGTTCATTTTACAAATATGACTGCAAACTTTAAATGTGCAGGGAGAGCTGTATGGCAGTCCCTTCTAAGGGGATATAGAAAGTTGTAGTGCAACTGGCTTCCCTACACAGGTTACTGAACTACAACTCCCAGCACCAACACCCAGAGAACTACAACCTTGGCCCAGGGCTAGTTGGGAGAGAGATGAACCTGCTCCTGGAACCCCTTAAGCGACCCCTGTGAAAGGGTTGTTCGACCCCCAGGTTGAGAACCGCTGCTATAGACAAATAAGGAATACCAGGAGATTAAAATGTTTCACTTCTTCCTTTTCTCCCAAAATACCTAATCAGCAATGATTGAGCTGTAAAAGTAGCCTAAAAATATATTTGACAGTTTCTATATTATATACATAAGCATACAAACAGCACTAAACAGTCCCAGAACGGTATTAATAGAATTACAGCTTATTATAGCTTACAGTATAGAAAAGCAATCATGTTAAGATAAAAAAAATATTTTGAATGACAACACTTGTAGCTTCTTACCGGTTTGCTTCTGAAGGGATGAATGAGTAATCCTAAAGGAAGCTTAGCTTTGTTCAAGAGAGCTTGTGTCTGTGGAATATTTGCCAGTGTACATCTAAATGAACTAGGTAGAAGAAAATTATGCAGTTATGAGTTGGCATTTCTCTCTCTAAATTTAGTCTTTTCAATAGAAAAATGAGAATTCCAAGTCCAACCCCAGCATATATGTTATTTATCCACCCACAATATGCTTGTTCTCTATTTAAATAAGACTGATGAATTTGTCCTACTCCAAAGACCACAATCTTCTACCTATCTCCTCACTTTAAATTCTCATAGATTTTAAAAACAGTCGACTTTAAAAGGCTTAGTTTCCACAGAATCATTCAGAAACACTGTCAGATGAGCATGACTTTTTTAAGTCATTTCCATGATTTCAATTACATCTTCATCACCAGATATGAAGGTGCTATAACCATCTAATCTTGTTTATTCCCCCCAAAAAAGCCAGGATTTCTCATTGTATTTCACCAAATCTACAACTCTTTAAAGTGATTGGTGACATGTGAAAGACATGTGATTTAAAAATATATAGCTTAATTCAGCAAAAAAATACAGTAAGCAGCATATTTATCAAGAATCACATTTTTGAGTTGTGCGACGGTTTTTCTCCCTCGGATAAACTAGAATTGGGGGGAAAAAACTATTGATTGAGTTCATGTACGGAAAAAACATGAATTGATCACATTTTTGGATAAAAAAAAATTTACATTCAAATTTTCAAATCACAGACTTCAAGTTTTTGAAAATAAAACTCGAATGTGCGAGTTTGGGTGCAAAATAAATTGAATCATGGAAAAAAAATAAAATCACATTAAATTTTTGATAAATCTGTACCAAAGTGTTTCTGAATGATAATCATCTGGCCTGGCCTTGTGTTTTGTTGCATCTGGCAAAATGCTTCAACAATCTCAGGTGCCACTGAAATTACTGCCCAATGTTGCAGAAATTTGATACAAGAACATTGCAAAAGCTCACAGATGATCTTTGGTTAAGAGAAAAACAGTTTACAGTTTTACAATATTGTAATTGTTAATTTTTTTTAAATATACACCTACTTGGGGTCGCAGTTTAACTTTTTCAGATCTGAATTTAGGTTGGCAATTGGAGCTGCCACATTCAATATAGGAAGGAGATTTCGATCTTGTATAAGATTTATAGGACGTAGGCTTTCTGGCTGCTGAGCCTGTTGAAGACTTAATCCTCCAAGGGAAGCAGGCAGCTGGTTCAATCCACTGTAGCTCTGAAAGGTATAGAAAAGTTCAAATGTGAACAAACCAGAGTTCTCTCAAGCGATTATAAAATACTTCTAAATTATTGAATTAGACTTATAAAGGATATTGTAAGAAAACAGTTATGGGAATGAAGGCCATGGCATACAAAATAAACAGCAAATTGAAATATGTGATTTAAACAAAGCAAGACTGATGCAGCACATTTAGAAATGGTGTAGTCCTGGTAGATACAATTTATTGCGTTGGATTCAAAACCGTTTCATTTGGTAAAAACAGTAGAAAAGTTGTAAGAGAAGGCAATATCAACATCATGGATCTTTCGGAAATTTGGATCTTCATGCCTCAAGTCTTTTAGAAAAATGTAAACATTAAATACACCCAATAGGCTGGTTCTGTTTCTTATAATGATGACATTTTTTTATTACAGAGAAAAAGAGAATCATTTTTAAAAATTTGTACTATTTGGTAAAATGGAGTCTATGGAAGACAACCTTTCCGTAATTCAAAGCTTTCCGGATAACAGATCCAATACCTGTAATTAGGAACAATGATTCTAAGCATCAAATTCATTTAGAGTTTAGTACTTTTAATACCAGTAAGTACAGTACTTTAGTATTCACTGGTGTAATATACTATACACCATTGCATGAACTTCATATAAGGAGCTTCTGACCAAGGCACAATATAATGTAGCACATGTACAAAAGGAATTAGAAGCTCTTACAGAATTGTATTGTGGATAGCTAGGCTGGTGTACTGGAGAACTGGACTGAGAGCCATGTGAAGGAGCAGCATTCTGATAACCAGGTTGAAGAGCAGGGTATAAGTGGCCAATTGGCTTAGTCTGCTTTGATGCTTGGGAAACAGGGTTCATAAAGGCTGGAGTGCTGGTTGTTGATGTTGATTCTAAAAAAAAAAAAATGTAAATTGTATAAATTATATTTAAATGATTCAACTCCAATAAACATTCTTGTTCATAGATTACATAGTGATATACTGCTTTCAAACCTTTTATGCTCGTTTCACAAATCAAATATGGCTTTAGCATTCGTCCTGCAATTAGCTCCTAGTATCACACTGATACAGCTTTTCTAGTTCTGGTGATGTGTAAATAAGATGTGCACCTGAACCAAGCCCAGCCTGAATGATAGTCTTCATTTTGACATGACCAAGGAATTGTCTTGAAGGGGTCTAATTTTTTAAACCTGTACAAGACCAAAAGCAGCGACCTGCTTTTTCAACCCCTGAACCAGATACCCCTCCCGCAACTGCCTCATCAACAACACGCTGACCTCCTTTAAACTAGAAGTGTTGTTGCTGCAAACGTAGATGTGACGGGGGGGGGGGGGTATTAGTCCAATTTGCTTATATTGAGACCGGCAACCCAATCCACAGAGATGTTGACCTGCGCTCATAACCACAAACATCAGTCCTACCCACACTGTTTAACCATCAGTCGACCTGGCTAATTTAAAGTGGCTGAATATACTCAATGAAAAAATAAAAATAAAACCAGACACCTGTAAAACTTCCTCCTTCTAAGGCATCATAGTTTGTGGGCTCTAGTGATGCTGTGCTGGTTGTTGATGAGCTTTCAAATCCTGAAAACCAAAGGACATCAGTTTAGTTCCATTTTCCTTGCAGTCATATATATGCAATATACTTCAATGTGAAATTAACAGTACTGGAATGAACACATACAACAGAAAACACTGAATATTTATATGTTTTTACTAATATGGGCATGGGTAGCTGTGCTCCATTCCATAGCCAATAGACCCTAGGCCTGTTAAATTGAAGCAAATGTATTGAATTTAGCTTGAATGTATTGTTTTAGGAATAAAAGAAAATATACAGTATACAGATCCCACAAAATAAGCAGTACATGGTGTTGTTAGCTGTAAGGGCATCTGTCTGTTTCTATGCACAATTACAATTTAACAGTTTAAATAGGTAATTGTTGGCGACATAAAACCATGGAAATACCTGCATAAAATACATCTGGAGGGGAATTTTAGTTGCACGACAATCACCTGCAAGGAATTCTCAGGTGACTTATCTGGAAAAGTGGATTTGCTTTGTGATGATTTTTATGGAATACTTTTTATTTCTATTATTTACATTGCAAATAATTCACTACCATTTAGAATGTTATTCTTGAACCAATAAATGTTTCTTTTTGGCTGTAATACTGGCGCGGAGGTAGACATTTCAGTGCATTATGCTGGATTCTTCCGAAATTCTACACAACAGAACTGCTCTGAGGCAGCTATTGTTTATCCCAATGTCAATGTATTTCAAAATAGCAAGGTTTCTCCTGCTTGGGTGCTAGTCTCAGGTCTACCACTAGCTGTTGAATGGGACCACTTAGCAATGCAGACAATTCCAGACTTCATTTGGATCTCTAAAATGCTCAAATCTTTTCCAGCCTTCAGGAAAAGGATCTGGATCTGGTTATTGTTCACAGAAGCCAGTATGCCATAACTTACAAGTGCATACTGCGTCTATATCCTTACTGAAGGGTTAGTTTTTCCAGTGTATTTTAGTTGGCAGAGAAATGCCTGAAGCCACCATAAATTATTGGGAGGCAGTACAGGCAGTTTTGCCTATTCACCTACTTGCTAAAATTCAAGACAATAGCAGAAGTACACTTAGTTGATGAGCGCTTAAGGCATCTGAAACCTTCAGCAGTGGTGCTATGGAGATGTTAAAGAGATTCTGACACCTGAAATTAAACTCTTTTTTACATCTGTTATAATATTGGCTTTGAAAGCTACTTCTAAATTTGCCATAAAGTATTTGCATGATGCTTTTACATTACCTGTCTGATCCCCCATGTTCCTGTATGAGGGGGCTGCCATATTTGTGCACCAGGCATCTGTTATCATTACAAACTGTAACTAACAGACTGAGATGGGACTGTTAGGTTGGCAAAGTAAGAGTGTCAGAGAGTCAGGCTTAGACATTTCAGCTAACAGTTATATACAAAAACAAACCTCTCGGAAAAAAAATGATCAACATGACATATAGGTAACATTTAATGTACATTCCTATGTTAACAAGCAAATTCGGGGAGATTAGTCGCCTGGCGACAAATCTCTTCTTTGGGGCGACAAATCTCTTCTTTGGGGAGACAAATAACACCCCTTTCCTCACAAAGTATACAACCCAGCAGAAACCACTTTGTGGCTATTTATTGCTCATCTTTGGCTAGAATGGATCCCTTTCTTCTTCCGTCGTTTCCTTACCGCCTGCATCGAATTCATTCTAAGTTAAATTAAAAAGAATCTTAAATGGTTTGGATAAAATGGAGCCTATGGCAGATAGCATTCCCGTAATTTTGAACTTTCTAGATATGGGTTTCCTGATAATGGGTCCCATTCCATACTTTATTGGTGGAAAACAACTTTATTTAGCACATTTAAGGTATGGAGATCCAAATTACAGAAAGATCCCTCATCTGGGAAACCCCAGGACCAGAGCATTCCAGATAGCAGGTCCCATATCTGTACTACAAAGAAAAAGGAAAATTATTTATCCAGCACATTTTTTTCAATGTAACTTTTCAGCCATTAAGAGTATACGAGGTTGAACAAAATATATTTTAAAAATAAATACAATGCACTGTCCAAAACAAATATGGTTTGGAGAATATTTATATTGATTTAATGGCAGAAAGATACAGGTTGCAATGCATGCTTTTTCCAGTTATGTGTATATTTAGAAGAGAAAGGTTATGGCTTTAAAGAGAAATGTTACATGGAAGCAGTACTGATCATGCTAGATGCAAAAAATAAATAAATAAAATTAAAGCTAAATCAGACCTGCTTCCTCATCCTCTTCCTCCTCATCCTCAGAACTAGATGAAGAGGGAGTTGGTGCAGAGTTAGCATGATTATATCCACCAAACTGCATGCCTGTAAATTACAGGAAGCACAAGAAAGAAGAATAATCAAGTAGACAGAAAAGCAGAAAAACAAAAATGCTCTGTACTGAAAGCACATTGTTAGACCACTTCATCACACAGCATGCAGTCTAAGCAGTTCATACACAAATAAATACACTGATTTGGCAAGCAGATCTTTGCCCAATTTGGCCACATCAGAGTGTTACAATTATTGACCCATGAGAAACTAACAAGAGTCTATGCAGAGCCATTGGGAAAGGACTACATTAACACGTTAATGGGCCTCTGTATGGAAGTTTACAATATACCAGATATTTATTAGGCTGGCTGTAGGAAATGGCCCTTATATGGGCCAATAAGATGTTACCTTATATAAAGGCTGAGACAAAAGCTTAAGGGCCCATGTATGGGGCCCTTTTTTAAGGCGTGTTTGACGAATATTTGGACGATATCTGGCAAGTTTGAAAATTCCTTTGAGCGATAGGTGTAATCCATGTCTGGCAGGTCTCTGTGGCTCAGCTGCATGATCCAATCATTGGATCAGCCCAATCTCCATGGGGTGTCCAAAAAGGCACAAAGGACTGCTCATTTGGCAACCTCCTGAAACAAGCAAATCTGTAGAAGGAATTGTCACCTTCATGGAATGGCAGATCTTTACAAGGAATGTTTGCCTTCATGCAATGCTAGCTAAAGCGGTTCTCTGTCACACGAAACCTTTTTGTCATTCAAATGTATTTGTATTAAAAGTCTTTATTAAATGAAAATTTGGAAAACACCTGGTTCAGCTCAATGCTATCTGTAAAGGAGATTGCCAAACCCTTCCTACACTATGATGCAAAGAACAGCGGCTTCACATCACAACATAGTAAGGGCAGTACAAGACTCATGCTCCTTTGCACATGCCCACTCCAACATTGCTCATTATTGGCTCTTATTTACTTTGAAAGCAAACAAGGCTAAAGCAGCATAGGTCAGTCTTTTTTTGATCACATTTGCCTAGCCCTGACCTTACCATCAGCAACTTTCACAGCAGAGTATGGAGTGCAGCCAGCAGTTTAGCAGGCACACCATTTTTGCATTTATTTCTGAAGCCTGCCAGGGGTACAACAGTGTTAAAATAAATAATATATTTTTTTTTAGATTATACCCTTAGCTCCAGACATTATTGTTCTTGAGGACCTTTGGAAAACTCTACATTTATCAACTGCTCTGTAAGGTTTACACCAAATGGCTCCACTCAGCCTTGATATTGGAGGTTGAAAAAACTAAAAGCCTCTGCATTCCTAGGGTTTGAAAATAATAGCAAACGGTTTAGCTAACTAGAAACCACGTTTAGAATACGGGATGTTTGAGTCCACTTACCAGAGCATGAACACAAGCGACAACTCCCACCCCCACACACAGCTTGAATTACATTTAAAGGGGAGTTCAACCCCCCGGGGCACTAACCCCTCGACCCCCATCTATCGGCTACTACTGTCCTGGAGGGGACCTACACAGCCCACACCATTTAACCTGCTATGAACGGTTTTCCCTTGCCAAGACTGTCCATTTTAAAAGCCGGCAGTATAATTGTATTTATTATATAGAACAGTAAAGATGCAGTCTCTCTGGAGACCATGGTTAGTATGCGGGTGGCACCCAGCAACGGTATCCATTGGGGTAGATTATGGAGGCTTGGTGCTCTAGCACACTCATCTTTGCAGTATAAACAGATAATTGGCCCGATACTGGGGACCCCCTCACATTTTGACTTGATGGACTCGAGCGCTTCATATGAGCAGGTTATGCTACCTATACCACTCACTCTATTTCCTCTATATGCATTCTCCTTGCACTGTTGGCTATATTTACTCCTCCAAAAAATTGTCACTTTGGATCGTAACAATGACAAACTAAAGCTTTTTGTAAAATTACAGCGTAATTGCATTTCTAACACGTATGCTGTTTTTTTACAATGGAAGGGGTATATATGCTTGTTTGTTGGTGGGGGCTCAGTTTTCTGTTCCTGATGAAGGTCTTGGTTTAGGACCAAAACATTGAAGAAAGCCTCCTTTTTACACAAACCCTGAGTGTGCCAGTCAGGCACGGACTGGCAATCTGTGGGTTCTGGCAAATGCCAGAGGGGCTGCTATAAGGTGCCATAGAAAATCAGTATTTAGTGGGCTGGTGGGGGCTGTTTGGGCCTCTGTGTACCTGAAATACCAGGGCCTATTTTCATTCAGTCCAGACCTGGTGCCAGTCTTTACCTTTTGACACACACACACACACATCTATAATATAATGCATGCATGTTAATATTATGTTTGAGCTTAAGTGTGGAACTTTGTGTTGCTATGTTTTTTTCAGCACCCTAAATTGTGAACATCAGGACTGTTGGTTAGCAAGATTGGTCCCCTTTGGTTTTAGTCTCACCTGGGGACCTATTTCAAGGAAAATTCTATTCAGTTCTTTCCAATTGTTTTTTTTTTATTATGTATTAATTTATTATTAATTATTCTAAACATTGCTAGGGGGTCGCCCGATTCATTGCTAGGGGGTTGCCGGATTCATTCCTATGGAATTTTTAGAATTTCATTTCTAAATGGGTGAAGGTTTTTCATATTCATCAATTTAGAACTCTGCACAATAAAACTCACTCACTTTCTATTCATTCTTATGAAATTTTTAAAAGCATATTTATCAAATAGTGAACTGCATTGATAAATACAATTCTAACAATTCCATAGGAATGAATAAAAAGCATGCCACCTGTCACGTAAATGTGTGACGTATTTGAGACTGGCACAAAACAGGGACACACACACTCTAAACAGGGTTTACACAGGGGCTTTATTACATATATCAAAAACAAGAATTCAGGGACACAACGATAGCATGTGAGATTCCCACATTTCCTAGCCAGAAATACAGAGCTTTCCCTGAGTCAGTCTATGGGTTTCCCCAAAGTCCTCCTTACACAGTCTCTGAGATTTAGCCCACAAGCAACACAAAGGCAGGAAGTTCCTTCAGGCAATTTAGAAGGGTAAAGGGCATAGTTCCTTTGGGTAAGTCCACACAATAATAACTCCAGTATGCAGATAAACAGTCCTCCAGGAAGTAGGGAGATCCAAACTGATGGATGGAATCTTCCTGCCACAGCTAGAGTAAAATCCAGGGAGGTGCCAAGGTGGGGTTCCCTGCCGCAGCCAGGGTGCTCCCCAATGTCTCTGAAGGAGAGCCCCAAGCCAGGAGCTACACATGCAACTTACTCAGCCCCTGCTGCACCAACCACAACCCTCCCTTCACAGACCAACAAAACTTTGTTATTGATGAGGGAGGGATTTTGCCAGACCCCCTGGGATGAACTGGTATGTTAACTATGTAGTTTAAGTGGGGGGTGGGGGCAGGGTACTGTTCTGTGCCTTCCCCTGTATTTTCTTTACTGAAAATGGGGTAATTATGGAAAAAAGCATTTCAGCATTAGTCACACCACCAAACCTAGATGTTCAAACTTTAGCCTGCGCAAAGAAAAATGTAGATAAATGAAAAGGTGAACACTTTCAGGTGCTTTATTGAGGACATGTTTCGAGCAGTGTTCTGAAAAAGAGCACTGCTCGAAACATGTGTCCTCAATAAAGCACCTGAAAGTTGCAGCAAAAGACCTGCGTTCACCTTTTCATTCATCTACATTTTTCTTTGAGTTGGCTTCATTGGACGGAAGCCGAATGAAAAGGTTACAATTGTTGGAGAATTTTCCAAATTTTTTCTACGTGCAAACTTTAGCCTGACAAGGATACTGAAATTATTTTCACAGGGTTAAATTTTTATCATGTTGCTTAACAAATATATAGTGGATTATGTACCCCCTTCTGTAATCTATAGGAGTTGTGACTATATAAAAGCACGAGCCCGCAGGCAGAGTACTTTTATACAGGTCACATAACTCCGAGGTGACTTCTGATATCTTGATAAATTTCAGTAGGGGGTAAATTATGCATTATATGAGTGAAATGTCGGGAGGGGGTCGGAGTCCATTCTGGTCGTCCAATTGGGGCGTGCAGTCAAATTCAGTGGCGGGGGACCCCTGTTATAAACGGCACATTCGGACGTCAGAATGCACTGTTTATAAGGATATAATTTACAGTCTAGTCCCATAGGGAAATGACCAGACTGTAGATTATATCTCAATATATTCCTAGTAAACAAGAAAAGATGTCTCAATATTGTATTGACCCCTATTTGATTGACTGTTCAGCTGTACAGTGCATGTATAAGTAGACTGTTTAGACTTAACTGTTGTGAAAATTTTTATTTTATATTGGCTTCAGCATACAGAAATAAGAAACTTTGTAAATACAATCAATTAAACATTCTGTAGCATTTCTGAAATCATCAAGTTTATATTCACTATTCCTCTCTAAGCATCTGCTTCTCCTCATTCTGGAGTTGGGTGCCAGGTGAAAGATCCAATATATCTTACAGGGGGCTCCTTTTGCCTAGAAGATGTATTAGAACGCACCAGAAAATCCTGTCTCTCTACATGCAGAATTTCTGCAAAAGGAAGTTCTTTTGTTAGATTTTGTTTGTACTGGAGGAATGGGGACTATAAACTTGATCAATAGAGAATTTTTAATTTATTTTATTCAGAAAGTTTCTTACTACATTATGAGGAAGCTTATATTAAAATTTTCATTTTGTGATAGTTCCCCGTTAAAGAAATGGAACTTTAATTTGAAGTGGAGAAGGTGGTTCTTGACAGTTACATTTTGGAATACCCTGCTGATGTTGTGAGGCAGATTTTGTGAATTCCTTATTGCCCAGTTAACAGCATCAGGCTACTTTCTAGGTCTCTTCACCGACATGAA
>CM044432.1:54520600-54533050 GCA_024363595.1 Xenopus borealis | reverse complement strand
AGAAAACCATATATTTTTGAAAAGTACACATTCTGCCGATTCCAAAATGGGTAACTAGTTCTCTCTACACCCAACTACCAAAAATCTCTAAAATGGGTACTTATACCTTTCTGCTCACAAGGCTTTCCCAAAATTGTCGGTTTTGGTGAAATATCTGAATATTGCCTCAAAGCTTCAACTTTCCAGCATTATATTGCCTGTGTATCACAACATACAAAGAAAAAACACCCTAAATATGGTTGCAAAGGGTCCTCCAAACAGTTTGGTGCCCATTGTAAATAGGTTTACCAAAGTATTTGGCATTTAGAGGCCCCAAAATTAAGTTAGTGCATACAAATAGTCCTGTGGGTAACTTCAGCTAATGAAAAATCATCACATTGACTGCTTTTTTTGTGGGGTGAAAACACAAATATAGGTTTACCCACCAAAACCATATATTTTTGGAAAGTACACATTCTACAGAATCTAAAATGGGTACCCATGCCATCCTGCTCCAAACTATTCAGTAGCAAGGCTTTCCCAAAATGGACAGGTTGGGTGAAATATCTGAAAATGGCCTCAAAGTTTCAACTTTCCAGCATCGTTATGTCCATGTATCATTGCCACAAAAAGCATCCTAAATATGAGCACAGGAGTCTATTAAACAGTTTGATGGGCAATATGCATAGATATACCAAACTATGTGGCGCAAAGAGATGCCCAAATGGATATATAGTAGATAACATTTACAAGGCAAAACAAAATAAGACAGAAAAGTGTGAAATGAAAATAATTTACTAAAAGCCAATAAACCACAAAAACCTATTTTTTTTTCCAGACTAGCGTAATCAGCCATCAGACAACCACATCACAGGGCCGACATGACAGCACCCCTGTCTCACTGACCAGGGGGTTGTCAACCCACCTAACCCTCTGCAGAGGTGAAAAAAGCTAATCATGGAAATTCTCATACTGCTAAGAATGTATTAGACAGGCCCTTGGCACTTGTATAGCATAGGAAATGTATTAGAAAGCATTAAACATTTCTTGGTGTTTTGTTTGCTAAAATGCAAGCAGAATTATCTATGTATTATTTTACCTGAATTAATATTCTGTTGTCCAAAAGATAAAGGTACACCCTGATTCTGCATGTAAACTTCCTGGGCACCACATTGTTTTTCAGTGGATACAGGGGCTGTATTTGGCCTCTTTAAGTCCTGATGTAGAGAAGAGCCCCCAGATGTTTGCACATTTTGGGCCGTGTTAATCAGCTGAGGGACTGTATGAACATTGCGGGAGTAGATCTCTTGACCGTACTGTGTGCTAGCAGATGAACTTGTGTACTGAGCTCCTGAATACTGTTGGCTAGACATAGTTGAAGAAATCTGATCAGAACAAGAAGATAATTCTTGAGGTATACGTGAGAAGTTAGTAGGATAAGAAGCATAGCTGTAATCTCCAGTAAATGTTGAGTATGTTTGAAAAACAGCAGGAGGTCCCTGGGGGGCAGAACGATTTCTCCCCTCGGCTGGTTTTTGTGAAGCTGGAATATCATGACCTGGAGATGGACTATGGTAAAACGGATGGGATAAATTGTTTGTATTTTCTAAACTCGGTTTATGCTGCGGCATAGTATTTTGAGACAACATTGCATAGCTGAGAGAGTAATTAGCACCAAACTTGCGGTTTGTGTATGAATGAGTTACTTTATCCGGCACTTGGGAAATACCACGCAGGAGAAGAACTTGGTTTCAGATGGTGTGTTGGGCTGAGCTGGGCCTGCAGAAAAATAAAAACAACATTGTAAGGCTGTTTCATATCAGCTTTATATAACATCAATATGTCAAATTTTCTTAAATGGCCAGGAACATATAACTATTACTTTAATAAACTAGCCAGTGATAATTTCAGTTTTTATTTGTGTCCCCTGCCACATCACGGACTCTGGCTACAGATGAACCCACCAAAGTCTAAGCATCGGTTACTGAAACAGCAGGAGCTGCATCAGCAAGTAACACATGTATATAACATGGGATGCAGGAATCTTGAGGGCCTCCAGTGAAAAAGAAAATGCATTGCATAGCTTAAAGGAACAGTTCAGCATACAAATAAAAACTGGGTAACTGAGCTCATACGCAGAAGTTCTGTTCTGTTAGACATCTGGTCACCCCAGCATTAATAGATGACATTTTTGGCTAATTTATTATGTTAGAAACATTTTTTTTATTTTGCAGTCTATTTAACCAGTTGTTTTTACACTCAACAGTTCCTTCAACTAAAGAGACTTGACAACATATATTTCCTTGCTACAACAACCCCTTTATGTAATGTTTTAAATTGTATTTCTAATCTGTAATTTAAAACATCATCTCAGAATGTGGTAACAATTTAGTCTTAAAAATTACTGATAGCCATTTCCATGGGATGTGTAGTGGAATGCACATGGCAGACGCAGGTTGAAACACCCAATCTGTTGAATCTGACAGGTAACTGCCTAATGCTGCAATATCAATTAACAGATGAAATTATAAAAGCTATTTCATTTTACACCTCGTTATTTTATCTGCTGCACGTATCAGATACTAGCACTGTTCCGCTGAAAACAAATGGACAACCTGCCACTGTGAAAATTGACAATCTTTCTGTGATTTACAATAACCCATACTACATTTTTCAAAATAAATAAATTCTGCAGTCATTGGAAAGCCAAAAGTGCACTTATGTTGGCTTTCAATGGGTATATGTAAACTGTATGTGATGCAAACCCTTACGGACTATTGAATTCATTTGACATCTGAAAAGAGCACTGTCTGACATACAACTCACAAATGAATCAATACACAGGCTCCTTCAAAATCAGAATGAATGCAAGCATACACATTACTGGGATGTAGAAAGATATATACATAGACTACAACCAGCTGTGACCATTTTATGTATAGGCGCACTTTTTTTTTTTTTTTTTTTTTTTTTTTTTTTTAACATTATTGGCAAGTAAGTCTCCAAATGTAAGTCCATGCGAAAGCTAATGTGTTCACTCTATTTACACAGTGGCCTTAAAGGAGAAACAACCCCTAAAGTTAAAAATCTAAAAACATACCTCCCCTACATAGACCACCTCCCTCCTCCTTACCACCCTAAGTTACTAACCCCTCGTTGCAGATTCTGTCCAGCGGAGTTCACAGGCCCCATCTTCTTCTCTTTTGTAATCTAATGAGTTTAGCGACAACTGTGCCTGCGCCAAAACTCACGAAAATTGCTTAAAGGAGAGCCAAGCCTGTAAGGAAACCCCCCTCTCCTGAATAGAGCACCCTCCCACCTCCGGCAAATGCCCCCAATTTATTTATTTCACTTGCCCCTCCTGCAGATTCTTGCCACAGGAGTGGTCTTCTTCGCAAGTAGCGGATACTAGTTTGGGTCCAGAAATCTCCTCCAACTGCGCATGCGCCAAAACTTACGAAGCAGACCAAAGAAAGACGATGGCTACCGTGAACTCCTGTGGCAAGAATCTGCAGGAGGGTTAAGTAAAAAGTTAGGGGCATTTCGCCAGGGGTAGGTTGGGGAGGAGGAGAGAGGGGTGGGGGAGGTATTTTTCCTCACAGGTTTGGTTCAACTTTAAGTGCCTGTCTCATTGCAAAGTGGCTGAAAATGGCGCCAGTGAACTCCACTGGTCAGAATCTGCAACAAGGGGTACAAAAAGTCTTAGGGGCATTTGCCCAGGCGTAACAGTCTGGGAGAGGAGGGGGATCTATGTAGGGTGGGTAGGGTTTTTTTTTTACTTTAGGGTTTGTTTCTCCTTTAGAGGAGAATTCATCCCTTAATCTGCTGAGTGGTAAGCAATACACTAGGGGCATTTCCCCAGGTAGGCAGATAGGCTGGGGGAGTGGGGGTCTATGTGGGGAGGGGGGTAGGTTTTTTTTTGTATAGGGCTGAATTATCCTCTAAAGGAGAAACACATTGGGCATGGGCTGAGCAGGAGCCTTAACTACAGTATAAGGAACGTGATGAGGGAAACCACGGAACTATAGAAATAACAAGGAAAAAATAAGGCCAACTTTTTTCCTATTGCTCTGTTGTAAATTTTACAGATAGGCCAAATTCATTCCTTTAAATCCATCTATTTCAGACAACCATGCAAAATGTGTTATGTAATTCACACATTTTATCTTAAAATATCCGCTAGGAACCAATAAATAGTATCCCTGAGTCCCTGACTCAGACGTTTATATAAGCATACAAACAACATACCCCCCCCCAACAGCCAGGTCGAGACAGTCCCGAATCACCGCTTACACATCGCCGGTAATTAATATGCTCCTCAGTCAAATTGCGAATCCCAACATCACAAATCTCTCTCGCGAGACTGTGACATCACGACTGCACGTAGATAAGCGCTGTGACGCGGATGTCAGCGTGTGACCATGGTTGTGTATATAGTTATGAAGTGCCTGTAGGATTCGTTGTTTTCTCTGCTAATGAGCAATGGACGTTATATAAAAATCTATGTTTGGAGGTTACACGGCAGGCTGAAGATTGAAAGCTGCCATTACCGTATTTTAGTAGAAGAAACGTTTCTTACTCGTTGTAGTAGCTTGTGCCCGGGAAGGAAGCGAGAAATACCTATGCCTCCCTCCACCACTAGAATCTATACCAATGTTTAAAATGAAAAGTACTGACTGAGAGACCGTGACGAACATTTTCTTCATATTCATGAAAACCTCTTTTTAATAACTTGTCCCGTAACGAAAAATGCTTTAAAAAAAATTTTTTTGGGGGGGTTCTTGCAAATTAGGCATAAGCAGAGGGTGATGTTTTTGTTTGGACAACAGAAGTTAAAATAGGTGGAGTCTAGCAGTTTAAATGCAATGGCACAGACATTGATTCTGGGTGTTCTGCCACTCAAGTGTTTTGGTATGTTGTGATGAATACCTCCTAACTGTCCCGTTTTCTGTGGCACAGTCCCAATTTCGAAATCTCAGCCTGCAGTCCTGGGTTTTTCACTGAAATGTCTCTTTGATCTCCTACGCTTATGCCAGAAGAAGATACAAAGTTACTCGCAGCAGATCTTTTTTTGTCCCTATTCCCATTTTTCAATGTTGGGAGGTATGATAATGAACTACTTCCCATTTATTATAATAAAAGTTACATGGACCGACACAGTCCACTCGCAAGTCAGGGGATGTTTCTGATAAGGGTTCAGTCAGTGGCATAATTAGATATTACTGGGCCACACAACAAATTATTTTTTAGGCCACCAAGATATCTAGAGGTTGAACTGTTTTACCAATATTTATTGAATAGGTTCAGTTCAGGAACAAGTTGAAGCATGCTTCTATAGACTGAACAGTCTTTGATAGACTGATACAATTCTTTGATATAAAGCAAAAGCTATTGGTATTCTAAAAGCTCAAAGTAAGCTACAGTTTAAGGAAGTATCTCTTAAACCTGTTGACAGAGCCAGGTCTTCTTATTTCAACTAAGGAAATGTATGCAATATATTTTAATGGGCAGTTTAAATAGTAACTGAGCCACCACCTGCTCTGTTGGAATGTTGGTAATAGTTTCTGATATTTTATATCCTCTCTGCCTGGCTCATTGGTTTCTTTGATGTGTTCTTTGGTATCTTGCATGAAAACCTAATCTTTCTGTTCTCCATCCCCCCATGACTATTTTTATTATTAGGGTTAGTTAGAGGCTCCAACACCAACACAGATCTTAGTCCAGTGGCAACTGAAATAGAGAAATTGTACTGTCTGTCATTGACAAGGAGCAATATATATATAAATGCAAATCTAGAAGATGAAAGATTGTAAGCCCTTTTCAAAAGGGCCTTCTTTACATAAATTATTGTATGTTTTCTTGTTTTGGACTCATGTATGGTACAGCACTGCAAAATATTTTAAAGATCTATAAATTCATGGTATCTGTATACAGCATTGCTAGATATGAATATAATAGTGATGTACGGGACGGGTTTTACCTGACCCTAAGCCGCCCTCCCTCCACCCGCACCCACAGGCACGTGACTTCAGGCTTCCTTTTATAGACCTGTGGCATCCCACATGGCCGATGACATCACAAAAGGGACCGGGCAAGCATGGGGCATGGCTATAAAGCCAGAAGCCAGCAGTGTACAGTGGCAAAGGGGGTGTGCGAGGTTGGCCCGAACCCAACCAACCCGCAGCTTCTGCAGGTATCAGGCTGGCCCACACATCACTAGAATATATCTAAACACAGAAGCCAATTATTCAGATTGAGTTTTCTTTCTGTTAAAGGAGAACTAAACCCTTAATTAAAAAACCCTATCCCACATAGAACCCCCTCCCTGCTCCCCTCCAGCCTAGCTGTTACCCCAGTGTATAGCTCCATCTGGTTATCCAAATGGTATTGTAGTTCTTGTATGTGTATTATCTTAACTTTTACAAATCAAAAGTGTTTGTGAATTTCATGTGGGGCCCCTGACAATTTTTCTTTTTCCATTGTGGGGCCCAGGGAAGACAAAAGGTTGGACACCCCTGGTTTAAGGGACATCATTCAAACATCCCCAAACTTGTGCACTATTCAACATGTTATCACCATGCTCTGCACAGACCCTGTATGCTAGTGCTCTTTCATGAGCACTAAGGGGCACTGTTTTGTGCAACCTAGATGACATTGCACTTGCTTCTGGGATCTCAGTAAATAACCCCCTCTTTCTATTATATATTTATATGTGTGTGTACATCACAATATTTCACCCACTTACAGGTCCTGAGTCCCATTTGCTAGATGAAAGGGTACTGGGAATTCTTCTTCTCTGGCAGTGCCTCCACCCATTGGGATTCTGGAATACACCTAAGGATAGTCCCATTAGGAATAACATGACCCACACACATTATTATATAAAAAAACACAACTTTATATAAAGAAAGTGAATTTTAAAGGGTAAGTAAAACACACAGCACAACATTACATCACACAGTAATGACTCACTCCCATGGGAACTTACCACAGTCCATTTCCAGGCCCTCCTGACCCAGCAAAGTCCAGCACTACTCCACTGAGTACAATTAGTCCCAAGTACAATATCAGCCCAAATATCTCTCCCTCTGGATTAGTATTGGCTCCCTCGTGGCAGGCATAAAACAAAGCCCATGTCATAAATGAAAACCATCCTGGATCCTCTCTTTTTCTACCCTCCCCAAAGGCACACCTTACCCTGGGGATTCACACAGATGGGTAGGCTCATCCGGAGCTGGAGCAGGCATCCACAGGGATGAATCCATTCCATACACACATGCAGCTTGTATTATCCTCCATTCATCCAGCTCCTAACGCTGTCTATAGAGTAAGCACGAGATCCATTTCAGAACTGCAGCTCTTACCCTCTCCATAGGTAAGCACACCAACCAGCATCTCAGCCTTGGCAGGCCTATCGAACTCCCTTTTTGCCTACATTTTGCCGGTGGTTTCACTATCTCCACAGTGAAAATACAGTCAGCACTGAAACAAATCTGTAACAGTAGTGGATCTGAAATCTGATCACATGGCATCCCCTTTTATATTAGAGCACAGCAACACCTTGTGGCTGCTCTTGAGATCAGCCCTGCTCCAATGAAAATGCTCATTCCCTGGAAACTCTTGGTAGAAACCCCACTCTCAGCCATGGGGCAGGGGAAATTCTCTTAGACCGTAGAATTAACTCTACGAGTCCCTACATGTATAGTTCAGCATTTAATTGTCTATGTTTCATACTTCTATGAGATAAGAAGTAAGAAACTTTAGATATACTGTAAATATTCCTCTGCATTCCTTTTTTTTGAAAGTGAGGCCCTGCATGACCTAAAAACATTACTTTGCTACCACTACACACACAGGGCCACCATCAGGTTGTGCCCCCCTGATGGTGGCCCTGTGTGTGTAGTGGTAGCAAAGTGTTTTTTTTACGCATGCCCCCCTTGAGTTGTGAAGCAGCACCAAAAGTCGTTACCAAATGAAGCTGAAAACCACCAAATGGAGCCAAAGACATAGAATAGAGCTGAGTGGGGCTGAAGAAGAGGAGGATGAAGCCATTTAACGATAGGTTCCACTGAATAACAATCATATTTTTTGTTTATAAATGCACCAATGTTTTTTTTTATTTTCTATGGGTCACCATGGCCACCAGTGGGTTTTATTTTAAACTTTTCAGGGGGCCCTGGTTGCCAGTGGCTTTTTAGAACTTGTCATCCATACACTCCCCTTTTGTTTGCATTTAAATGGTCACATAACCACTTGCACTTATCCTTGATAAAGGCCCCAATGAGGGCCGAAACTTTGGACACGTGAGTGATGTTAAAATAAAAATCACCTTGATTGGAAACAATTGGAGTGCTGGTCCACTTTGTGAGCTATACATTGAAATTTGATCAAGCACCCAGTCCTCTGCAGTGAAAGAGTGCAGGTACCTTTTGAACATTTTATATATATATATATATATATATATATATATATAAATAAATACAAAAGGTCCTCTGCACTCAACCCATTAACAATATATTTAAGACATTAAGACATTTTGTGCATACAGCTACTGAAAAATGCCTTACCCTTCAAACAACGGGATTGTTTGTCCATATATTGCAATATATTTAAGCTGGCCAACTACGTCAAAGTCATCCCATATCTGGCCAGTCCTACGCTCAATTTTCATCTGATTCATTAAGAATTCCATTGCTTATACATTTTACAAAGGGACTAAGTTTTACCCGCAACTTACTTGCTGCTTTCAGAGTAAATTTCCCAATCTGCCCTTTTATTAGACACCAGTATAATGTATAAGCAATGGAATTCTTAATGAATCAGATGAAAATTGAGCGTAGGACTGGCCAGATATGGGATGACTTTGACGTAGTTGGCCAGCTTAAATATATTGCAATATATGGACAAACAATTTTTACTTTATAGAGGGGACTATGGCTTTTTTTAACTTGTGGGGAGGGGGGCTGACCACCATTGACTTTTTATAACTTGGGGATGGTGGGCCCTGGTCAACAATTATTTTTTATAACTTGTAGGGAGGCCCTGACAACAAATGTTTTTATTACTTGTGAGTTGGGATGGCCACCAATGTTTTTTTTAAATGTGGAAAGATTTGTGGTGGAGCTTGAATCTGTGCTGGGGAGCAGGACTGGACTGAGAATCAAAATCGGCCCTGGCATTTCAGGTACACAGAGGCCCAATCAGCTCACATAGAGGCCCAAACAGTCCCCACCAGCCCACTAAATACTGACTTTCTATGGGACCTTATAGCAGCCCATCTGGCATTTGCCCTAACCCACATATTGCCAGTCCGGGCCTGCTGGGGAGGACGTTGAGGGCCCAGAAAATGTTGATGGACGGGGCCCTGTGATTTCTAATGGCAGACCTGACTACACATAAATTGTAAATAGATGTACAATATAAACATATTATCCCTTCAGTAGCATCAACATATTCTTTATTTTCAGAGAATATACATAATTCAATGCAGTTGAGTTTACAGTCTCTATCACATTTCAACACATTCTAAAATCAAGCAACCAAGTATTCCCTTGTTTAAAAATGTAAGTTTATAATATTTGTCATCATATAATCCGGCGTCAGTGATTCATTCTATATTTAACCAGAAAATCCTAGGAGCTGTGGGAAATTGGTTGCAGGCTACTTTAATTTCCCAGTTTCCTCCTGCCTCTTACCAAAATGTCTATTGTGCAGCATCCATGAACTCAAAATGGAGTTAACACCAGTCTTTCATTTAGTTTGGCGCAATAATCTCATTTCCCTTTCATGGATTTTCTTTTTGTTGTTTTTAATGGGCAGAGTCAAAATAGGTGTTTGTTCAAAAATTTCCCTTGGAAGTAAAGATTTTGGATTTGAGCCCAGATTTCTGGTGGAATTAGCTTAATTGAATATACAGTTGTGTGTCTGTGGCAGGGGATTAAGTGCCCAAGAGTTAGTATTTGTGTGTTCAATGTAGATTCTTCTGTTTAAACAGGTGTGAAGAGGGCCATGCATATTTTAAAGGTGTCTGGCCCCAGACATCCTGGTTTAAATTTAAATGCCACAGTTGAGAGTGTGTACCATTTGTTATTCCTGTACAGATTTTATAGCTCTCTGTGGTCTGCTGTTTGGCTCTTGCCCAGAGAAAGTGTAAATGCTTGACACCTTACCTGATTTTCTAGGAGCTGGATGCTGAGTTCTCCATCCTCCTCATTTATATCCTACAACACTGCACAGCTATTCCAACTTAGCCACAAGAAATTCTGATCCCACATAGTCTACCGCATGCATCTTTGTAAATCCTCTCTCAGTTAATTATCCCTTCTGCACCAGCCCTTCCGTGCCTTTTTATATGAGCTGGATGTTACAGAACAGGTGCAAATGAAACACTTCCATACAAACTTGAATTTCCATCAGTCTATAGGCAGCCATGTTTGTTTTCTACACCAGAGCAGTCCAACCTGTTGCCTTCAGCTAAATACAGTCAGAGGTTTCTGGTAACTGTGATTCAGCAGTTGAATGTTTATATGTTACTCTGCATCATCCTATATCTATTTCTACTTCATAAAAAGCTTTTTCGGTTTAAAGGCAGTTTTGCACTTATACTATCCAATTTGTGGTTTATATCGTTCTGCTCCTAGCTTGGTAGAAATGATGTATACTGTTTGCCTACTGTACTCATCATTTCTTTAATGTCATTTTGGGAGGTCATTTATCGAAGGTTGAATTGATGTGAATTTTTTTTTTACTGTAATAAATTTGAACCACTCAAATGGGAGGCTATTTATGAAAAAATTTGAACGTCTAAAATACGATCGACTGGAACAACTCAAAGATTCAAATTTTTACAAGTGATTTTACCGCAATTCGATTGGTCGAACGATTGAATAGGAAAAATTCAATTGATCGATTAATCGTTCCAATAGATTGATTCGAACGATTTTTTCGATCAATCAAATTTTTTTTAATCGATCAAAATAATGATACCCAATTCGGTAGCTTTGATCTGGCGAACTAGGTAGTTGAATAAAAATTTAAAGGGGAAGTACTTCGACCATCCAATAGTCGAATATTCAAATAAAATTAAATTTGAATATTTGAATTATTAGAATTTGAATATTCGATGGTCAAATTTGCCTAATTTGCATATTCGAAGATTGGAATTCAAATCTTTTTGAAATTCGATCAAACTTTGAATTCTTCATGTGAATTTAGTAAATCTGCCCCATGGTGTCAGAAGTGAACTTGTGAACAAGCTACAGCTCCAGTCATTACAGTGTAGCTCTCCCAAGGCAGCCTCCTGAACTGAGCATGCAAATTAACTTAGAGCAGAACTGGGTCAGATTTAAACAAAGATTTCTGCTATATCAGAGAGCAATTAAGGCACATGAAGAAGAGAATATACAGAAAATTGCACTGTTTCTTACAGTAGCTGGGCAGGAAGCCATTGATGCAGGACTGGACTGAGAATCAAAATAGGCCCTGGCATTTCAGGTACACAAGAGGCCCATCAGCCCACATAGAGGCCCAAACAGCCCCCACCAGCCCACTAAACACTGACTTTCTATGGGACCTTATAGCAGCCCCTCTGGCATTTGCCCTAACCCACAAATGGCCAGTCCGGGCCTGCATTGATGTACATAATACTTTTCAGTTTGCAGAGGCAGAGAAGGATACTTTTAATGTAGTGCTTAAAAATTTTGAGAACTACTGTCTTGCAAGAAAAAACATCAGGTATGAGAGACATGTGTTCAGTTCTAGATTGCAGAAAGAAAATGAAACTATTGATGAATATGTGACAGACCATAGGGTAAAGAGTCATTCCTGTGAACTTGGTGCACTGACTAAATCTCTGATTAAAGATCAATTAGTTATGGGTATGCATAACATGCAAGTGAAAGAGAAATCTCTCACAGAGACAGATCTCACTTTAGACCATGCTATACACATTTGTAAAGCCTCTGAAATCACACAAGCTCAGCTCAAGCAAATGGAACAGCCTAGAGAAAGCTGCTCTGTTATGGAGGTGTCATCCAAGCAGCCCCCACTGAAAGGCCACTACAAAGCAGGGTTCAGAAAACCTCAAACTTTTCTGGCTTTAAAAATAAGAAAGCTCATGCATTTACAAGCCCCAATTATCAGCATTGTGGACAATCACATGCATACATGCAATGCCCTGCATATGGAAAAACTTGTAACAGTTGTGGCATAGAAAATCACTTTCAGAAAATGTGTAGATCAACCACACAAATACATGCAGTTCAAACTGGCACAGGCAGTGATGAAGACTTTCACATAGGCAGCACGCATACAACGAATGCACGCAGAACAGAATGGTACATTACTTTGTCCACTAATGGGACAGATATTCTCTACAAAGTAGATACAGATGTTGAAGTAGACATTCTGTTGGAATCTTCATATAATATGCTCCAACCTAAGCCATTTCTGCAAGAAACCAAACTATGTTTA
>CM044432.1:54500084-54515025 GCA_024363595.1 Xenopus borealis | reverse complement strand
AAGGCTTAACTTTTCGCATTGCGAATAATTTTTGCGTTACCGACATATATTACATTCCCCCTATTTAAGCCTACTACAGAATCTGGTCCATTTTCTTTCAGTGGTGCAGCAAGAGAAAGCTTTAATGGCAGTCATATTCGTCACCTGAGATTCTCCAGTTCCTACAAAATGGAGCAGATAAACAGCTCAGTGTATCTTCCCTCAAAGTCCAGTTGTTGGCCCTAGCGGCTCTTTTTCATCAACAATGGGCCCTTTTACCAGAAATCAGACTTTTCTTTCAAGCTATGTCTAGGCTGCATCCTCCTGTTTGTGACCCATGCCACCATAGGACGTCAATATGATTTAACACTGCCTTCAACAACATCCATTCGAACCACTCAATTCAGTGGACCTCAAACTACTTACCAGCAAGAAAGTTTTTCCGTTTGCTATTTCATCCGCAAAAAGGGTATCAGATACAGCCACACTCTCGTGCAGTTCACCATGGTTAGTATTTCATGCAGACAGAGCCGTTCTTAGAACGGTACCATCCTTTCTCACTAAAGTTGTCTCACCTTTTTACATAAATCAAGAGATCCTGATTCCAGCATTCAACCCAGAGGCATCAGAAGAACAAGACCCTAACTAATGGACTATAGATCCAGCCAGACAGGTAGGGCTGACCACATAAAGGAGATTTTCTTACTGGTAAAACCCTTTTGTCAGTGCAGTATCCCACCCTTTTTGCGGATACCGCGTTTTTTCATATCATATATAAGGAAGTTAATAAGGATCTCCACTAGCAGACTTTATAACAAACTGATCATAGGAAGTGGAGACCAGGAAGAGTTAAAAAACTACATTTTTTGTCCTGCCTCCAGAGGAGAGAACATTAACCCCAGACATCCTTTATGGACCTACGCAAAAGGGTTAAATTCCAAAGGGAGAGGTACTTCTGGGAAATGGTAGTGCTACCGGGGGAATAAAAGCTCTGGGGAAAGGACATTTCATTTGAACTGTGTGTTTATTAACCCCTTCCAGTGGATTGGGACTGTGTTGGAGCAACAGTTGAGTACCTAATAGTGATTTAGGTAGTGCCCCACATGTCCCCAGTGTAGGAGTGCATGGTGTATTAGTTTACCCAAGTTTTACTACAGTTTACATAAAGTTTATTTGTTTCATTTGCAAATTGTGTGTGTGTTTTATTATTCCTTGTGGCATCCCCCCGAGATATGTTCCTCAGTATTCCCTAGGTGGATGTACTGTGCTGTAATTCTCAGTACTTTTCATAAGCAAAAGTGCCTTGCAGCCCCTGGACTGCAAGGGTAAATTGCTATTTAAAGAGATAGTAACCAAATTAGGGTTATATAATCTGTCAGTGGAAAATGTATACTTCTCTTGGATCTGTAAATTGTTAGTTTCAAAGTATTAAATGTTTATAAAAAGTTATTCTTTAATTTTCCTGAGTCCTCTCCTGAGGGTCAAGCATCTCATATTGATTAAAAAGTTGGTTGTGCTGTATTGGATTGTTCATCTAAGTGGCGTGAATTTATCCTGGCTGCTTCCATTTCTTTTAAATCACTAATGCGCCCATGTGCTTATAATGTATATTTATGTATGCATATTTTAATAGAGCTTCTTGAAAAGAAAACGGAGTAAACACAACATGCACAAAGTAAAGGAACATTTAATATTAAGTGCTTATGGTTATTGGAAGGAGGTCCCTGTCCTTTGGATGCATTTCCCATTCCAATTTCAATTTATCTTCCATTAACTCTTTGTAAAAAGGAACCTGATTAAGGAAAGTCACACATCAGCAAAACTTAGAAGGCAACTGCCAGCCAAAAATTGTTTCCCCCCACCAGAGATGCAGGCTATTAGTGCCTGCACTCTATTTGCGGAAAATAATAATCTTCTTCAAAATGATCCCACCAAGCACTGGTGAGGAAAGTCATGCTGTAGTATTCCCACAGTTTTCATTTGTCACATGCATGTGCATAACGTGCTGGAAGAAGCGCTTATTATTATAATTATTACACCATTAAACATGGGTGACTGCACTTGGAGTGTCCTCTCTTGGTACAACTTGCATAGTACTTACATGGGACATTGCTTAAAAAAAAAAAAAAAGTCTGTTTCCTTTAATGTAACTGCTATTGTAGATGTATGTTTGCATTCCCCTAAATTATTGTAAGCTGTCCAGGGAATAAACTTCTTTGCTTATGTTTGTTCATCATAAATGATACACATACATTGCTGCAGACAACATTCATGAAAGCATCAAGCTTACAATGCTGTTTCTCTTATTGATACTCAGCCGACAATTGTATGTTGTAAGGTAATATTTTCTTTACTATAACCTCTTTATAGGACATGTTCTCTTAATATTTAGAAAACAGCAAATTAGCATTTCCCTTTCACTCTTGCTTAGTGTCTCTCGCTGCTGCAAATTTACTAAAGGGCGTCTTGGCTGTTGCTAGCGAAAAATTTGCCAGAAATATCATCCATCTGCAGGGGAAGTCCCTCTGGAACAGTAGGTTGCGTAATCAGCCACCGTCCGAGTCACTTGGCGAATCTGCATTAGCCGCTAGGAAGCAGACTTGACCCGACCAGGAGCATCAAAAATAGTCCGTAACTCAGAAATAAAAGCATTAGCATTATCAATTAAGGGATCCTTCTTCTCCCACAGGGGTGATGCCCACTCAAGAGCTTTTCCGGTCAAACGGGTAATAATGTAACCCACCTTGTGGATAGGACGCCGCAGGGAGAGGACGCACCACCCAGAGCTAAAGGTAAGCCTCCGGGCAGCGCGATCCTGACAGCCACTTCAAGCACAACCTGTATTTACCCATCCTATTCAGAAGTGTATCAATAAAGTTTTACTAGGAAGAAATTAATATTAAGGTGGCCATACACGGGCAGATAAAGCTGCCAATATTGATCGTTTAGACCAATTTGACAATTTATCTTCCAGTGTATGGGGGCTTCCGAAGGGTCTTCCCAATCAATATCTGGCCACGATATAGATTGGGAACGTTTGATTTTAACCCGACCGACCCTTCGGAGCCCATTGCCCTTGTCGTAATCCGATCCTTTGGTCATAAGGCCGAACGTTTGGATTACCCCCGATATAGCCCTGCTGTTAGTGGCATTTCGGGGAAAGATCCGTTCATAGACGCAAATCCGTATTTTAGTGAATTAGTGTGGTGGTAGCAAATTTGCTCCTGGTGAAATGGCGCTGAGTGTGGCAAAGCCTTTGCAAGCGAAAATTCACCCTTTAGTGAATTTGCTCCATTCACTCTCTCAAACATTTATAACCTGCCAAATTTTGTCAAATGGACATGGTAATTGGGGGTGTGACCATAAAACGTGGTCCAAAAAATGTGCCACACATATTCACAGGCCAATATTTTTATCCCCTCTTGACATTTCAAAAGATGGGGAGGTATGTAAAAGGTATGTAAAATAAGAACATTTCTAGTTCTATTTACACAACATATGGACTGAATTGTAAACTACTACTAACTGTCAAGGAAACCCTACTACCAGTGCAGTGAAAGCAGGCATGGGTGAAGGTAATTTTGAAAGGATGGTTCCAGGCAAAAAGTCATTACGGGTAGCTGGAAGGACAGGAGAAAGTATAGGTCAGGGGGAGGAGAAAAAGAGAAGCAAAACAGACACAGCGATATAATACAAAGACTTAGATAACAACTGGGGTCAATGCTTCAAAGCTTAAAATATTAGAGTGGGAAAAATAAAATGCTAAGTACAGTAGGTGATGAGACTAGGCTACACCTGAGAAGGTATATAAGCAACTGAGTTTTATTATGCATATCGGGGTTAACAGGTCTGCTTGGCAAAGTCAGTACAGAACAGTAGGAAAGGTCCCCTTAGTTTGAATCCCAGTAGATACTTGCAGCTGTGCTGGGACGGCTATCCCTGTAAAACAACTAGTGGATTCTTGGTATAAGGCAGGGTCTTTGTTACACTGGTATCTACTCTCAATGCCTGGCCCCCATCAGGAGATCTACCTTATTAACACGCAACACCATTTTTGACCACACAGATTTATGTGGCCACACCCCTAATTACCAATTTCATTTTATAAAATTTGGCAGGTTATTAAAGTGTGAACACACTCCCTCCCCCCTCTGTGCCTGCAGCCTTCCCTTCCACTTACTTCCACTCCATACCTACAGCCTTCCCCTCTGTACTGGCAGCCTTCCCCTCCCGCATCCTCCCCCTCCATGCCAAAGCCTTCCCTTCCACGTCCTTCTCCTCCATAACTGCAGCCTTCCCCTCCCACGTCCTCCCCCTCCATGCCACAGCCTTCTCTCCCGTGTCCTTCCCCTCCATACCTGCAGCCTTCCCTCCCGCATCCTTCCCCTCCATACCTGTAGCCATCCCCTCCCACATTCTTCCCCTCTATACCTGCAGCCTTCCCCTCCCGTGTCCTCCACCTCAATGCCAAAGTCTTTCCTCCTGCGTCCTTCCCCTCCATACCTGCAGGCTTCCCTCCCGCGTCCTTCCCCTCCATACTTGCGTCATTCCCCTCCTGCGTCCTTCCCCTCCATACCTGCAGCCTTGCCGTCCTGCGTCCTTCCCCTCCATATTTGCAGACTTCCCCTCCTGTGTCCATCCTCTCCATACTTGCAGCCTTCCCCTCCTGCGTCCATTCCCTCCGTGCCTCAGCCTTCCATCCTTTGTCCTTCCCCTCTGTTCCTGCAGCATTCCCCTCCTGCATCCATCCACTCCCTGCCTGCAGTCATCTCTCCCTCCTGTGTCCTTCCCTTCAGTTCCGGCAGCCTGCCCTACCTTCCTGTTGTTCGTCTCCCCACTTTCCCGCATACCTCTCTGCACCCTCCAACCCCTTTATGCCCCTCTTATTTCCCCACCTTCCCTTCCTCATCCTGCCGCTCTTGTCTCCCTGTCTTTCCTGCTGCTCTTCTCTTCAGCAGAGCTCGCTCGCTCACTGCCGAAGCAGGGCCCAAGATCGTGGTCTACAAGGAACATTACCACAATATACTGGTAGACCGTGATCGACTTCGTGGGCACCCCCTGGTATAAAGTGTAAAACATCACCCCTAATGAAAGTCATGTAGTTTCTAGCTGCACTGTAGTTCAATGTATTACTATGTAGAAATAACCTTTATAGCTAGGACCCCATTAAAGAGGAACATGTATATCTGTCTTCATGCACATCCATTATCCAGAAACCCATTATCCAGAAACCTCTGAATTATGCCATGGACATCGCCTACAGACTCCATTTAAATCAAATAATTAAAGCAGTGGTTCACTTTTACATTGACTTTTAGGCTGGGGACAGACTTGAATAGAAGACTATAATATGAATAGGAGAGGCCTGAATAGAAGTATGAGTAACAAAAAGTAACTATAAAAATAGAAGCTATTCATGCTAAGGCTGGGGACAGACAGGGAGATTCGGGGCGCAGCAATTTTTGGAATCACCCGAAGTTACTTCGTGAGGAAACTTCGGGCGATTCCGGAAATCGCTGCGCCGTGTGTGCACAGCGCTGGCGCTTTGTCATTTAAACTAGCGACGGACAGGGAGAAGGAAGTTCGGGGAGATTGTCGCCTGCTATTAAACGCCAGGCGACAGAATCTCCCCGAATCTCCATGTCTGTCCCAGCCTTAGCATGAATAGCTGATTCTAAGCAATTCTATTGTAATAGTTACTTTTTGTTACTCATACTTCTATTCAGGCCTCTCCTATTCATATTATAGTCTTCTATTCAAATCAATGCTTGGTTGGAGCTGAGCAACCAGACTGCTGAAATTGCAAACTGGAGAGCTGCTGAATAAAATATCTAAATAAGTAAAAAAACACAAATAATAAAAAGTGGAAACCAATTGTAAATTGTCTCAGAATTTCACTCTCTACATAATGTTAAAAGTAAGCTCAAAGATGAATAACCCTTTATCATTTTTAAAAACAATGTCCTTGTTTTCTTTTAAGGGATACTGTCTTTCTCACTGAAATCCATTTCTCAAAAGAGCAAACAGATTTTTTTTTATATTAAGTTTTCAAATCTGACATGGGGCTAGACATTTTGTCATTCTCCCAGCTGCCCCGGTCATGTTACTTGTGCCAGCACTTTAGGAGGGAACTGCTTTCTGGCAGGCTGTTGTTTTTGCTTCTCAATGTAACTGAATGGAACTCATTGGGGCATGGGTTTTTACTATTAAGTGCTGTTCCTAGATCTACCAGGCAGCTGTTATCTTATCTTAGGGAGCTGTCTGTTTACATTCCCGTTGTTAGGCTGCTGGGGGGGGGGGGGGGGAGTGATATCACTCCAACTTGCATGCAGTAAAGAGTGTTTGAAGTTTATCAGAGCACAAGTCACATGACTTGGGGCAGCTGGGAAATTGACAATTTGTCTAGCCCCATGCCAGCTTTCAAAATGAAATATAAAAAAATCTGTTTACACTTTTGAGAATATTTCAGAATTCTGCTGGAGCAGCTCTATTAACTGATGCATTTTGAAAAAAACATTTTTTCCCATGACAGTATCCCTTTAATAATAAAGTGTACCTTGTACCGAATTGAGTTTCATTAAATAGGTTTTTAGTATGCATATTCAAATTATTGAAAGACCCCTTATTCAGATATCCCCAGGTCCTGAACACTCTAGATAACAGGTTCGATACCAGTATTATCCAAATAGTTGCAATAATTAGCTTTTTTTTTCTTCTTGTTATTTTCAGTTTTTGTTATAGGAAAAAAATCAATCAACTTGCAGCCTTCAAAAAAAGTAAGAAAGAGCCACTTGTTTCCTAGGAATCAAAACAGCAGATTGTTATGACCAAATTGTATTTTTATATAATTTTGTATTTGCACAAGAGGAACAAGCAGTGAGAAGACATTTACTGGTTTTATTATATTTTGCTATTGATTTAAATCATGTTGCTATCATTTACACTTGTCTTCCTTGTTTGAATCAATTTATTAATATTACACAGTTCTGAAAACAAATTGAAGCGAGATGTAATTATGAGAAAACATTTTTGAAGAGGCTGACCAAAATACAATTATATACCAGCAAAACTAACCATTTGTGGAATGCAGAATATGCTAAGTTGTAAAATATGACATACTTTTTTCACCTCACTTCTAATTTTTTTTATGCCTTCCATTTCTATTTTTGCATATCGCACTTTTAATTTTTAACTTTCTGTGGCTTTTATTCTATAACAATGATCAACAACAGGTATCCATGTTGGGGCACACGCATGTGATAATCTGCTCATCGAGTGCATTGTGTGAAGTCAGAAGCGCATTTTCACGTGTGCTTTGACTGATATGGCTCTCACACCATGAGCTCCCTTCCTCCCTAGCTTTGGGGGGGGCAATAAAAAAAAGCTACAAACTGGTGTGTGGGATCTATTAGCCTGCACCTTTGGTTGGGGATAAAATTTTAACCCAACAGGTGCAATTTAAGTACTATATTAAGACAGACAACTACTTCAGTCATTTTTTTTACTGAACTACATCACCTTCCTTTTAGAACCTTGAATCCCCTTCAAGGTGAAGCTACAGAAAAAATAACGGTGCATGTTCACATTGTTTAAAGAGGTCTAGAACTTAAGCTTTCTATAAACTATGAAGGGAAAAAAGTTAAAATGATTAAACTGATTTGCAACATAATATTCAGTTTAACATAAAAGACAATATATTATACAAGATCAAGGCTTTAAAAGAAACAAAAAAAAAAAGTTCTATTTTTGGGACTTTAAATTGCTGTACACTATACTGTAAACTTCCACAACCAATAAAGAACCACTTTAAGGCAAATAAGAAACTGAATCCATGATTTGGTTTGGGATTTGGCCCCAGGATTCTGCCTTTTTCAGCAGGATGCTTGGCCAAACCAAATCTAAATTCTTAAAATCATTAGACTTTTCATCAGACAAACAAAGAATTAAAAAAATTATTAGCTACACGCACAGTGCACAGTTCACAGTTCTTGCTAACCCTTCCTTTCTCTATTTACATATTATTGCATAATTTGTATATGCTCAACTTCAGTTTAGTATGCAGCCAAATCTTTCAATAGGATTTGGTGCATGATGCATCCCTAAAAGCAAATTACCAATAAGTTGCTATGGTTTACTATATACTGATACAATTTGTGCACAAATCACCAGTATGGGTTAAAATTGGTGTCCATTTTTGTGAATAATGATGTTGTGCATAGACACAAGTAAATATCTGAAGAGCATAAATCGAATGTTAATTTTACACTCTTAGTGCTTTGCATTGGTGCTTGCATTCATAAATAAGCTATGTAATGTCTGACAAGCTGTCCAATGTCTGAGCAAAGTTAAATAATTCACAGGGCTGCTCCAGCCAAGAGGCAAGGTGAGAATCTTGCCTCAGGCAGCATGGAGCGGGCAGTTATCAGGGGTGGCAAAAAAACGCCTCTTTCCGATTTCTAAAACTAGCGATGCGGCCCCTCATCGACCCGCTCCGACGCTAAAAGTTAGAAGCACGGAGCAAGAGGGGGGGGCGGCGGCAGCATCTGGAAAGCCCCTGACAATACAGTTAAACAGTGGAAAGGCAAACTCCCTTAATTATTTGTACAGTGATCAGCAGTGAATCACAACTTGCTGCATTTCACTTTGCAGAACATTTTGCTAAATTGCAGAAATTAAGTGAAACCATACAATGTTGCAGAAAGGCATTGGCATCAATAGGAAAGCAAAATTACTCTGATGTGGAGGAAAGGGGCAGATAATAATGACTGCATTCCCCCCCCCAGTGTTACAGATCACATTCCTGGCAAAATAGGCTGCATGGCAAAATTCTAGACAGGATTCTCAAAAATGTCTCACTCACCCCTCTTATCCTTATCAACATGAGAGGAGTAAATGTGTGTAAATAGTTAAACCTCACACACCAGCCTACATACAGTATACAATACTGTTTATTCATACTCTCATAATCTCTCATATTCATAGTCTATCTGTCTTTCTCCACACCCCCCTACTATACACACACACATACTGTATATTAAAATCTCAAAATATATGATATTTCATTTAATGTTATACTATATGTAAGATGAGTCACTTTTGTTGTCAGTTAACAATACAGAATAAATACCTTTATTCACAGCTGCTGCCCTGTGTGTTGTGGTTTAAATTCCAACCACGGAACATTTGCAAAAAGTCCATTAGATGTTTCATTCTAATCTAAGTCTTGTTAAACCCATTTTACAGCTCTAGTTTCCAAATGCAGGCAAAACTCGGCTGCAGGAGACTGACAAGTGAGACAGGTGTATTAGGTCCTTTATAGTGTGAAGATGTCAGGCTTAGCTTCACATTGACTGAGGCAATGCATAGAGCAGCTGGCAGCTTAGGCTCTGGTTTGCCTGTTCACAAAGAATGTTAAGTCAGATGTTGCCCTCTATAATTACAGGGAGCTCCAAATGAGAGAGTGTGTGTGTTGTTTATCAGAGACAGTCTCTTGAAACTATTGCATAAAGGTCTGGTGGGCACTCTTATAACATCCTTACATTTTATATTTTTTTTTCCCAAGAGTAATTGCTCCTAAGATTGACTCATTTATGAATTGTGAAAAGTTTGGTCTCTGGTGACCAAAAATATTAATTGAATCTAACTAATAAGAACCATGGTCTGTATCAATTTTTGGCTTATTTTTGTAATCCGTCTTCAATTTTTTATGTTTTTTAATTATATATAATTTTCAGCAGCTCTCCAGTTTGGAATATCAGCAGCTATCTAGTTTGTAGAGTGCAGTTTGCCCTGCCAACCAGGCAGTGGTTTGAATAAACTTGAAGATGAATAATAGAGGGCCTGAATATAAATACTGCCTGTATGTGCTATAATATACAGTAGCAGAATGATGTTTTGAGGGATATTGCAAAGAGGAAAATTGAAGGCAGAAATTAGTCAAAGCTTCTTTGGTGATGTGAGCTAAGTGAGGAGCTGAGGGAACTAGCCATGCTGGATTACACCCAAAGTTATCACACCATCCTAATGTTAGATTGCCCCACCCTTTTGGGTCTGTAATTCATGGTTATCACATGGAATTCAGGACCCTTTGAAAGAATGAAACTAGTTGAGCAGTAATGACTCCACTAAGAAAAGTGGGATTGAAGCCCAGGGCCTGGGCTGTAAAGTTGTAGGGGCACCAGGCACATACTGTACCTCTTCTGCCACCTTTCCTAGTTAGGACCCTTGTAACCCCCACATAGGCAGCTATTTCCATATCCATCAGTGCGTACACGTGTTCTTCCACACAGGTGACATATTCGGACGTGTTGGTCTGGCACTGTTGAAACCCTGACAATACTCCATTCAGTACAGGGATCACAAAGATAGGACTAAGGCTAATAAGACTTTATAGACCAAGTGTGTGCTAAAATGGCTATATGGGCTAGGAGTATGGTGAAGTATCTGTGAGGAAAAGTATGTAACTTGAATGTAAGTAGTAAACTGAATGCACCATTCTCTCACTATGAGCTTTACCCCAATACTTTGCTCCAGATGATACCTTAATTATCAGGAGTCTTTGCAAACAGCATGGAGGAAGGGTATTGTATAACTATAATTAGGTACAGTGCACAATAATTGGGCTCCGGTGGTACTTGTAATTTAGCCAAAGAACATATTTATTGAACAGGATAATCCACAAAGGAGTGTAAATAAAGGACAAACAGAATCAGAGAGCAACAGTGGATAGGCAAATATACTCACAGCACCAATGGTCAGTATCAATCCCCGCAGGGAAGAGAACAAACACAGCAACGAGGAAGGTACACCTGGCTTTCAGCCTTTTTCCTAAGTGGAACCTGAAGGGAATCTCTACATCCCTAGGTCTGTACACTTAGGGGTAAATTTATCAAAGAGTGAAGGTCCGCCACTAGAGGGAAATTCCAACGCTTTCCATTCATTTCTATGGGATTTTGAAAGGCCTATTTATCAAAGTGTGAAGTGAAAGTTCACCCTTTGATTACTACACCTTTAAAAATCCCATAGAAATGAATGGAGAGCGGCGGAATTTCCCTATAGTGGCGGACCTTCACTCTTACTTCACTCTTTGATAAATATAACCCTTAGTCCCTACTTTTGCGCAATTAGTACCCGGGATCCTAATCCCACTCACACTTCTCAGATGAGCTTCAAGCTGCTCAGCTAAATAGCCTGACTGTCTCTCACTCCTAGAGTGACATCTTAAGTTTAATAGTCTATCCTGACTAGACCTGATCTGTTTAGTTTTCACTTTACCCTACATGCCTGCTCAGGCCAGGGCTTACACAAAATGGTTCCTGGACACATGGCTGCTCAGGACTCTATACTTTAGTACAGTGCCATCTACTGGGCACTGGGTGAACTACAGGGGGCATAGCTTTCAGTAGGATAAGGAAACAGGTCCCACTCCTAACTGTATTTTAGAACCCAGCTAGGTATCTATAACACTAGGGGACGGCCTGCTAAATGATACTGGGATACTAATTTACTAGTCTCCTACAAGTATATTACAGCACCATATATATATATATATATCTGATATAACCTGTCCTAGTGTGTTTGTAACATTTGAGGTTGGAAAGTAGGAAGTTGCCTGAAAGATCTGTTTTAATGAATGGTTGAAGTATTAAGCTGCATGAAAAGTCTAATCTCTATTTTGGCTGAGTACGATGGTCTCCCTTCATTACCCATTACATGTTAGTTAACATGAACAGTCATTTGAGTGAAAAGATAAATGGGTTCCATTATTTAAACTCTCTATTGTACTAGTCGCAGGGGGTGAATACCACAATATTTGTATTTTCTCAACTCTGCAATAACCAATACGGAGAGATAACACCAATCTTGCCACCACATTGAAGAAGAGGTTATTATTATTTTGCTACTGTATACAGATGAAGCCACTTTGGATTGTGAGTTTGACACAAAATAACTTACCTCAGACATCCCATTTAACTCACTTAACACAGAATATTGTGTCACAGCATCCCATCCAATTAAAGGGTTCACCATTGAAAACAATGGTGCTTTGGTATGCTAATGAAAAGGTTAAATGCATTAAATGAGTTAAGATAACTTTAGATAACACAGTTTCTTCAATTAACCCTGTGTCACGACGCATTTAACACACAAATGCAAGTGGCTGCATCTGTATATAGCACACACAAGTTTCTTTTATGCCATATGTTGAAATATTAACTCCTTGCCCAATTTGTCTCTAAATATGGCCTGTAACACAACAATTAAATTCCATGGTTAAATAAAAGGAATTTTTTTAGGGTTTATGTGCCGTGACCTCTTTGTAAGAACCAAATGCAATTTTCATGATGTCACCAAAAGGAGGATAGAATGTTCCCAGAATTAGGCATTTAGTTTCTGCCATGAGGCAATAAGCCGCTTCTTGTAACTTTAAGAGCCGAATTGCCTAGGGCCTAGGGCGAATTCCCACAATTCCCGAAACAGCAGTAAAATTTAGTCTGGAGAAAAATCATTGGTGTCTCGTTTTGAATGCCGGCATCCATTTTTGTGCTCCAGCGTCCATTTTTTTCCGATGCTGGCAATGTGCGCCGGCATCCAAAAATGGATGCCCACCTCCAAAAACAGATGCCAGCGTCCAAAACGAGACATGGTGGCATTTCGCAAATTTTTCGCTGTTTCACGAAATTTGTGAAACATTCAGCGAAGCTAAACGTCACTGATTCGCCCATCACTAATAGACAGTAATGAGAAATCTGCCGCATCAAAAAAAAATTTGTCCGAGCATCGGAATAGTCATGCACATAAAAATTGACATGTGTCAAAATAATTTTGACACCCATTGACTTCAATGAGTTTCGAAAATGTTCCGCCTTTCTGCAAATTTTGCTGGAAATTCACAAATTTTTCGGTGAAGCGAAACCATCACTAGTAGATAGTATTGTAAGTCAAGTTGTATTTAGACTTTTTTTGTGTATTTTTAAACATTTACGATCTTAGTTTTCTGTTATCTGGTTGCTAAGCCTTAATTAATTTCATTCAAACTGGTAAAAGTTTAGCAATAAAGGGGAAAGTCTATAGTAGAGGGACAAAACAGGAAGACAAGTAATAAAAAGAATAAAATTGTAGATTCAAAGTTATTTTTTGTTGGTTGCTAGAGGTTAGTAAATTTTCAGTTGCAGATTTGAAAGAGGCAGAATAGAAATGTTTCTAATTCAAAAACCATCATCTATAACATGCTGAGAAAAGATAAAGTTAACCTTTCTGGTACATAATCATTTTCTACTAAACAATGAAACTTTTCCTGGCTTCCAGAGATGAATGCTGCACACAAATGGATACAGCAGACTGTATTTAAAGACACATATTTGACCATGCATGTCAGGTGAGAAAATATCTTTAAAAAAATCAGACCTTCTTGTACTACTAAAAGACATAACAAAAATGTCTGCATGCCAGTTGCACCTGATTCCACATTTCCTGCTTTGTGCATGAGATTAAAAGTTCTCCAGGGAACAGCATGTGACCTTAAACACAACTTTAAAGGAAGCACTTTAGAGGTTGAACAGATTGCTGCTTAGGAAATCTGAGTCTGTCAAAAAATCACATCATTGCCTTGTTCACACACTATCCTCAGCTTGTCTGTTAAATCTCTGTGACAGCCTTGCTGTGTTTCATATATTATATACAGTCAGGACCCATACTATTTCATGGCAGCATTGCCACAGTTAACATGCATATATATTTGTGCGTATGTGTATGTCAGTGTGTGGGCGTAGGAGCATGTTTGTGTAACCCTATAGACAAATGTTCAAAGTAGTGAGGGGGAGAGACCTGATAAACCAATACAGGGTCTTGCAAAATAATGTTGTTCTTTGGATAACAAATATACATTAAAATTAGTGTAATTAATATATATTAAAGTGCAAGTCAATCCCGGTGCTCACTCGATCACGTGTCGCTGCATCAGTGGGTTGTCGGCAACATCCAGCTGGGAATCCAGCAAGAAACGCGTAAGTCAACGCTCATCACAGACCACCCTCACGCTCACCAATCTAATGTAATGTGCAAATAAAGCCGACATTACAAGTGTCTATACTATTTCCCACACTAGCACCAATTCAGCGGGGAATATTTTGCATGATAAATTAAAACTAGGAACGCAAAATATAAAAGTGTTTTGAATCTAAAATAAATGTTGTCTCTTAAAGGAACAGTTCAGGGTAAAAATAAAAACTGGGTAAATAGACAGGCTATGCAAAATAAAAAATGTTTCTAATATAGTTAGGTAGCCAAAAATGTAATATATAAAGGCTGGAGTGACTAGATGTCTAACATAATAGCCAGGACACTACTTCTATTTGCCCAGTTTTTACTTTTATATCGAACAATTCCTTTAAAAACAAAGTTTCAGAGCTCAGCCCTCATGAGTGTTTTTGTGTACATTTCCATTGTTGTTTGTAGACACATTCTCTGATTGACTTCTAGCCCAGATGAATATAAACGGGACCTTTTACAATCAATTGGCTAAAATTGTGGTTTATGAATATTAAATGGGGTTAAAGACAAGCTGAAAAATAATTTCCCTTTCTCTGGAAAGTCTTTTGTTTAATGGTCCTTTGAGATACAGTTCACATGGCCCACTCTTTAAAAGTGATATCCTTAAGCTAGTAAAACTATGTGAATAGATTTGGGATTTTTTTTTTCATGCTTTTTCCCTACAAGCACAAGTGCCTCCTCTGAGACTTTTTTTGAGCAGAAAGAAAACTAATTGTATCAGCTAATAATGGAGAATGAAATTGCATTGCTTTCCACTTCATAGCTGCTTCAGCAGATACACAATATACCCAGATTCCTTTATTTGGGCTATGGCTTCTAACCTTTACAAGTTGTATCACCATAGCAATGGGATTATTGTTCTAATAATTCATATTTCTCAAGGTTATATATATATATATATATATATATA
>CM044432.1:54468158-54483040 GCA_024363595.1 Xenopus borealis | reverse complement strand
GAGTCTTAATTGAATTGGTGTAGGCACAATCGGGGGGATTGGGGGGTCCCTGGCCTATAACTTAAGCAGTCATTCATTTACAATACTAATTCCTTATATGTTATCTTATTTTCTTTCAATCTTATCCTAGAGTAGTTCTGGATGGGTGATTCTTTCACCATTGCTCCTTGACCTCCATAATAAATTAACTTTTATAATTTATGAAACAAAGCAAAAAACACAAAACTTGGCTTAAGAACGCATGATAATACCTATTAAGAACATGTATATCCTCAAATGCACCTTCATTTAAATCACTTTAAATTTATCGATTTATGTTTATATAAAAATTGTATTTGCATAATGTACAATCAAGGAGGACACTTCCCTTAGGGGCCCATTTCATGTGCATAATTTGTTTTATTGTGTTTCCCCCTTTTATTACTTATGAGTGTTAAAAAAATTACAAATATCACAAGGTGATGGTGATATAAATAGTTGCAGTATAGGTTTGTCTAAGGATTGATTTATTTATTAGAAATTATTTTCTCTTGCGAATTCTAGTAAACATTAGATAACAGAACCATTTCTTCCTCATTTATAAAAACCTCTTTATTTGATAAATATATTATAAATGGATACAAATCTATTGTTTTTCACCCCAACAAGGTCAGGATTTGTAATCTGATTATTTATTTCCATGTTAGTAATTCCATCCCAAAGTGTATGAGACTTATGCAAAAATGTCTATTTACTGTTCAAGGTTATAAGTGAGTATGCTCACTTATAATAGAACTAACAACTGTCTTCCAAAAGAAGATAAGAGCCAGTAAAGGTCTTGACTGATGTACAAGTTCCAGTGCAAATTGGGACCTAATTCTATTAGAGAATTTTGTGAAACAGCAACATTTTGGCAGAATGCTTTGGAGTCAATGGGAAGGCAAAAGTACATTGCTGTTTTTAGCTCTGCATTAGCATATGTATTGCCCTACTTTGTTAGACAAACTCATTTCCATTATGCTACAACTTTTCTTCATAGAAAATGTCTTCTAAACACAGCAACAAGAATTCACCGGCACACAGGTAATGCAAGCAGGTTAAACCTTGCTAATATTTATTGCAGCATGCAACGTTTCGGGGTTACCCCCTTCAATTCAATTTTAAACCAGGAGTAGATAGAAAGAAGTATCCATTACAAAGGGAATGTTTTTGGATTTGGCTGCTGCAATCTCGTCACCCGAAGGGGTTAAATGATGAATTCAATATGTCCTGTTTCTTATAATTATGCTAATATGGCTTTTTTCCCCCTTTTCAGATAAGCAGTTTGGCCTGGATTTGCCTCAGGGATAGATTTCTATTCTCCGGTTAGGGTAAGATAGTTTCTGCTACTGCCTTTGATCCATAACTGCCTTTTAATCTTTTCCTACAATGTTTTATCTGTATTTCTCTTATTGTATTGACACCTTGTATTGGGACAGTTTGATACTTTTTATTACTATGGTAGTCGTTGACACCTTTTAACCTTTTGGATACCTTTTGTACACTTTTTTGATACACTTTTAACACAAAGTATCGTGTTGAATTTCTTTCAGGAATGATTACTCACTATTGGATATTTTTCCATGAATACTGTTTTTACACTAAGGACTATTTTTTCATTGATATCGGCTCCTGCACAAATATAAATATAAATATTAATATATATGGTTTCTTGACCTTCTCACGATTGATGCTTATCAGCTTCACTTTTTCACACGCCCACTTATTTGATCATGTGATATGTTTAACCTATAAATTGTTTTGTGCAGTCTGTATGTTTATGCTTGATAAAGGGGGTAACCCCCGAAACATTGCATGCTGCAATAAATATTAGCAAAATTTAACCTGCTTGCATTACCTGTGTGCCGGTGAATTCTTGTTGCCATTGGATTGTGGGGTTGCCGTTCCCTCATTTTGCTGTGCACCAGGGATATCGTTGGAAAGGCCAGGGAGTGTGAGTACTTATTTGATTGTTCTAAACACAGCACCCTGACAGATCAGTAGTTAGACAAGGGGAAGGACTATGACTTTTGTCACAAAGCTGTACTTAAAAAGTTCTCTCTTCCCTAGAAGCTATCTCTCCCAAAGAATGGGGACTGTGATGTCCTGAAAAGATTTTACTATGGGGTGCTGCTCGGAAATATGGTAAAATACTGAAACAACCAATCTTTCAGACGGTTGAAGATAATACTATTGATGGCAATTCTATTAATTCTTTAACAACTTGTTGTAGATAAACAATACAAAAGTTATACAGGTATGGTATCCATTATATATCCTATATCAAGAAAGCTCTGAATTACGGAAAGGCCTTCCTCAATATACTCCATTTTTCCATAGATAATATTGTAAAACATTACCATGTACTTGGTCCAAACTAAGAAACCGTAAATAAGCCCAATAGGCTGCGTTTGCTTACAGTAATCTTTTGCTTCCTTACTGGAAGCAAAACAAGACTATTGGGCTTATTTACTGTTTACACAATTTTTTTTAGTAGATTTAATGTATGAAGATCCACATTTATGGGAAGATCCATTATCTGGAAAACCCCAGGTCCTGAGCATTCTGGATAACAGATCCTTTATCTGTATTTCATTTGCAAACATCTCTTTACCAAGAAATGACATTATGACAAGTAGATGACAGCTATGGGGTAACTAAGGTTATCTTAGAGACTAGAATAGAGCAAAGTACCACATTAAGTAGGAGATACAAGTAATGGGTTCAAGGGGGCATCTTGCTGCTCCTTACCTCTGGAATTCCATCCATGAATTCCTCCATAAGGAATCCTATCTCAATCTTTTCAAGGACAAATTAAGAGCCTACCTTTTAGAGCACTAAAACATAAGCCTAGTTTGTGCCTACTGACTGTGCCTTACCATGTGCACTTTTTCATCTCCAATTTGTACTTATGTGTTAGCCTCCCACCCACTTAGACTGTAAGCTCTACAGGGAAGTGGCCTCCTTCCCACTATGTCTCTTACCACGTAGCACTTAAGCTCTTTGTCCTATGATTCTGTATATATTTATTATGTGATTTGCCTCCCCATGTATGCTTTACAAATAAAGTCATACAATACAATACAATACAAATACAATACATTAGTGGCTTTTTTTTAAAAATAATATTTGTGAACTTTAAGGGGGGAGTTGAAAAATCACATTGTAGCCATATAGAATGGTATATCTGGAATCCTTACAAAACAACAATTGGGTACCATACCATATGGCTGTTTAGAAATTTTAGAGAAATTCCAATGAATATTCAGACTGTGTAGATATATATAGTTCTGTTTATACCTTTATTATTCTTTGTTGTACTAAACTACAATTTTAACAGAAGAAAAAAAATTATTTTGTACAAAGGAAACCCAGGTAATGACAAATAACAGGACACTTTTAAAGCAAATTATTCTTACTCCTGTCTACTGCTGTTTATGGGAAGGGTAACCACTCTGTTTAATTTGACAATGGGCCAATCTATACCCACTTGCTTTCTCAATATATATACTTTAATTTATATTACAAACGTGAAGAAAGAGGAAATAATATGAAAGGGCTTTTTATTTCCAACAAAATATATAGGCTCAACTAGCAAGGCCATACATTTACCAGACATCCTGCCCCTTCTCCCCCCCACCAAAAAAACTCTTGCTACTGTATGTGACTTTGTATGGAAATAATGATTTTATTAATAGCAAATACACCCTGTCTGCTTGCCTTCAACAAAATAGGACTACTGTTTTAGTTTTTTTGAGGAAATATCACAATTATTAGCCTTCTGTGAGATATCTCTTGGGGAACATTATATTTTTTTCCAAACCAACAGCAGAAAGGGTCATTAAATTGTAAAATGGGATTAAGGTAAAAAAAAAGAAGAAAATGCATACACTGGATCCAAAATGAAATAATGTAACTGAAAAACAAATTCTTATAAGTAGTTATAAGAGCATCATTATAGCTGCTTTGGTTAGATAATCCTGTCAAACATTTTTTCGTTGATTAGAAGATTTGTTATAAATATATTCCAAGCACATTTTCAATCATCAAATATGCAGTTATTACATACTGTGGATACATAGTTAATTTGGACTTAAAAAAAGACTTACTTCCAAGTTTACTTCCAGAGACCATGCACATTATGCTTGTCCAAGAAATCATCCAAGCCACTACTAAGCTAAGGGCACATGAGGCACAGCCTTGGCTTATCTCTCTCTGCTTAGGCTTTCTCAGCAGTGGTTGTGCTCCCATCTACTCCTTTGTGTCTCTGCACTGACAGGCGTTGTCCTTTTGTGAAGACACATGGAACACATATCAGAGTGAAATGCAGAACTAAGCATTTTCACGCCAATATTATGTTGGTGCATCTGCATACAGGCAAATGCCAAAAATTCACATGGGATGGGGGTGCATAGGCCTCTCTCCTCCTGCAAAGAAACAACATCAGAGAGAAGCCAAAGCTGAATTTCTGAGCCTTTAGCCTAAGGGTACGAATCAGGTCAGTTTTTGGAGTCAGATGTGACAGGATCAAGGTAAGTAATAGGAAGTCACAGGGTTGATCCGACGCGACACGCCTGTCGATGCAAATGCTGCAAACTGTGTCTGCATCCGACAGTCGTGTCAACCGGATCAACCCTGCGACACCATCCAACTTCCTATTACTTACCTTGTTCTTGTCTTGCATCCATCTTGTCGCCCAAGCGTTGGATCTGCCGAAAACGGACCTGCATCGTCCGTGTAGTTCTACCCTAAAGGTATTCATGAAATGTGCCTTCCCAATATCGACCAGCAGTTCATTATATAGCTTCACTGCTCTTACTGTGAAAATATTTTTGCTGCTACAAATAAAATTGGTTCTTTGCTTCGAGGTTGTACTGGTTTAAATAATTTGTTCCCTTTAAGCTAGGGCCACACAGGGGCCAAAAACAGCTAGCTGTAATCCACTGATCCATTTTGATCCAAAGTCGATTTGCAATAAGCCAATTCAATGCAGAAAAGAGAGAATGATACTGTCTGCTGATAAGACCCTAGCCTTATCAGTTTAGTTGCATGTATCTGCACTCTCTCCAGTTCATTAATACCCTTCAAGCATACTCAAGGTGAAGCCTTACCAAATATCTATAAATAGACAAAATTTTATTTTTATCCTTCAAGTCACTGATCTTTGTTATGCAAGACAGCACTTTAGGGCTGTGACACACTAGGCTATTTGTGGAGATTTAGTTGCCTGGTGACTAATCGCCCCGACTTTGCGGCGACCAATCTCCCCAAACGCCTTCACCTCACCCTGCGCTGGCTTAAATGAAAAATCGTCAGCGCTAATCACACGCAGTGATTCTTTTTCCAAAGTTGCCTCACCAAATAGCCTAGTGTGTCACAGCTCTTATATTAACCCATGTGCATTATCTTGCATTTATCAACATTGAAACTCATTTGCCAATTTACTGTCTGTGGCGACATGCTGCATGAAAATTAAGCCATTAGAGACATTTCCCATTGACTTCTATAGAAACAGCTACGGCTTTTACATTGTGAGCTGATATTTTCTTTCTGTTGGATTTACATGTAAATAAATAATTAATGGACGTTTCAGAAAATACTGTTATTTTTAATCAAAATTTGATTTGATGTTTCTTTGCTGTGGTTATTCTCAAATCAAATTTTGATAAAATGGTTCCTTAATGTTTCAACCACAATTCTTCTGAGCAAGTAAATGTTATCATAACCTTGGACAAATTTCTTCAGATAGATGCTAGATGGACACCAAAAATCTGTCCTAATACTAGTTCCACTTTTCCCGCCTTATATAAAAAGTTTACTTCAAAGATACAAAACATGCATAGATCCTCACTATATGTAGTACAAGGCATGTGAATAAAAGTACCTTAAGCATAGGTTTGCCAAATAACAAACTGGGGGCTCCAAAAGGATTCCCAGCAATTTAACATATTTTCTGGGTAGTTTCAGACTGGTGGGCTTGGGGCCCACCACGACTACTGTTTCAGGGGCCCCCTTCAGCCCCCCACCCCTGCTGCAAAGCCCCCTCTAGGCCCCCCGACCCTGTCCCCTGGTACAAGTTGACCACACACATTCCTTTTGACATTCAGTGACCAGTGACTGGGACAGGAGAGGGAAGCCAGTGGCAGTGGTGACAGGTACAAGTAGGGAGTGTGTCCCACTGGGTTTTTTCCCAGTGCAACCCTGTTTCTGGGTTATTAACAGTTTTCTGACAAGAAAGTGTTAATTGTCAGAATGATTGAAACCATAGTCCTCTGAACAATGTATTAATTCATCGGAATTAAAACTTTGACCAGTTGAATTCCATACTTGAATTACCGCCACTAAATCATTACAGTGCGTTATTTTAAAATGACACAATGCAGGTTAAAGGGAGTGTCTTATTCAACAATGAAGAGGAAAACCCTCTGAAAAATTCATCCCAAAATTGAGTTTTAAAATTCTTAAATTTTTTCGAGTTTTTTTTTTCCAAGCAATAACAATAAAAGTTTTAGCTTTACATTTAGTGCCACTCAGTGGCTTACATATCTGTCTACCACCTATATTTCACTGTATAACTAATAAGGAATGCTATACATGTGTTTGTGTATCACTACAGAAAATGTCATTGTACAATGCTGCAAAACATGTTGCTTTACAAGTACAAGACACAATTTTGAGCTTGAGGCTTTTGCATCTGGAAGTGCATATATACATTTTTGGTGTGTGCTGGGGAGGCCAAATAAATATACTATTTCTGTGTTTAAATCTTAGTTAGTGTAGCTACAATACAGCAGATACCATGGTCACCATGGGGTCTACTGTATAGAAGCCCCCTTCCCAGTCCCTCATACCTGAAACTTTGTGCACACACTACAAGCTATACGGTGTGGTCCAAGCTCCTCTCAAGTTTTTTTTTGGGGGGGGGGGGGCGATATATAATTACGTCACTGAAAATTGCTATTCATTTCCAAAGCAAGTAAAATGTTGTGTTGTTGATGGGAATGAAAATTGTCTAAGGTGCTCCCAGTCAGGAAGCATAATGGCTGGGTGTATCTGGAAGGGACCATTTAGGAATAATGCCAGGAACGTACTGAATATAAACATGGCTGTATGGAAAATAAATAACATCTAAAAGCAGGAAAGTATCATTAATTTTGTACCTATCATGGGATTATTTGTTTCCCTTTCTCTTTGTTTAACTTGCACCATGTTGAATGTTGCTCCTGTCAAGCTAAAGAACCAGATGATGCAAAAAAATGCAAGTGTTGGCTGCTTCTCTGCACTGGACTAGCAATTAGTATTGCCCTAGTATGGATTTCGTTGGTCATACAGAGTGCCGGATTGACTACTATATCTTCCCTAGCCTGCTACTAGCATTGTATATCTCAGGTTCTTCAAGAGAACCATCAGTGACCCATGCACAGGTTAATTAAAAGATAAAGTGTGTAACTCCTCAGTATATTTGAGTGTATCTTTCAGGCCAGCTTGAAACTGGGAGGGGAGGTAGGGCTTAGGGGCCTGTGTTAACTCTTTGTTTCGGGTATACTCTTGTGTCCTGAGTCAGGACTATGCTCTTCCAGGTCATGGGTTCAATGTCCGATTATAGGATTTCTTCAGTGTATTCCTGGGTGCTTCATAATTTTTGCTGACTTGATTCCTGGAGGTTTGACCCTGCCTGAACCTTTGCTATTATTCTGCTTGCCTTTGGAATTGCCTGGAATTTAATTACAATTTTGCCTGATCCTATTTTTGTGCAGTGAACTTGGACTTTAACCCCTATGCTTCCTCCGTGGTCCTGGCTACCCCCTCTGGGTGCCTTTAGGCCCCCTGACATCCATTTTTGTTACTATTATATATCTTTCTATTAATGCCCTATCCTAATCATATTTATGTCTCTCATTCAAACCACTGCCTGGGAAATTTAGATCCTAGCTAAAATTCTAAGTGGAGAGCTGGACAAGAAGCTAAATGACCATTAGATCATAAATAATGAAACACAAAGACCAACTGAAAATTGTCTTGGGATATCACCCTCTATATCATATTAAGGTGATTACCCCCGTATGTAACTTTGTTTTATCTCACTTTCTAACCTATTCTTGAACTGTCTAATGTATCTTTCCAGCACAACTGCTTTGAGAAATTCCACCACTTGACACCTATCACCATAAAAAAATATTTTTCACACTTTTATATATAACTACCTTTCTACGCACTATACAGAATCAGTGTAACCATTGCCAACTTGCCCATTCTTTCTTTATATCTGAGGCCTTCCATTCCTTCTATCAACTCTTTCATTACAAAACCTTTTTAAACTCTGGAGACCAAAACTCTGGAGACCAAAAACTATATTCTTAATGGAGCCTTACTGGTGCTTTATAAAGTAGAAGTATAACCCTTTTCTTATATAAATCGATACCTTGATAATACAGTAAAATACCTTGCTGGACTTTCCTGCTGCTGACTGGCATTGGCTGCTACAGCTACCCACACGTACTGCCAAGAATGTGCCTACTTGCCTTTAGGTCATCATATGTTTTTGTCTCACCATCATTTATAAAATCATCTAAGCCCTTCCTATTTAAAGTGAATTTTCAAAATCATCCCCATCTATGACCGCCAGCTACAAGCAAATGAAGATGTAGAAGTGCCAGAGATAGGAACCTAACTTGTGTACCATTAGTTCTAACCAATGGTTGTTGGTTTAGTTAGCTGTTATTGCCAATAACCTAATAGTCAGCCAATGTCCTTGATTCTTTCATGTTGGACTTAAATAGTTAAAAGTACAAACAATATCACAGCTGAAAAAAAAACATAAAGCTGTATGAAAAACCTGGCAGAAACTTGACATTGATAAATATCCTCTGTGATTAATTGCAGAATAATGTTGCTAGTTAAACTGTCTTGAGGGTTTACGCTCCATTGACTTCACATCAGTACCTCAGGGATATTAAAGTATAATGTCAGCTATGTCTGAGAAGGATACCCCTTCAATAAACAGGCAAATAGTGATATTTCAACAAGATGGTCAGCAATCCATCATTCTGAACATCTATCAGCTATGAATCTACATATACAAGCATTTTGGTGGTGTTTGTGGGTGAGGTGCCATTTAACTTAGAGAATATACTAGAGATATATGCTGAGATATGTAAGTATCTAAGTATACTAGAGATATGTAAGTATTCTGTATATAGGGATTAAAGTACCCCTGTTGTAAAATACAAGCATATTATGTCACTTAGGAGTTCCATGACCATATGAAAGCACAAGGCCAAAGGCAGATTGCTTTTATACAGTCATGGAACTCTAAGGTTACTTCTAATATCCTCATATTTTCCAGCAAGGGGTATATTTATTATAATACTCAAGTTTTAGTCATGTGACAAAAATTACATCACTACTCACGTTTATAGCTGATGACATCACTAGTCACTGTTTATAAGGATACTAGATATTAAGCCCGTTAAATTAACGGGCGCTAGAACACATGTAGTCAAACATTTATAAAAACAGACTTGTTCCAGTCCAAAAAAAGTGGACAACCATGGTGGACACCTAGAGTGCTTGTCAGTAGTTTTAAAAATACTACTGCTTCCTAAAGAGTTTGAGCAATGCTTGTTTAGGGTATAGATCACGCCAGTGTTTTTTTTCCACAAAAAAATTTTTGTCCTACAGAATTTCAGAGGCGACTCTACCTCAATGTTACTTTTAGAAAAAGAGCTGCCTGACTTTGTCAGCTTAGCATCCCTGTTGCCGTAGCAACGTCGGGGACATGTGCTGAGTGAGTGGGTCTCGCTTCTAACAACGTGAGATTAAAGATAGGAACAGTTGGCACCGCCCCCAACCTCTTTAATCATTTGCGCTTCACGTGCGCATGCCCATGGAGTTGAGTGAGTCAGAGAGCGGGAGGTACTTTCACAGCTATGGGAGGCCAGACAGTAGCTGCTCCTCTGTCACCCGCCGGCCAGCAATGCTCTATCCCTCTGCCATTGGGCAGCACAACAAAGAGGGGCGGACAGCGCACTAGGATTGGTTGCGGCTCTCCCATGAGGGTGGGGCTTTTAGGCAATAAATAAAGAGGCAAGATGCTCTACTTCGCTAGCGTAAATTCGCCAGAGTCGGTGTTCGTGAATTTGCGATTACGATTTGACGTCACGCTAGCGAATATGCGCTAGCGTTAGACGCTTCGCGCTGGCTGTCCGTGGGGCACATGCGCAGTAGCGCAATCCCACGGACACAGGGACTGGACGCAGAGACACTTGAACTTTATTATATAGTATAATTAACAAGATATTCATGGCTTTTGTGTATTATATAGCTATTACTCTGCACCTGCAAATCTGCATACCCTCACTAGCGGTACTGTAAATCAGGAGGGGTTTAAGGGGGAGATCCGAGATGGCATTGGGTCTGCTGGCTAAGGTGGTAGCAAACCTAGATATGTTAAAGCTCCCTTGCCACAGGTCCTAGAATGTCTATGTAGTGGGTAGAGGTCACAAACACCCTTCCAAATCTAACCATTTTCATGCATGGTTGACTATGGCTTGGCATGCAATTAAGTAGACAGGATGGCAGGCCCACAACCAACCAACACATGAGGAGGGTTATGTGCTTCTACTAGCACACTAACAGCAGGGCCGGAACTAGGGGTAGGCAGAAGAGGCAGCTGCCTAGTCTGCATCGACAGGGGGATGCTGGGCAGGTAGCTCTTAAACTGTCTACTGCCTACCCCTTGCTGTTTCCACAGCTCTCTTTGGTTCCCCCGCTTTCCCCCTCCTCTCACCTCTGTTCCTGTTTGCTCCCTGTCCTGCACATGCACAATTTGCAGTTCATCAGGGGTACACGCCGGCATCCTTTTTTACGCACACTTGTCCTTTCTGGTGTACACCTGTAGGGCTTAGGGCTCTGTGACTGGCCAGGTTGCCTAGGGTGCCTGGCCGGTCTGGCCTGATGCTGAGTAACAGACTAGTGTCCCTGTATGTCAGGAGCTACTGTAGTCTGTTACTTGCTAAGTCTGGGTTCCCACCACCCAGGTCTGGATTGAGATTCAAAATAGGCTCTGGCAAATTAACTTCACAAAGGTAACTTCACAAAGTAAATTTCGAATGTCTATGGTAGTTTCCACTATGAGATTTGCATGTTTTGGCCTGCCTGCTCCCATCTTCAATAAGGATTCATTTAGTTTTGTCTTGGACTCTGAATGAGGCTTCCTTTGGTTACTAGGTTCATAGGGTTGCCACCTTTGTTGGCAGCAAAAGTTGGGCAAAGCAGTGGTCCTATGACATCAAGGGCAGTCTGGTGACATTGGCAGTAGAGTTGTGATATCACGTGACAGGCCAGTGACATTTGGATTGATATTACTCCAACTTGCAGTACAGCAGTAAAGAGTGACTGAAGTTTATCAGAGCACAAGTCACATGACTGGGGCAAACTGACAACATATCTAGCCCCATGTCATATTTCAAAATTAAATATAAAAAAATCTGTTTGCTCTTTTGAGAAATGGATTTCAGTGTAGAATCCTGCTGGAGCAGCACTATTAACTGATGTGTTTTGAATTTTTTTTCCCCATGACAGTATCCCTTTAAGTGTCACATGGTTCACTGGTATTTGCCCAATCTCTGAAAACTAGGCATGAGGTTTTGAGCTGGACAACCAAGTTTTTGAAGGACAAACTGGATAGGTGACAACACTATACTGTAGGTGAACATGGTTTAATAAAGTTAACCCTTATTAAAGTTAACACATATTAATTGAAACAGGTAAAAGTGCTCCAGCAGGCTGCGCATTATGTTGTGCACTCTACGCATATTCTAAAAACACAGCCCTGTTAATCATGCACAATATATTGTTACCAAACTTCATTGTGCATGATAAGAAATATTATACAATATAATAATTGTATTTCTAAAAAGCTTGCATTTTACATAAATCAGACAATAATAAGCTAAATGGTAACAGCTTACAACATAAATTCCTTTTTTTTTTTAACCTTGACTGTATCTTGACTATTTCTCTACATACACTGACAAGGTAGAGGAACGTGCGTGACAAAGAATCTGGTATCTGTGTGTTAGCTTCCCACAAACTGGCTCACACGTAAATATAGCAGCCAGTGGGCATATCAGGGGTCCTGCGTCATTAGTGAGTGCATGATGATATATGGTTAGTGGGTGAGCGCTGTGACAGAGGGACACTGAAAGATGCACACACACTGAGTGCTGCTGATACTGACAGCTGGGATATTTAAAGTACACAAGGGGGCAGCGCACACACTTCTACAGGCTCTGCTGATAAAACATCACATTTTCAGCCTCTCTTTTCCATAAGCGCTACCCAAGCTGAGTCAGCTCCATCCTTTCATCCAAAGGAGATTGAGTAATTAATGGGTGCAATATCACTGGTCAGTGAACAACTGCAGTGTGGCAATCTCTCTGCCTGGCTGTCTGTGTGTCATCAGAGAGACAAGTCTGTCCAGATTGTAGATCAGCCTAGTAACCAGCCCACATAGTCCGAGACACTAGCCAGCCTGTATACCTGCAGTTCATGGCATGGTGACTAGCATAGGCAGATGGGGATTTTTGGGTTTGGGGACACTAGTTATGGCAAGATTCTACTTTTATGCTTTTATGCTTTTTATTACACATACAAATTCATCTTTGTAAAATAAATGAAGTATCAACCTGATGCTTAATGTCCCATAATAGGGCATAAATGCCGAGCCAATTGCCCCTTGAACATGAGGCAGAATAATAAGTGTACTGTCATTTCCATGTATAATGTTTAAAGGAGAATTCAACCCTCAAACATGCTCGGTAAAATTTCCTAAAATTCGGGACGACATCTGCATCAATCACAGAATGGTCAGCACGAGGAACAACACTTTCTTTTCCACAGAGAACAAGTGCCTAGCTGAAACAGAGCAGGGAGGAGGGAGCAGGAGGAGGGCGGGAATTAGAGACAGAGAGCTCAGCGTGTCAGGGAAGATCTAAGCTCACAACTGCAGAGAACTGTAAACCAGTACCCAACATGAGTCAGTGGCCAACATGATGACCAGTATCCTAGGACTGCTGTGCGCTATCTTATGAGCAGCAGCCTGCTGGAGTGTACAGTAGCTCATTCTGCATCTGGACTACAAACCCACTGCCTAGCAGAGTGCACAACATAGTAAGCAGCCTGCTGGAGCACTTGTTCCTGCTTTGGGGACAATACTTGCAAGTTACTTTACCATCACTTCTCCATTACTTGTAATAAGCGAGTGTGAGGATTTCTCTGGACTTCCCTGCTGTCACTCACTGGCATTCTGCACTGAGAAGAGACTACCACTAACTGGGTACACACCAATCTCATACCACACTGACAAACATGTTGGTAACAGGAGAGATCAGAAAGAATGGAGAGAAGTCCAAGGGATGTCATAGGGACAAGCTTGGAGGGGCACTCGGTTGCTGGGTTAGGACTTTGCCCAATGTCTTAGCATTTGTGTTCTCCCTGTTGTCCATGGCATCATTTCTTTATCTGAATATGAAGACCAATGATCTACAGGGAAGGGTTTGGGCACTGCAGCATGGCAAGTCTGAGGACATTGCTTTCCATATGCCAGGATTATCTATGGATAAGCTCAACTCCATCGTTCAGGAGAAAGTGGATCGGCTCCTGTCCCAGGTGTGAATGATATGTTTGTTTGCAGTTCTGGTATTTAACTGGGCATTAGCTCTGAGATTACTGCACTTGTGCACTTGTTACAAGGACAGACCTCCTAGGCTACTTACTAGTCATTATGGGGCAGATTCACTAAGATCCGAAAATTCACCAGCATAGGCTTCGCTAGCATTCACCGCACTTCGCCAGGCGAATTTTCACAAGTGCCACGCAAATCCACTAAAGTGCGAATTTACGCTCAGTTCGGCGAATGGTAGTGTAGTTGTGCTAGTTTTACTTCGCTAGGCAGAGTGCTGTTACGCTAGCGAAGCCTAATTTGCATACGGCGGGAACTTTAACTTATAATAGAAGTATATGTTACAGCCACTACATTCCACTACACAAGCCCAGGAAACCTTTAATAAATTATATAAAGTTTTCCTATTGCCCTACATGTGCCACCTGTATAGTTGAGTTGCCATATGTTAGGAAATGTAGGGGGGAAGAAGGGTAACCCCCCCAAAAAAAATTATCGATCTTTTTCAGACTATCACCCTCCTATGCTAAAATCCGCCAGCGTTTTTTTGGGACTTTTCAACCTCCTATCTATTGTATTGAACTTCACCTTTCGTCAGTGCGCAACTTCGCCTGGCGTAAGGGTGCGAAGTTGCCCAAGTCTATCTACTGCGCTAGCGAAAATTCGCCAGAGTCCGTGTTAGTGAATTTGCAAAGTTGCGAAATTACGTCACGCTGGCGAATTAGCGCTAGCGTTAGACGCTTCGCGCTTTAGTGAATCTGCCCCTATATCATCCTTTATCAGAAAGAATACATGCATACTGATGGGGAAATGTGCCTGTGGCTTGTGTGCTACATCCAATATATATTGCATGCTCTCCTGTGTTTATTGCATTCCTAGCAGAGTTTGAGTTTCGATATACAATGTACAGTATGTGGCCTCCTAAACATGTAAACTGACAGCAGAACACTGTCAAACTTACAGCACTGCAACTGTTGATCCCCAGCAGCTCCACAGGCAGTGTTGGTAGTTGCAGTCAAGCAGGAGCTGGATGGCTGCAATTTCTATCCTAGTGGACCAACTTTTGTAAAGAGCAAGTCAAAAGCATCAGAATCATATATAATGAAGAACCCACTGAGCTGAAGAGATTTTTTACTATAAAACCTTTTGCTTGCACAGGTGTCCCTCAGTAGGAGATTTC
>CM044432.1:54456929-54468019 GCA_024363595.1 Xenopus borealis | reverse complement strand
CATTAAGTGGGTTAATGATCCAGCAGTGATTTAGTGGCTTGTGTTCCAAAATATAAATTGATAGACAATTTATGAAGTGATCAGCAGCAAAGTGGAACGTGTCTGCATAGGGATAATGTGACAGCTCATTGAGCTGTGTGTAGTAACAGTTCATTTCTCTTCTCGTCTTCCCCCTTCAAACCATGAACGAGGCACAGAGAATTATTATTTATCAGAGTTGTGTTTCTAGACCGCAGAAACATTCCAGAAATCCCATTGTAAATTATCCCTAGAATGGGCAGTATTGTGTTTATGGTAATATAGTTCCATGTGTCTGAAGAACTGATAGACATACTGTCCCACAATATGAAGCTAGAAAGTTTTATTTTACAAGCCATCCATCCACATTGGTCATTTCAATACTGTTAAGGAAGCAGGTCATTTGATACGCAATGTGATAGGCTATACCACTTTATCTGCAGGGTAATTATAAATGCATGGCAGTTAGCCAGAGGCAACATGTGGCATATAAAAACTCCAGCAAAACATACATATATAAAAAGTCACCCACACTCCCACGATATGCTACACCCCTGGATTTTCTTTGCATAAACCACGTTTTTCTGTAAATAACCTGACCCTGACATACACTATAGAAAGATAGACTTTAGCATTCTGGCTGTTGCACAATTGCAGTGCCCAGAATCTTGCAGAGATGGCAGGGAAATACAGGGAGATGTAGTACAATGGAGATGGAAAAGTCAAAGGTTATGTATTTCTGGCTTTCATTTCAATGGCAAGGGTCAAGCTGATTGGCACTTAAGATGTACACATTCAATGGTATGAACAGTAGGAGCAACTCTGCAAATACCTATTATCTTTGGTCTCTTTATAAATGCATTCTCAACAATGATTTCATTGGTAGGCTGTATTACGTATAGAAAGAAATATGCTACACCTGGAGAGTGTGACTATTGTACCTACTATATACTGAGTAGATTGGCCATATATGTCCCTCAAATTATTTCTGTGTCCTCAACTTGTTTATGAACTCCATAGATTTCTGCCCTGATTATTTTAATATAGTCTTGTCTGGAAATATGTTTGATATACATATACTATACAAATGTAATGTTATGGATATGAATAGTAGATATAGGGGATACATAATTATAAAAAACATTCCACCAAACAACTTGCAATTAGTATATGGCAAATTTGGATAAATCCCCCAGTATCCCTAGACTATACTTTGAGGTTGGCTAGATTCTGAAGAGACTGTGTCCCACTGTCAAAACACAGGAAAAGAAAAGATGCTCACTTAAAATAAATCCTTTGGTAACATAAGTGTAAATGTATTCTTATCTTGGAATCATATAAATCTGAAACAGCTACTTAGTCTAACATTTTAACAGGCTGTCTGATGGTCATTAATTCGTATTATGTTGTTTATTTACTTTATACTTCCTCCTTTTTCATACTTTCCTTGTATTCCGCCACTCTGATCACAGGTTTGTTACTTGGGTAAGTGTCCATAGCAACCATCTATGTCTTTTCTACGGTCTATTAGGGTGTCATTTTATATTGGCATTGCTCAGCATACCACAGTGGTACCTAGGTTGGGGGGGATTTTTGCCCATACATGCTAAATCGGACTTAGTGATAGGCGTCATATAGTTTATGGTCAATAACCACTACCACAATAAAAAACATTCATCAAAAAATTTCCATCGATCTATACGAAAAATATTCTTCTATTCTAGTGAAAAATGTTTGCAAACTGACCTATAATATCAGTGTCACAAACTTATTGAACGGACCTCATTAGAATTAAACAGGTTCTCAGATGAAGGATGAAGTGGGAGGGTAACGGGGTTAGTGACTTAGCCCTGGCCTGACCTTGAACATAGTCCCCTGGCCCCAGTCCTACTTCTTCTCCATTCTTACCTGCTGGCAAATTTGGTGCTGGACAAACTAGGGACTATGGACTAGGCCACTGGTTGATGCCAAATCACCTAAGATGCTTTTATCAGGCCCAGATTTGTGGCCACATAGGCCCGGGCCTAGGGCGGCATGCCATCCCAGTGCTCCTGCACTTGTGCGCCTGCCCACCCTGTAAATTCAGCGCTGGTTTTGATATGATAACTATAATTGTTGGGAAGAAGAATGCCACATTCTTTGGCTTTGGATCGAAAACAGAACTCCGTATGATCACTGCTAGAAATGCCAATCACTGCTAGAAATTGTTCTGCACTAGTGATGAGTAAATTTGTCCCATTTTGCTTCACCTAATAATTTGTGAAACTGCTAAAAAAAGCAGTTTGAAAAATTTAAATCAGAGGGTGTTAAAAACTATTTTTTTGCATGAATTTTTTTTAATGTGCGTGACAATTTTCTGACACTCGCAGCTATTTTTTTTTTAGCTCCAAATGCATTACAGCCAATGGGCTTTTTTTGTTGCAGCAACTTTTCTGCAGCAAATTTTTGGAGCAGTTTTGCAAAACAATTTGCAGATGACGAAATGCGTCATTTTGCCGCAAATCCATGGCAAGCAAAAAAATGTGCCTGTCACTATTCTGCACAGTAAATTAGCATCATTATTCTTATTAGCCAAGAGCAAATGTGATAGCTGAATATTTCAGGGTTCTGTACAACCATTTTATATACTAGCAGTTCACAGTACTTGCATATGAATAATGTATAAGTGACCGTGAATAAGCCTGATGTATCACAGTAGTTACCATTCATAAGGTTAAATGAATGCATAATATTTCCTTTTATTTGGCTGAATAAAAGCAGCAAAAATGTTGATGTTGTCACGTACCTCTGGTTGCTCTTTGTACCACTAAAACTTACATATAAAGCCCCTTACTTTGCCTTACTTTGTGCTCTCATGTTACCCTATACATTTGTTTCCCCCACAAGCTTGGCCAAGGGATTAAGATTCAGCAGAGCTGTTCATATATTGTTGTAGCCCCTGTCTGTAAATTTGTTCAGGTTGAATCACTGTTGAAAGCTGTGAAATCCATCAAGCTTTGGTTTCAGTCATATAAGACCCTAACTTTTGAAATTTATTTTTGCAGAGGTCCTATGAACACATGGCAAAACTCAGAATCTCAAGGGAAGCACCAGCAGACTGCAACTGCCCAGCAGGTAATCGTGATCCGATGGCTGTCATATCCGTTGTCCATAGGTGGCTGCATAGTCATTGTGAAATGACCAAGCAAAAGTCTTGCCCCATTGGCTACAGGGATAGTTTTCTACCCAGTTCTTATGAACAGGCTTCTCCTGACTAATAATGGTGAACTTTACAGTAAAAATCTTTTGGTGTGCTGAATGCTAATGTCTTCAGTCAATAACCTTCAGGAGTCCAACAATTTTTGAAATGTTTACATTTCAATCTGCATTATTCCTCAGCCATGAGCAAGTCTTGTTCAGGTTAATTTGCCACCCTAGGTGATAATGATCAGACTGGATGCATGCACTAGTTGTACCGCAGAATAACGAAAGTAAGATCACAGATCTGGCTTTACACGGTGACATTGTGCAGAAAGGATTGATGAATGACCATCCAGGGTCCTTGTGTAAAATGAAAGGCTATGTTTAGAGCAGGAATTCAGTGGCTCTTTTTCTCTATGTTCATGTGGCAGCGGGGACTAACTTGTGACAAATTGATAGAGTGCTGGCCTCAAGGAATGAAATGTCTGTGACAGTTGGTGCTCTGTACAATACCCATGGCAGAGCACTCTCATGCTGTCTTGCTTGGAAACATAATCCATTATATTAGCTGGAATGGATTAGTATAACTGCAGCTTGGTAGGTTTATACTTATTGATGGCCGGCTCTGAGACCTGCTCACAAACACAGCTTTAGCAAGCTCTTTGCTTACTTTCTATTTGCAAGGATTATATTATGTCTGGGTCATCTTAGCATCCTGTGGTTCATTATTTAGAGCCATAGTATTATAGTATATAGTATTTCAAATTAAGGATTCAACATGTACTATGATATACTGGTGATTATAGTCTTTTTTCCCAGTTGTCTCATTTGTAGTACATAAAATTGGGATGTCAAGTGGAATCCACAAATTGTCATTTCTAGGTTTTCTCTGGCTTTCTCATTAACAGGGATCAAGCTGCAGATGCTAGTCCTAGAGCTCTGTATTACAGTACCTACGTGCATGCAGGGAATGGTGTATTTCTGCTCTGCTGCCACTAGAGTATAACATTACATCATTACACAGAACTGGTGAAAAGAAACAGATTTTGCCTGGAAGATGATGATGATTTATCAGTCATTGTAATTGTCTTTCAACCATTAGTTTGTCTTCAGGGAACGTAGAGTTTGCCTTCCGTTTTCTTATAATGTCATCCAAACTTGCCTGATTTGAAAATTCTTATTATAAAAGTTTTTTGAAAAAAATATAGAGATACAGATGCTACAACAAAAAACAATGTTAGTCTATGAGTTATTAAGCATTGAATTTCAGTATATTTTGCTCTATACAATTTGCTTCAACACTAGGGCCATACTGATAAGGTGATAAAGTCTACTTCTTTTATCATTGCGTTTCCCAATTTTACCTTCTTAGTTGGCCCTATTTTTGCCCCATAGAGAAAAAGCAGTGCTAAAGTACATGTAGATATTACTTGACTTCTGCAAAGATCTTTGCAGAGTGCTACTGTCCATACGCATTTTATTAGTGGTTAATTATCCTAGAACCACCTTTACAACAATATATACAGTATTCCCTTCTTATTATCCTTGATGATTCTGCTATATCCATGATGGCAGTTCTCTATCAGCTATAGTAATTCTTGAAAGGAGATATTTTGGTTGGATAATAATGTGAATGTAGACCTTATTTAATGTAGACCTTAATTCTAAATGAATAGTATTACAAATATACATTGCATTTGATGCACAGATACTGTTCTTATTATTTTAAAATGTATTTAAAAAAAAATTTGCTTCATGAGTTGGAAGAGACAACTGTTTATTAACTTTATTACTTTCTTTATTAACTGGATTATCTACGTAACTGATCATATCTGGTAGTATTGGTGCAATAACTATAGCCACGAATCAGCATTTGCATCTGTTTTGTCTGCAGAAGTGATAGGACTCACATTTCTGACTGCTATAGTTTGCTATACTAAAGTAAATTTGTCCAGTGTTGGTTAATAAGGTTCTTTTCAACTTATGTGCCATGATATAACCAGTAGGTATTAATGTAACTAACCTGCACCCGGACTCCCTCACCCCTCTCCAAAACTATTTTTATGTAGGATTTGCTCACTCGCAAACCGCCAGTGGGCCCCAAGGGGGTGCGGACCCTGGTGCACTACCACCCACACTCCCGGTAGTTCCGCCACTGCCAGTATGAATTTGGATAGCCCAGATAAATACAATTTTGAACAATTGAGAACATATTGCAGACAGGGGCAAATTATGTCATTAGTGTGGTGCTTTTTCAGATCTAATAATCAACAAATATTTCATTGATTTTTCTGGAATCCCAGTATCATATATTGAACAATTCATATTTCCTACAGTTGCTTATCCATAGTACCCATAGCACCCTGCCATCTAGCATTGATGCTTAGTGACCAGTTGTACCATATATTACTCTGCAATCCAAGGGTTTCAGTACCAGCAACTATTTTTCAGATATTTTGTGGTATACACAAATTCATTTCTGTACCTGCAGAGTCTATTGATTTGACAGAGCAGCGTTTATGGATTTCAAGTGAACAGCAAAACATTTGCTATTTTGATAGTCTAGCAGACAGTGGGGATACAGCAGATGGTTCAACCTGAAAATTAACAAAATGCAGAGCTGTGGCAATCTCTAACACTGTGCTACCATAAGAACTCTTTTCGTTGTTGTGTAACACAGATAACACAAGACACAAGCTGAAGAGGAATAGACTAAATGCTCATTGTTACATTACAATTCTGCTGTAACAAATTGACTTTTATGTTCTTATAATTTTATTTTAAATCAAATAATGTATGTTAACTTCACAAGTTGTCTACTATCCTCTTGTCATTCTAGTATGTGTTTGCTATAAATCCAGCTTCACAGAATTTTCAAAACTAGAGAGCATTGCAAAACTTGTTATTGCTATATAAATAACAATGATCACAACTAGCAATGAAAATATAATCAACTGTCTGAACTGGTAGAAGAAGCTATCTTATTACACTGTGGAAGTTCCAACATAATAGTTTGTTTTCCAATGGATGTTGTGGCCCCTTCCAAGCTTCACTGACCCTTTTGGGTTGAAGGCTTCAGTTGTGACTGACAGCTTGAGAGGCCCAGGCATAATTTAGGAATATATTATCTAAAAGGTCTGTGTAATGTCTTCTTCTACATCTGAACAGGTTTATATTTGGAGAAAACCCATCATCGGGCATTAAAACTGTTGGTAGATCGATTATAGTATTGGTACAGTATCTATTTTGTGGCAGAGATTCCTCCATATGGGAAAGGGGTAAAATGAGGCACAACTTTTACCAAAGTGAAGTATCCCATAGCAACCAATAATGTGTTTTCGTTTAAACAGATGGCAAATAAATGCTGCTTGCTGCTCATGTTGGTTGGACCCAGGGAAATATCTTGGGTTAGACAGAGCAGGTATCTCTCTAGGGAATAATCATGGGGTGTAGTGCACTTCAAATTTGCTGGTAGTGCAGAACATAAGTGAGTGATTGCTTGGATGGGGGATGGGGGAGATTGCTAGCCCTAGCAGCACTGACCGGTGAGTGTTGAGAATAAAAGCTCGAGGAGACTGGTAACTAGTGGCAGTGGCGATTAAAGTGTGGCTAGATTTGTCCTAGACTGATGGGGTGCTGGGCCAGGTAGTATTTTCCTAGACCTATCTGGCCCACTGTTTGTTGCTCTTGCCACCCCTCCCACCATTCCCAATACTGTAGCTCACCAAAATTAAATGTTTACGGTTTGGCTGAGAGTGATTAGGGACATGTTAATCAATTACTTGACTAACTATTAAACAGACAGAGATCTAGAAATTTAGTGATTTTCTCTCCTCCCACTGTGAATGCAGGTCTGAAAATATCACTGTGACACTAATTGCGTGACATTTGACAGATCTATTTCCTGAACACCAGGAAGCTGCCCAGTAAGCATGACCTACCCAATTATCAGATCTAAAGAACACTGAACCACTATTGGAATCTGTGGAACGTTTCTCTCTGTCTGAAACTTTCATTCATTTAGAAGCCAACCAATAGCCCATAAGTAGCTGTTTTAAATATGTACAGGTATGGGATCCATTATCCGGAAACCCTTTATCCGGAAAGTTTCGAAATTACGGAAAGGCTGTCTCCCATAGACTCCATTGTGATCAAATAATCCTTTTTCTCTGTAATAATAAAACAGTACCTTGTACTTTATTCAAACTAAGATATACTTAATCCTTATTGGAAGCAAAACCAGTATATTGGGTTTAATCAATGTTTAAATGATTTTCTTGTAGACTTGAGGTATGAAGATCCAAATTATGGAAAGATCCGTAACCGAAAGCCCCAGGTCCCAAGCATTCTGGATAAAGGGTCCCATGCCTGTATATAGTTACATCCAAATACGCTGAAGCTGCCTTTAAGATAAATGGATAAATAATTTAGCTTATATAGTAATGATTAACATGTTTTTACTTATTATTGCACCGGTACTTTCTATTTACAAATAGGGTTTAAAGCCCCTTTTTTTAGACTTTACCATTAACTGAGAGTGGATATATGAATTTACACAGATGAGTGCAAGTCTCACATTTTTTTTGATTAGAGAGAAACTTTATCCATACATAGTACCAGTTACACACCTATGAGTTATTACTGTATATACACATCCCCCTTAAGCCTCCATAGTGTTCATTGGCACCAACTCTTTATTTTGACAACTAATATTGCTACAAGAAAAAACTACAAATAGCTTGAAGCCGATAACTTGAGGTCAAGAAACTTGCATGCTTAGAAATGGATGGAACATTTCTAAAGTATTCCTTTGTGTGTTTTAAAATGCTTGTTTTAAGTATTACCATTTGGCCCTTATGATGGAAATAAGGCTCATTTCTAATTCTCATGAACAATAATATTTTGTTTTATTCTGCTGAAATTCATAGCTGAACTTTGAGTCAGTTTTTTCTTTCATTATCCACTTGACAACATAAAGTAGCAAATGTTACTGGAAATGCTAAAGCCCTTGATTGGTCTCCTGTGTATGTGATCACGCATATCTTATCCCCACACGTTCTGAGCACACATGGGCATCAAGTCAAGATTGCTGAGCTCTAGTCAGATACTTTGGTCTTTGTGATGTGAGCACTGGGATTGATGGTGCTATATGAAACATTATCCTTAAATAGGATTACAGCTACTATAGAAAAAAAAGGAGCATGTTGAAGGAATCTACTATTTGCCTGGGTATAAGAATTTAAGAAAAAAGAATATGCATCTACAAAAAAAAAATACAATGGTATTTATCAAAAAACAATAATTTTACAGGAGGATTAGACCATAAGGAGGGTAATATTTACTAAAATATACTATTAAAAATACATATTCTGGGAGATTTGAGGCTACTTTTGGCAGGACTCTCTGTCCTAGCATACTGCTTGCCAGATTAAGAATGGTAGCACATTTTAGGGGCTATTTATGTGGCATAAAACGTTGATGTTGTTCATAGCAAAACTTTTTAAACAGAAAAAATATTTGCATTTAGCCAATGTCCTTGCAATAAGGAAAGGACCATATGCAGAGAATGAATCACATGCAGAGTATTACTAACACAGCACAGTCATATTATACTGTATATCTTACTGACAAGAGAACTATGGATCATTTTAAAGCAGGTCATTGACCATGTGTTTGTTGACTGTAAGGATGATGGTGGGAAAGTAAGTTGCTGTTCAGTAAAAATTGGGAGTCACAGATTGGACAAATCTGATTTAGGTCTGAAGCTTAGCATTACCGCACTGATCTGGGCCATTCTAGTTCTGGCCCTGAAGGCAAGACATTTGTTATATGCACAAAACATGAATGTACACTGGTAAAGTGGGTACACTATGAGGGCACTGATTTCTTTAAAGGAGAACAAAACCCTAAAAATTAAAAGGTATAAAAATGCCATGTTTTATATATTGGACTTATTGCACCAGCCTAAAGTTTCAGCTTGTCAATAGCAGCAATGATCCAGGACTTGAAACTTGTCACAGGGGGTCACCATCTTGGAAAGTTTCTGTGACACTCAGATGTTCAGTGGGCTCTGATCAGCTGTGTAGAAGCTAAGCTTAGGGGGCATCACAAATTGTCAAGCAGTAAAAGAGGTTTGTCTGTAATATAAGCTGATGCTACAGAGCTGATTATTAAATTCTGATGCTAATTGCACTGGTTTCTGTGCTGCCATGTAGTTATTATCTGTATTAATGAATAATCAGCCTTATACTGTGACATTTCTAGTCTATGTGTACTGTATATTGTGGGTGGGTCCCTAAGCTCAGTAACTGACAGCAGCACAGAGCATGTGCAGTGATTCAGCAGAAAAGAAGATGGGGCTACTGGGGCATCGTTGGAGACACAGATCTTCACTGCTAAAGGGTTGTGGTTGCCTTGGGCTGGTACAGAAGCACAAAACATCATGTAAAACATTTCCAGCTACTTCTTTAGTTTTACTTTCCTTGTCCTTTAAGCCGTCACTGTATGAACTAGAGTTCCCCTGAATGTCTCTGGCCTCAGTCAAGTGCTTCTTAATAGGAGACAGCTTGCATCACCCCTGAAAATAGGAAGTATACATGCAAGGGTACTGTACAGATACAACTGTTTGCTAGATTCATATACAATGGATGATTTCCATTTTTAATACATATTGCAAATGGTGTACCTGCAAAGACAGTCAGACTGAATCTTGTTGAGGGCCAAAATGACCATAGACAGAGTAGAAGCTAAAACATTTTTTTCTAGATAAGCCATTACCTGTAAGTTATAGAAATGCAAATAAATGCCATACATATTGGCAAATGTTCCTGGTTAGCTGGCACTGAGGATGTTCAGTGTGGCTTTGCAGGCATTTTCTCTTACATTTATCGACGGTGAAAACTGTTTTCAGATTCCTGAAACTCAAGCTGCCAATAATCCATTTAATCAAAGCATTGGTCTATGGAACAGCTGGTATACTGAAAGTGACAGGAGAAGAATATAGCTCCCACTGCTGCCAAGGATACAATATCAGATCTATATACTTTTATACTGATTTTTCTGCTATAAAAGGCATAGAGAATACAGTTAACTTCCTGCCACATCAATGATATTTACAATAAGCAGTATATTGACAATAAAATGAGATAGACTGTGTTTCACTGGAAACCTTGAATATAGTGGGCTTATATGTGTTTTACATTGAATGTTATGTATTACTAAACGTATCACTGTTTTGGGATTCAATCAGATAATATAGTCAGATACATCAAAGCATATATCATCTGTGTACTAACGCTACTTCAGACAATAGTTTTAAGGAAGGGTAGTGAAAGCATCAGATTGGGTGGTGCACATTGGGCAAAGGAGCAAGAATTGGTACAAGTACAAAGGGCCTGTTTTTGAATATATTCTTGAGAGATGCCCAACCGGTGACCCTTCAGCAGTTTTTAAACTACAACTCCCAGCATCCTGTTAATAATCAAACTTTTTCAGGGGTATGTTGGACAATGTTGTTATCTGCAGTTTGTTGGAGGGAAGCCCTAACATTTGGCACCCCCCATGGATTGGTAATTTCCTTCTCATATAAATTATTCAGATGTGGAAGAATCCTTAGCCCTCACCAGATCAGATTCATGTGACTTCATGTGACAACTGAAAGCCGCAATTTAGTATTACTAGATTATGCATATTTTGATTATTTTTCAATTTGGTATCCATTTAGATATGCAGTCAAGCATTTAAAATTTAGATAAATACAACAACTAGTGATTCACTGCATCTCTTTGGTTTGTGGCACAGGGGGAGATTTAGTCGACTAATTGCCTCCTCTTCTGGGTGACGATCTTCCCGAACTGCCTTCCCGTGCCATACCACTGGCTTGAATGAAAAGT
>CM044432.1:54394367-54426782 GCA_024363595.1 Xenopus borealis | reverse complement strand
TACCCATAAACCTTGGTATATACAGTATACTGCTCTTCTATTAAACAATTAACAGGAATTTCCCTGAATAATCCTGTAATTTAAAGACTTGTTGGAGATACCCTGCCATTAAACCTCTGTGAATACAAATGCTAGCTGATGAAAATGGGTGAAACCACCAGCCTTACTTACACTAGAATTAGCGCTCTTGGATTATGGACGCTATATCATTTGAATTACACTGAATTAAACCAACTTGTCACAGCAACTAGAACAACTATAATATAACACTGGAAAAATAGCAGTCCTCCATATCAGAAAATAAATGCCGCTATTTGCAATACAATCATTATGAAAGAATGGTGGAAACATTTGCAACAAAATAATATTCCCTAGATGTCTTTACTCTGTTATATACATCCATAAAGCACATTACACCTACTGATTTTGTATACTGGAGTTTTTCTATCCAGTACAAATATGACAAGCGACTTTTCGGCCAGATATCGATCGGGGAAGCCCATCGAAGGGCCCCAAACAAGGGCCAATAAGCTGCCGACTTGGTCTGTTGGCAGCTTTTATTAGCCCGTGTATGGCCACCTTAACAGGATTTTAAACCTACCTAATTGATATCTGGCTAGTTTCAGGTCTGGCGGTGTATCTGACGCAATTTTGGCTGATGTGTTAAAACAAACGCAATTGTTTGTGTGTTTTACCACAGTTCAGACACAGTTGTTCAGCTTCATCTGTTGTGTCAGAATGATGTAATGCCATGTGCTTGGAACTAAATTATGTCATTTGTCTGTTTTTGGCAATTACACTTACAAATAACTTTAAAAACACTTCAAAAATGTATTGATTTTAATGTTTTTTTTTACATTTTCTTTCATATTGCAAGAACCCTAAAAAGAATTAAATAAAAGTAATTTCTCTCTAGCCTTGAAGCACCTATAGAAATAAGTATGATCCAGAGCAGAAAATGTAAAGTTTGGTGATACCTTTTATTGGCTAACTGAATAAGTAAAATTTGCAAGCTTTCAGGCACCCAGGCCCAAAAGGCAAGTCTACTCAAGCAACAAATCATTGTTAGCAAATCAAGACATGAACCACTTTTCTAGTAATCCAGTAGAAATTTGCACATCAATTCAATAAAATGTCTTTATTATAATTTGCATAGCAAAACAACCTGGTCCACAATGTTTCAGGCCTTCCAAGGCCGTTTTTTCAAGCCATGGGAGGCCTGAAACATTGTGGACCAGGTTGTTTTGCCATGTAAATTATAGTAAAGGCATTTTTTTAATTGGTGCTGTGCAAATTTCTACTGTATTAAGGGGCAAATTATTCCCCCAAAAAAATTTGAGTTCCCTCGATATTCGATTAGCATTCGATTTTCGAATGCTAATCGAATAGTTTTAGGCTACCCTTTTATTCGATCTTCGATCATTCGACGATCGAATAACGATCGAATAATGATCATTCGATCATTCGAATGAATTATTCGATCATTCGAATGATTCGTACGATTCGAATGATCGAAGACTTCGATTGTATGAATCCTATTCGATCAGGATTTAGCCTCAGAAGCCTATGGGAAGGCTCCCATAGGCTTCTATTACAATTCGGTAGGTCCAATCTGGCGAAGTAGGCAATCGAATAATTTAAAAATTTTAAATCCTTCGCTGATCGAATGATCGAATATTCGATCATTCGAATCTATTCGATCATTCGATTGTTCGCTATTCGATGATCGAATATGCCTAATTTGCATATTCGACCAATCAAATTAATCCTGCGATCGAAATTCAATCGAATTCGATCAAATTTCGATCTATTCACGTGAATTTAGTAAATCAGACCCTATTTCATGATCAAATATGCCTAATTTGCATATTCGACCAATCGAATTAATCCTGCGATCGAAATTCAATCGAATTCGATCGAATTTCGATCTATTCACGTGAATTTAGTAAATCGGACCCTAAGTGTTGTGAAGGTTGGACCACTCACTGTGCGTGCACTGACATCTATTCTTACTGGGGAACTTGAACTGACTCAAAGAAACCTTTACCACTCTTCTAGTAAATCATCTGATTGCTGATAAGGGTAGTGTTGTCCCAGATGAGGTTTCACAGCCAGAAAAGCTTCATTGCCTTCAAGCAATAATTGTTTAGACCTAAAATAACCTAATTCCCAGTATTTTGCTTTTATACTATGAAATGGATCTATAATTATTATTATATTATAGGTATTATATAGGTAACAACCAATAGCAAGCAAGCAAAAAATAGGGTTACTACATTGTTTGCAAAAAATTGCAATGTTCCTACCAGAGATGTATTTCCTCTTTATTAATCACATTACCAACATGGATAGGTTGTTAAAATACCAGCTAATTGAAAGCCCTAATTATCCTATATGATAAATAATCTGCTTTTCTATTGCTGAAAAACTGCTACCAACACTGTTTGCACAACAACTCCTAGAACCCTTAGCAAACCCCAAAGATGTTAAGAAAACTGAAATACAAACATGTACAATTCTAAGTAACCTGTTGGTGCCACACAAATAATATAACATATGACCACTGAAATACGAATATTTATCAAGACTTTATATAACATATGTTTATTTAATCATCTTGCAAAGTGATTACTCCCAAGCATTTTAATAATCTCTCCTGTTGAAATCTTTATTAAAGCTCATCTCATTTACAGTAGGGAGTTCAATACTTCTTAACCTGACACGTCAAACATGCTAGCGATATGACAGGGCTAGTTTATATTGCTGTTTGTTGGCAGGGCCTCTGAAAAGTCAGGGGTCTGAAGAGCCAATGCCCTTGTTTTTACAACTGCATCATCTATTTTTATAGTTCTGACACATTTCTGTAGCACTTTACAGACATTATACTTCATGCCCTGCCCCAGTGGAGTTTACAATCTCAGGCCCCCATAATATTCACACATAATGTGGTCACTTGTATCAGGAGACAATTAACGTGCCTGTCTGTGTTGGAGTGTGGGAACAATCAGGTGTACGTAGAGGAAACCCAAGTCTTGGAGAGAACATTCAAACTATTTTCACAGACTGTCCAAGCTAGAAATAAACTCAGGACCCCAGCATTGCAAGGCAAAAATGCTCCCACTGAGCCACTGTTTTAGTTCTTTTTATGAAAATCAAACATTAAAGGGGGTCCAATTTAAAAGGGGGAAACTCCCATTTTATTCTAGAAAAAAAACCTATAATTTTTTGAGATTGATTAAACCCAGATGGTGTTAAAAGTCTGCATAAAAAAAGTACTCAGACCCACCAGGTTCATGTAGAAGTCAATGGCAGATGTCCCATTGATATCTTGATCTGTGCTGGGTTTTGTCCAATAATCCGAAGATTTCATGGTTTTGGTTGTCAAAACAAAAAATGTTGCAGGTTTCGGCAACAAATCCAGAAAAATCATACTGTTTGGAATTTTTCACGCACAAATTTTTGTAAAAATGTATTGATAAATAAGGGGGGAAAGTCCGTGTAGATTTGGTCATAGTGGTTTTCAGAAAATGGTGAGAACTTTTTGGATTTTGATAAATATAATTACCCCCTTAAATTTTATGTTATGAGATATGTTATCTGGAATGCTTGGGACCTGGGGTTTTCTGTCATTTGGATCACCATATTTTAATAAGACTATATTGTCATTAATATGTATCATATTTATGCAACTTAGTGATAACTACAAATTACTTCCAACTGAGAAAATGGACAAAAAAGAAAAATAATACTTTTTGTTTAACATTTGAAGAATGTGAATGTGCGCTTATTCAAAGCAACAGTAACACCAAAAAATTAAGGTGTTTAAAGGAATTAGAATATAATGTGCTGTTGCTCCTTGCAGTCAAAACGGGTGTGTTTTTAGAAATCCAACTATAATTTAAATAAACAAGCTGCTTTGTAGCCATGGGGACAGTAATTCAAGCACAGAATATACTGTAGATAACAGATAAGTTCTGAAGAGTTCCATTGTATACTACAGTGCTTATCTGTTATCTTCTGTGTATCCTGTGCCTTTTCTACTTTTTTGGCTTTGAATGGCTGCCCCCGTGATTACACATCAACTTATTTACATAAACTATAGTAGTGTTCCTGAAGCAAATATGACAGTTTTACCCAGTGCAGTGCAATACAGGTATGGGACCTGTTGTCCAGAATTCAAGATAACGAATATTTCTGTAATTTAGATCTTAAAACCGTAAGTCTACTAAAAATTCATGTAAACATTAAATGAACCTAATAGGCTGGTTTTTTTTTTCCAATAAGGACTAATTCATTCTTAGTTTGGATCATGCATAAGGTATTGTTTGGTTTAACAGAGAAAAGGGGATTCATATTAAAAAATTTGGATTATTTGGATAAAATGAAGTCTATGGGACAAATTCACTGAAGCACAAAAATGCTTTCGCCACACTTCGCCAGGCGAATTTTTGCCAGCGCTACGCAAATTCACAATGGTGCGAATTTGCGTTCAGGGCAGCGAACAGTAGCGAAGTAGCGCTACTGTTATTTCGCCAGGCAAAGCGCATTTATGCTTGCGATGCCTAATTTGCATATGGCGCAAACTTAAGCGTATAATATAGGTGTATATTACAGCCACTACATTACACTACACTAGCCCAGGAAACCTTTAATAAATAAAATAAAGTTGTCCTATTGCCCTAAACATGCCCACTGTATAGTTGAGTTGCTATATGTTAGGAAATGTAGGGGGGAAGGAGGGTAACCCTAAAAAAACATTTAGCTGTTTTTCAGACTATCACCCTGCAAAAGGTAAAAGACGCAAGAGATAACGTTCAGTAAAATGTTCATCTTAGTGAATTAGCGCAGTTACGTCCCTTTAGTGAATTTGGGAGATGACCTTTCTGTAATTTGGAGCTTTCTGGATAACGTGTTTCCGGATAATGGACCCCATACCTGTACAGGTATGGAACCTGTTATCCAGAATGCTCGGGACCTGGCGTTATACGGAATAACGGATCATTCTGTAATTTGGATCTTCATACCTTGAATCTACTAGAAAACCAAGTAACTAATAAATAATAAGATGGTTTTGCTTCCAATAAGCATTAATTTTAACTTAGTTTGGATCAAGTACAAGCTATTGTTTTATTATTACAGAGAAAAAGGAAATAATTTGTAAAAATTTGAGTTATTTGATTATAATGGAGTCTATGGCAGCCTTTCTGTAATTTGGATCTTTCCGGATATGGATCCTGTACTTGTACTTCATTATATTTTCATTACTTTAAAAAATCTTTTTTTTTTTGGTTTTACTGTTCCTGTTGAAAAAATTCAATACCTTCATGTGGAGCTTTCTGGAATTCCTGTTTCTGGATAAGAGATTGCATACTTTTATTAATGTTAACAATTCATGGATTTGCACACCATTATGTAAAACATTATCTGATAAATTATTCAACAAAACGTTCCTAATCCTTTCTTTATCAAACGCCTGCAGTTTAAATGTAGTTGATTATCAACGTAAATTGGAAAAGAACAGGCGGCACTCCAGATACAATAAGGATTTTTATTCCAAAAAGGGAAGGATACACACCGCCTTAAGCTTTTCGGGAGAAAACTCCCTTAATCATAGGCCTATGATTATCCTTATTGTATCCGGAGTGCCGCAAGCGGAGCACCAGAGCGAGTGTATAAAAAGTATAGTTTTAATGTCCCAAGTTAAAAACACTCATAGTCAGTATTTCCATACAAAAAACATGTCAGGATCCAGCACTTAACGCGTTTCGTGGCTCACGCCACTTCCTGAGAAGAAGCTTCTGAGGAAGTGGCGTGAGCCACGAAACACGTAAAGTGCTGGATCCTAACATGTTTTTTGTATGGAAATACTGACTATGAGTGTGTTTAACTTGGAACATTAAAAGCAGCATTTATCAAAGGGTGAAACTTCACTTCACCCATTGATAAATACGCCTTTCAAAATCCCATAGAAATGAATTGAGAGCTGCAGAATTTCACTCTAGTGGCGGAACTTCACTCTTTGATAAATTTACACCATAGAGTTTGTTTGTGGGCAATACATATCATTAATGCAATGCATATCCCAATATTTAAATAAAGTATGTTCTAATGTATAGGGGAACTGAAACCAGTTGCACCTAATTCCAAAGACAATTCTGTCACCCTTGCCGCTGGAGGAGGCTCCTGTGATGCTGCCCCCTTGCTCCCAAGAGCTTAATGTAGCGAGCCAAATTGCACACTTTGTACTAGAAAAGGACTAGAAGCTTTTAAAGTTACCAGTGGGGGCATTTAACATATAAAGAGGTGTAGCCATTAGTAATTACATATATTTGTTTTTCTGCTTACCTTTTATGCATATTTGCTTCAAATATATCCATTTTAGGAAACAGCTTGGTTATTTAAACACCAAATGTGGTTGATAATCAATTAGTCAAATAGAAACTCACCCCTTGCGGGTATTCTACACCCACTTGTAAGCACTCCAAATCCAGGTGCTCAGCCACCAGCGCCTTTGCTGTACCTCAGTAGAAATTGGAATAGAACAGGCGGCACTCCGGATACAGGCATCCAAAATCGGGGAGCATACTGTCTCTCATTCAACACTCACCTCCGTGCTGCACGCCGACCCGTCCCTTAACGGGTGGTATCCAATATTGAAAAAGCAGCAAGTGGAGCACCAGAGCGAGTGTATAAAAAGTGTAGTTTTAGGGGCTGATTTACTAAATTTACATGAATAGATCGAAGTTCGATCGAATTCGATCAAATTCCGATCGTAAGATTAATTTGATTGGTCGAATATGCAAATTTGGCTTATTCGATCATCAAATAGCGAATGATCGAATAGATTCGAATGATCAAATATTCGATAAGCGAAGGATTTAAAATTTTAAATTTATTCGGCTGCCTACTTTGCCAGATTGAACCTACCGAATTGTAATAGAAGCCTTTCGATTCGTTCGAATCGTACGAATCATTCGAATGATCGTTACTCGATCGTTGAACATCGAATAAAAGGGTAACCTAAAACTATTCGATTAGCATTCGAAAATCAAAATGTTAATCGAATATCGAGGAAAAACGAATATTTTTGGGGGAATAATAGTAAATTTGCCCCTTAGTCCTGCTCGAATACCATTCGTCTGATCGTAGCATTCGATCGTTCGAATCGTACTAATTTTTCGGACTCTCGAAGGAAATTTCACGAATTCTTCATGAAATCGAACGATCGGTATCCGATCGTACAAATTCATCGAATTTGCCCCTCAACCTCACTCTTTGATAAATATACCACGATGTATGTCACTTATGCTGCTTCTATGGGACTTTCAACATTCTATACAAATGAAGTAAATAAAGAAGCAATTACAAGCTTTCTTACTAATGACTGCATGATTGCACTGCCCTGGGGGAATTTGTGCCACGCTATAAAATATGTAATTGTGGGATATCTGCTTATTTGCATAATAATTTCAAACTGCATTGAAATGCACAGTCAATAAACATTTACTGACTACAAAATAAATACCTGAAATCATTCAGGCAATAACAAAACAGATGTTTCCAAGCTATTATTTAGGTTAAATAAATATTCCACTAGCACAGATTCAGTACTGTTTATTCCTGAAATGCACTGTACAACAACCAGAAACATGTTCTGTATATAATGATCATGATTTGAAAGATTTTTTTGTCAAGTGCCTTGGACATGACATTCCAAGTCAAAGCCTGCTGGCTAGTGATGGGCGACTTTATTCGCCTGGGGGGAAATTTGCGGCGATTTCCTGTAATTCGCAAATGCCAGTAAAGTTTCTTGATTTGCACGCGGGCGTCCATTTTTAGACGCCGGCATCCATTTTTGCAATGTGTTTTGGCATCCAAAAACGGACGCCCACGTCCAAAACGAGGTGTGGCGGCATTTTGTGAAATGCAGCAGATTCGCCCATCACTACTGCTGGCTGGATTATGGCTTCCAAGGAATTTTTATGGCCCCAAATGTTAGGTCATTTTGATATCTGTCTGAATATGTGAAGAATTGGCGATAGTTGAATAACATAAATTGGTAAATATGTATAGTAGATTATATACACTATATATATATATATATATATATATATATATATATATATATATATATATATATACAATAAAGATGGATCCGCACTCCAAAATTATATATATATATAATTTTCTTTAGCTGTACTATTTTTTTTCTTTGTGCAGCTGCAATAAAAGAAGGGCATGCACCAAATATATGAATGAGCAGCCCTGTCTGCTTGGAATGTCAGAATAGATAGGTACATCGGGCCTCTGACCTGCCTCGGTGACTGTACTTTGAGCTGAAGCACTTCTAGTGACCCCTCTGATCAAATACAGCACAGTATTAATAACAGAGCTATCACTAATTTGCTTCAGGGACAAAGCCAGCATTTCCAGGGTTTTTTTTTTTACTGCTAATTGATTATCTGATATGGGATGTGTTGGCTTGACAGTATCATATTCACATAGTCTGAGACGCAAGGGCAGCTGGCATGTTCCTTTCTAAATATTCTTTCTGGCAACTTCCGAAAACCAGCTCAGGGCATACTGAAAAGCTTGGCACTTCCCTCAGAAGAGACAGAGATTTCTTGCAGCTAAGCCACAGACTGAGGTGGAGAGCTAAGCCGGATGTCACCCTGCAGGAGGGTATTAGGCTAAAAGTAAATAAAACTAATTCAGAACAAGCATTTAAATGTTTGCAATAATTCCATACCAAGCAAAATACATTTGTACTGTGACCATTGTTCATTTAAATACTCCTACTTTTACTATTATATTACTATTACTATTATAACAATAGCTATAGGACAAACAAGAAAATAAAAAACGTTTTCCCCTTCCCACCCATAATTTGCATATGCTAATTAGGGTTTGGATTCTGCCCTGGGAATCTTCTTGGATCACTATTATTGGTGACACAAGCATTTATACTACTAATAAAAATGTAAAGTAAATTATTTTTAAATACATTGTTGTATTTAATACATAAAAGTTGGCAAACGATATAATTTGACAAACAGCATGTCATATTTCCTTGTATGTTCTCTGTGCTGCACTCAAGCACATTTCAAGTATTAAGGAAGAACGCCAGCAGATGAAATGCAAGTGAATTTATTCAAGATAGTGGTTATCAAGGGTACTGACCCAAAAAAGGGCATTGACCTGAAAGATGTTGTGTAACCACTACCCTGAAATAATTCACTTGCAGTTATCTGCAAGTCTGCTGGAGTTTTTCTTCCTTAATACTGGGAAATTCTGGAGAATTGTGTAGTCCTATTTATGCCTCTGATAAATTGATCAAACTAACACATGGAAATAAATGTATAATGTGATATGTAATCATAATAAGTATCAGATTTGGCAGTCGAACAGCTATTCCACTTGGTCAAAAAAAGGATTCATCCCAAGATACTGCACATCTAGACACATACTGTAAAAAACTTAATAATTTGCTTAATTTTACAGAATTTGTACCCCCCAAAAATCCTGAAAGGGAAATTAAAAGTTGACCCATGAGTAGACAATTGTGTCATATATATAAATTGCTTTAGTTTAATAAATATTTTTTCGAAAATGGATTGTGACTTTCCGTTAGTTGCCAAAGGCAACAGAAACAAAAAGCAGTAGTATGGAGATGATCTGATTATGCTCAACCATAGCATCTGCTTTGAGTTTAAGGCTACGTTTTGGAAATTCTTTCTACAGACGGGAATGTGCCGTGATACTTTTGCTAATTGAGGGTGTAATGAAGAATTTATTTTATCGCTTTGATAGGATCCTTTAAGAATACTCTCTCTAACGTTTTAGTTTCAGTAAAAAAATCAGCACTGCATGTCTTAGTCACTTAGAGAGCAAACTTTGTCTTAAATTTAAACAAATGTTAAATACTCATTCTTATCAAACATAGGTTCAAAAAGCATATCAAATGTGTTCCTTCTTTAATCTACAGAAAAGAACTATAATGGCATACTATCTCTGCTATTACCCTCCAAAGCCTTTTGATTCTTTGAAGTCACCTTGCCAGCTGCCTGAAAGCTAAATGAATACTTTTCCAGAACCCAATACAAACTCCATATTTCCCCTATTGAGGAGATGTGCTTATTTTACATAGAGGGATATGCTGAGGAAGCCTTTCATCTAATGTCTAACGCTTTAGTTGTGTTTATAATGTGTGTCAATGGGCATTAAACCATTTTAAAAGCAATTTTAATAAAAGAGCTATGCTTATGTTATTGATGTGTGCACTTGGTAAGGGGAAAAAAGTTGAAGTTGACCAGGTAAATGATAAGCTTCAACAAACTTAAAATTCTATTTCCAGAATCTCTGCTCAAGCGATTACCTTAGAACAGTGATCCCCAACCAGTAGCTCGCGAGCCAACATGTTGCTCTCCAACCCCTTGGATGTTGCTCTCAGTGCTGATTTTTGAATTACTGGCTTAGAGGCAAGTTTTGGTTGCATAAAAAACAGATGTTCTGACAAACATTCTCTCCTGTAGGCTGCCAGTCCATATAGGGGTTACCAAAAAGCCAATCAGAGCTCTTATTTGACATCCACATGGACTTTTTCATGCTTGTGTTGCTCTCCAACTCTTTTTTAAATTTAAATGTGGCGAGCAAAAAAGGTTGGGGACCCCTGCCTTAGAATGTGTGACATGGAATGCCAGTGTACATAATGGAAACTTATACTTCATATAACTTTCCCATTAAGGAACGTATATATATATTAGAAACATGTGGACTTGCTTGCCCAGATGGGCTTCTCGACGCACTGAATGAGATTTTTTTTCTCCAAAATATGGCTTGTGCAGTGTAATTATTGTTACTGCATGTTTGCAGAAGCAACATATAACAGCATGTGTGATCCAATAAAAAACAATTTTGTTTGTTTGCCTTGGCTTCTGGGTCTTGAGTGATTTGCAAGACGGCTCAGCATGGGAAAGTGTAAATAATGTTGTGGATTTTTCACAGCAGGACATTTCTGGGGAAATAAAACAAGTTTAATGTATTAAAAACCCCTAACAGAGACTTAAGCGGTGTTCAGATTTTGAAATTTTATGTTTATGTTTAACTTCTGTTTTGTTTTTAAGTTTATAAAACTCTCTGTTTTCTAATTCACTTGTGTCTTCACTAGTATATTCATGTTGCTCTGGGTGGCTGCATCTACTGTATTTCAGTTGCCATAACATTTAATGCATGATCCCCTTTTGCATCTTTATAAATGACAACCAATTACTTTTTTGACATGGGTCTTCCTTAAGCTACGACTCAGATAATAATCCAAATTCAGTTTGGTGAGAAAGGCCTGTTTCCTTATTCAGTTTTTCCTATAGAACCAGATGCAAGAGAGAAAAACTTTTTTCAAACTCTATGGAAGTCTATGGGAAAAAAGTTTTTTCTACTCTAATTTAATCTCGTCCATATTTTCATGTGATAAACCAAAAAAGTGATTTTCTCACTGATTTGAATCTGGACTAATGTTTATTACAGAGTATAACTATCTAACAAATTCAGTTACAGATGGTCACATCTGACTAAGTAACAGTATGGGATACATTATCTGGAAACCTGTTATCCAGAAAGGTTTGAATTACAGGAAGTTGATCCACAATAGGCTCCATTTTAATCAAATAAATTTAAAACAATTTCCTAACTAAGATATTCTTAATTCTATTGGAGGCAAAACTGTTGACTTTAATTAATGTTTAAATTTTTTTGTTAAAGTATGGAAATTCAAATTCCGCAAAGACCCCTTATCCCCCAGGTCCCGACCATTCTGGATAACATGTCCAATAATTGTATTGCATTGTTGGTCAGTCAACTGTATTGATATTGTTGGTCAGTCAGGTATCATTTGAGCCAAATTGGTGTATTTTTCTGAGTTTGAGTCCAAAGTTATTATTTTTTTTCAGACTTTGCATGTTTAAAACCAGGAGCGGCTGATTGGTTTAAACACCCTGCCAAAGCCCAACTGTGGGCCATTTGGCTGCCTGACAGAGATAAAAACATTGGTCTTATGTCTTTTTTCCTCCATGTGGGTGGCCATATTAGCCTCAAGTGGGGTTGTTTTGCTTCCTGGTAAATGCATTGATCTTTTATTGTATATTCATTGTAATGTGTGTTAAATTATGTGTGTTCTGTTGTTTACACCACTGCAGCAAAGTAAGGAATCTGAGCAGGAAATTAGTAGGGCAGGCTAGCAAAGGCAGAGTGTCTGGAATGCTAACAAATAGCAGGACAAAGAATCCATTGTTCTGTGTGTGATTATTTCTGATATGTTCACTTTCTATTGCAGTGCGGAATGTCCTTGGATTGCCATCTAAATGAAACATAAAGCTTACATTAATCTTTGCAAGTTTTCCTTTGTTATAGCTATTAAGTGTTGCACTCTCAGAAAGTATGGTTTCATCTTTCAGAGTTGCATATCTCTTTCTGGGTGGAAGGAAGGAAAGAAAGAATGAGAGGTCTTAAATGAGGAGGGGTAATCAAGACAGCTGTTAGATTTTGTCACTGAGGTCAGAGAACTAAAATGGTATTCTTCAGTATGCTTAGGGCTTTGGAGAATCCCACAGGGGTGCCCTTCCTACCAGAGGACAAGGTCAAGTCTATAAGTCACTGTTATACCCAACCAAAATATAATTGTTGGCTATTACAGGATTTACAGTAGTTATCACCAGCTAGTGCTGAATATTGAGGTTCATCCCACTCATTTGTTGACCCACTTTAGTCTTAAACATAAGCTTGGGTAGGGTGCAGTGGACACACTCTGAAGCACAGAGAGATACAGTACCTATCCTGTATCCTCAAAATGGACAGACTTCATGTAAAAGCAATTAATTACTGCAATGTGTAGTGTTGTTAGATTATACTGTACATACTGATATAGAACATACTGATATATTATGTTGCTCAAACAAAAGACTTAAAGAATATTTTATATAATTATTATACTTTATATACTAAAAGAGCCAGTAATGTCAATAGTTAAATCTACCTATACAGATAAATAAAGGGTGATGAGAACTTCTTCTCCATAATTCTCCAATGGCCATCGCAAATCGAACAAGTGAGTTAGGTTTTGAAGTAAGCAAATATTAATAAAATATTATTTTCACCTTTTCATAAAGTGCCCACTGGTTACTTCATATAAAAAAGAATGGTGCAATAAGAACAAAATTTAGGAAATGTTTTTACAATTGAGTAACAATAATTGGAATGTCAGTTCAAATTAATAAATTATATTTTATATACTGAAATTATTGATCCAGGAGTTTTCGCAAATCATCAAGTAGAAAATGAGGTTTGAATGTCATATAAGCTGATGCTACAGGGCTGATTATTAAATTCTGATGCTAATTGCGCTGATTTCTGATCCGTCGTGTACCAATAATCAAAATTTTCAGACCTTTGTTGTGACATTTATGTTATAATCAGCCTTATATTGTGACATTTATATTATATAGGGTTTATTATTTTTCATTGGCCCCTAAGCTCAGTAAGTGACAGCAGCACAAAGCATGTGAATCAGTGAATCAGCAGAAAAGAAGATGGAGAGCTACTGGGGCATCTTTGGAGGCACAGATCTTCCCTGCTAAAGTGCTGTGTTTGCCTTGGGCTGGTAAGAAGCCCAAAACATATCATATAATGTTTAATGTATAATGTATTTTAAGTGATTACATGTTCAGTAATAAACTTTTCGGATCTGTTTTTTTTTGAGTGTTTCTCTCTTTGTAGTGGCAACAAATACGTACAAAATAGCAGTGGAACCATTTGCCCAATTTGTAATAAAACCAGTTATTATGTGTTGAAGACATAATGCATGGCAGGAGTCAAGTGCCAGTGAGTGTGCAATTGTCTTTCAATTCTAGCATAGCAGAAAGAAATCTTACGAAGTTCAAGCAGCAGCACATGAAAGGAATTCAGCTGTTGGAAGGGGGGGGAGGAATTGAACCTTAATATGTTAAAATAATTACAAATGTGTGATAATTACTGATAACTACAAAAAGTCTTACAATTGCTAAAAAGGAAATTCATGATAATTGTCCTTTAAATATACATTTTAGCTTCAAATTATTTTGTGTTCTGTGGTTTTACAGGAATAATAATAAAAAGCCAACCAGTATATTTTCTCAAGGGCTAATTTGACTACAACAAGAATTCTGAATAGGACTGAACAATGTTGTAAAAGCATGGTGGTTGAAAAATGGTTGAAAATAGCATCATGTTTTTTTATTAAACAATTTTCTGTAATTCCAAAGTCACTTAATACTGTATACTGTATGTGGCACACTTGTTCCAAAATATCAAGGGTGATTGGTTAGAAAATCATGTAAGCAAATAAAGAATAAAGAATTTCCCACCTGGTAACCATGTAAAAATCTGACTGGGGCTTAATGTACAACATAGTGCACAATACAAAAATCCTTTTTATAACATGGTAAATATATTTACTTTCTGTAACATTTGGCAATAGGCTGTTCTTCACAGAAGTTTTTGCATATTTTTTTATAATTAATACAATAAAAAGACTGATGAATACAGTGCCCTCTGTGACCATAAAGAAATGTCCAATGCTTGCATATTTTTAACAGCATCAAAGAAGTACATGAAATTTAAGTGCAGCACTAATAAATATAGAGGCGAGGTATAAAGTACTTGACTGAGCCAGCAACTGGACTGGGTATCAGGTGTACGAGACTCGGCACTTGTGAGGGAAATCAAACAGGGATGGGGGGAAGTTACTCGTCAAGTGGCATAAGTATCAGCATTGCAACTGCTGTTTGCACTTTAGTGCTAATGACATAATCGAAGGAGTGAGCTTTCCTCTGATGCGATGATAGACGGCCAGAAGCTGTGTGAAGACAGAGACTGGGAGCAAAGATCTTACATTACACAATAGGATCTTATAAATGGTTTTTTTTAAACCTGTGTGGAGGACACTGTACATACGTATAAGACACTTTAATACTAATACTTATAAAATAGTATTAAACATTTCTAAGTATTATATGTCCTGTAATTGCTTATTAGTGAATAGCTTATTAATTCATGTGTAACCGTGCAACATGGCCTTTAATCCATGCACCATAGATCTATAGGTATGTGTTTATGTATGGAAGACTTCCCAAAATTGCCAAATGGGCAGTTTTAAAAATCCGGCCAGAAGCTGCACAAAATTCGATCAACAGTAAGTTTGAAAATAATTAAAAAAAATCCACTCCACGCTAATTTTCCCCAGCATATTTCTACTTCCAATAAGTTCTAAAACACACAGAATAAATTTCATTCAGAAAGAAACGTCTAAAAATACAGGGCCTTGTATATTTCTCTACCAGTGTCTATAAAGACACATCGTCATTAGTCTTCTCTATAATAATTAAGTGCCTTATAAATACAGAATAGCAATAATTGATGTGTGGACTGACATTAAACCTGTGGTTTGGGCTAGCATTCAGACATTTTTTGCAGGCTGTTGGGGGGGTTGGGCTGGACTTTACAATCCACCCACCCCAACCATGACCTTACTATGCCTCTGTTGGTATTTATAAACTTGTGCTTTGTTCTTTGGTGGGCTAAAGGCAGGTGCAGATCAGAAGCTGGTGAGTTAAGAGCAGGTGCAGGCTTTTTCTCAAACCGCACATCCCTAGCAGAGCACATTGACTTTTTGTAACTACAAGTGTCATAGTCACTGGGCATCCAAGATATATAAAAGCCTATATCAATATAGCCCCAGTAAAGACTGCTTTATCTGGCAAGATTAGATTGGACAGTGATGGTGAGATCTGCTAATACATGCCATTGTGACCAGAAAAGTATATTAGAAAATGTGGACATTTTTAATAACAGCACCACATTTTTTTTTTATAGACTTTGAGATGACTAATACTGTATCTATAGGTTTCCGAGGCAGGTGTCCTGAACAGTAAATATGAAATTGAGACGTCAGGAATTATTTTAACTTGATTATAAAATGTATGTATATGCATGGGTTTGATGATGGATTTAGTTTCTGAAGTCCCAAAGAGTTGAAGCAAATGTTTGAGATCGCTGCAGCATATCAGAAGTCTCGAGTGTCCATGACAGAACTAGGATGAGACTGGGATGCATAGTTTAACCGTACAGGGCTTTGAAATCATCACCAGTGATTGTCAATGTCCAAACAGTTGTCGTGTCAGGTTTAGTTGGGGGCACTCAAGACAGGTTGATTATCTATTGCTGCCAAATTATGTCATTCCTTTCGCCAACTTGGAAGAATTCCAAAATCATCAGCACTGTGCATTCATTTAGCAGAACACAGGTGGAGACTGTCACCTTTTACTGATTTCCAGCCATGCGAAGTCAGTCTTATAACTTCTGCAAACAGTTAACAAGGATATGACATGCTGCATTCTTGCATTTAGGTGGTAGAAAAACATTCTGTAAATGCCAACCTGCATGTTTAGATTTTATCTAAAAGCAATAAATAGATACAAGTGCTTTAGGAATTAGAAAAAGCAAGAATCGTATAATTTTTTTTGCACACCACCCATATTGTCAGGAAAATAGGTGGCAGACATTGAGAACAAATGGCCAAATAAAGTCGGATATATAGTAATTAAGATTTAGTTTAAGTGAGAAAAACACAGAGCTATAAAGTAACTGGGGGCTCTAATGTTAACGTATAAAACATCAACTATGTAGTATGTCATAGTGAAGATAAACATGCCCATTTCCCTCAGTATTACATATATTAGTTCTTTAGCAGTAGGTATTAAGAATGAAGAATGGAAGCCTGTGTTAAATCTTTGTACTGGCATCTGTATATGCGCTAGATGGAAAGTCTAAAATCTAAATGTCTGCAAATACTGATGTACTGTACATGTACAAACACCTTACAAAAAACTGCACCACTGTTTAAAATGGAAAGGCTTGTAAGGGATAATTTACTTCAAAGTTCTGATGCCGAAACAATGGGAATGGCGAGTGATTACGAGGGGTTTACTGATAAGAGATCAGTATATGAAATAAAAGAGCTTTATATCAATTCATACCAGAAGGTACCATTTATCTCATTTGATTCTTCTTTCCGTTATGTGTGGGAAGGAGGGTTTGTCAATGCTGGGACTGTAAGATAATATATAATCGTTTACGCATCATTTACTCAAGTTCATAAAGATAGGTGAAAAACCGACAGCAGTTTTCCCTAGAATTCCAGAGATAGCATGTCTGTGAGCATGGCATAACTTCAGTTGCATGCAACATAGAAAATGGCTTTAAGGAGCTTTTCACTAAGTGCAAATCAGGTATGTGCAAGACACTAAAGGAAACCTGGAGGTAACACTTCCTCAAGGCAGGTGATGATTCCAGTAAATTCCATTTTTTCTTTCACCTCCCTGAACTGATATTGTACATTTGAGCCCTCTATCCAAGCTCCCACTACATTCATCTTTCTGACCTACCCCCAATCAGCCCATTCTCCCCCCACCCCGATACATCTATTGGCACTTATTTCTTGATACTGCATGCATCTTGTTTGCTGTTACCCACTGCTGACACTAGGATGCAGATTTATCAAGGGCAGAAGTGAAAATTCGAATAAAAAAAATTTGAATTTCGAAGTAAATTTTGGATACTTCGACTATCGAATAGGCTAAAAATTTTATTTGAATTGGAAATTTGACTATTCAAATATCAAAGTACTGTCTCTTTAAAAAATTTGACTTTCGAACCTTCACCACCTTAAACCGGACCAATTGCTGTTTAAGCATATGGGGGACCTTTGGCTTAAGTTGAAGTTTTTTGTGGAAGAATTTGTTCGAATCGTTGGATTTGTTAATTGTTCAATATGAACAATTCGAACTTGAAAAAAACCTTAATTTCAGTCGGCGGAATTTCAAAGTATTTTCACTTCAAAATTCTACCCTTGATAAATCTGCCCCAGACATAAGCTGCAAAAACCACATAAAGCTGCTTGGTCTGCAACTCCATATTATCTAAATAATCCAATTTTCTGTAATAGTAAAACAGCACCTTCTATCCAAATTAACACACAGTTTATCCTTATCGTAAACAAAACAATACTATGATTTTTTAAGGTATTATTAATTGGAGATCCAAATTAGATCCACTATCTGGAAACCCCCAGGTCCTGAACATTCTGGATTACAGGTGTCTCAGTTCTCTTTATTACAGTAATCACTGTTTAATTACAAACTGTTATCAAATGAATATAAAGTAAAAATGTTGTTATATTACATACTTAATATGCGGTGCTTGTATATATATATATATATATATATATATATATAACAGTCTGGATTTCACCATGGAAAATTGTCACTATTGATCACAGAAGAAAGTATTTGGTACATCAGGCTCTGATGTTTTAAAATATTCATGTATTGTTTTTGTTGTGAATTGTGCATCAGTTCAATAGCATGGTTCCAGTTAGGCAGGCAGAATCAATCAGGCTGGGGAAATTCATGAATTGCAAGGCCTGTCATCTTCTGTTAGTGCACGAGTTATATAAAACAAATTTAGACTAGGAAATGTGTGGATTGTATCGATAACAGATGCTCCCTGCTAGGTTTTGCCCAAAGCATGTAAAAGCATAGACAGTCATAATTCTCAACAGAAGTTCTGTATAAGATATGGAAATTTTTTTATTAATGGTTCCTCTCAATGTGATGGGTAGGCTGTCATGTTTGCATACATTTTCTTTCAGCCAATATGAAAGCAGTGACCATCTAAATTCAGCAGTTTAGCTTTTGGCCTTAGCTTAGCTTTTGGCTTTTGATATGTTGTTTTTTTCAGTTATCAGTACAAAATTATAGTTTATATTTATCACAGCTTGTCTTGCACCAAGGGCTAGGTATAGCAAGAGGTTACCTTTACCCTCATCTAACTAGCCAATGTCTTGTACTAATTCAGTGACTTGTGCTACCTATCTAGAACTATCAGAGTGCTCATAGCTCAGAGCTCTGTTCAGAAAGGATTTTTCTGATCCAAATCCATAGGAATTGAAACTGCAACTTTGCTACTTTGGAGGGTGTCAAATCAAAGAATCACTTTATGCATGGACTTCTATAACACATTTGGCCTAGTGGGTATATCACACAGAAATAAAAAGCACTGGGGATTCAAGGAATCAAAAGGAATCAAGGAACATTTTAACTTTAAATAGACCTAATTGGATAGTTTTCCCACCAATTTGGATTCATGGAGTTTAGTAAGGATCAGGTACAGAACAAGGTACTGTTATATTTTCACTGAGAAAATTTATAGCAGTCAGGGAACATTTTATCTTTAAATAGACCCAATTGGATACTTTTACCACCAGTATGAAAAATATTAGAATCGTTGCATCTTAATATTACTGAGTCTTTTCTTTTCCTGGCTTGTAGAATAATAACAACATGTGATGTTTTTATACATTCAAGATATAAAGAATTCTGATCTGTATTCCTGTAGTATTTCAATTTTTTTTTGCCATTCCTGAGTGGTATTATAATTACTTTTTGCTTTTTTGATTTTAAAGCATTTTTATGCCTGCCTGATTCTAAAGCAATTGTTCTGCCTTTATGACTTTCTAACATCTCTTTTTCTGCATATTTGCTAATGCAAATGATTTGTTCTTCCAAACGTGTCTGCATTTTTTTTTTTGTAATATTACAATGCTTTGCCCTTTAACATTGAGTAGTTTTCAGCCTCCTTCATTTTGTATCCTTGCTCCATATAAAGTACTACTGTACGGTTCTTTATGAGAAGGGAGTGTTTTCCTGTGGACCTAATGCCAAAGATACATTTCCACATAGGCAGGTATATCATGCAGAGTTTGACTTTTATACCTAATCATACCCCTGGCCTTTTGCTGTTAAGCCCTGTTATTTTAGCTTTGACTACAAGATTAAGATGGTGCATGCACAAGCTGTGAGAAGCAATTCCTACACAGCAGTATATGTTTTTTTTTAATATAAATTGTGCTTGTCAGTTTAATTCTGTTCTTTACTAGCAGGGGAGCAAATGTAATTTTGTCATTCTATAATGAATAAAACATCAGGAATAATGTATGTAGAATAATGCTCAATTTCCTCCTCACCTGCATTCGGTCTCTAAAAAAAAAATATGAAGTGCTGTCTGTGACAGCTCCATGCAAACAAAAGTTCTGGTTCTAAAGTTTAATTGACGGTATTATGGTTTTTGTTCTCAATTTGAAAAAACACTACTTGAGTGCAAATTAACTTCTCTGTTAGCACATTAAACATGTGCATTTCATTTTAAAAAATATCAATATACTGTAAGAAGAGGGAAAAAGTCAAAGATTCTTTATCACTTTTCATAAACCTTAAAAAGTCCATGGCTGGAACTGGAGGTGTGAGGCTCTAAACATGAACAGCTTGCCTTAGATTTTATGCGAAAGGCTAATCTTGCTCACCTATCTTTTCATGAAACACAAGTATCAAGTCTTGGGATTTGGTAGGTGTACGAGTGACGGTGTAGTTACTGGTATTTATTTCTAGATTCTCTTCTAGTTCAGTATCTTCTTTTGTGCCATGGAACTGGAATTGTTTTAACTGTATGCCACTTTAAAATTGGCATGATTATGAAGAAAGGTAATTTTTGTTCCAAATGTATACAGTATATTAAGTGAATGAGCATGGTGCTGGTATACTTGGTTAACATTGATTTAGTTCTTTGGCGCTTTATTATTTGCGCCATTTAAACATGTTTCAGCTGTGTGACAGTTGTGATTGGCGGCACCTGACATCAGTTTCTCTGGTTGACTCAAGGAGGCCATATCTGATACTGATCAACAGCTGAAAGGTGAGATTTAAAGGTCAACAACTCCAGCAATGTTGCTACCTTAGACATGTGTATATACATTAGGATCCATCAATCCTGGTTCATGTTTTTTTTTTGATTGCCTTAATTTAATTTACCAGTATGCAGCTTCCAAAATAGTTTGTGTGAAGTAATAAACGGTTAGCATTAATGTTGCTGACAGTCAGCACTGGAAGTTTCAGGCTGGACAGTTTGTATAGGAGTCATTTACTGATCCCCCGGGGAGTGCACCAAGCACTGAAGATGAGTGGAACTTCTATAGGCTGCTTATATTTTGGACAGCTAAATATGCAAGGGATCTCTATGCTTTGAAATAGAACACAGATGCCTGCAATTCATAAACAGCAGGATGATTGGGGCCATTTTTTGCACACTGTGTTCTCTTATGTAAAAGACCCCTTATGTATGACATTAGCCCTAGAGAAGAATTTATTTTGTTTGCTTTAAATCAGGAATTTTGTAGTAGAGCCGTGAAAATTAATTTTCTGGTAGAAAGCTGTGACTTTCGAAGTTTGCTCTGATGAACTGTAGTCCCTTTGAAAAATGTACCTAATAGTAGTCATAGGAGGTATAGCATGACATTTGCTTAAATGGTATATACAGTAGCCAGCATCCAACTGGTTTAAAATGGAAATCAAATATAATCAATGAAAAATACAAAGTACATGACAGGAGGAGCCAAAGCACAGGGGCTTATGGATTCTGGCCTATATAAGGGGAAGTTTCTGCTTTTCAATTATTGAACTCTTTGGGGCAAATTCACTAAAGGGCGAAGTGTGACGTCATTTTGTTACTTTGCAGATTTACTAAAGAGCGCAATCGCCCCATCGCTAGCGAAGGAAATGTATGCTAGTGTTGCTTTGCACTCTAAGGGGTAAACTTATCAAAGAGTGAAGTTCCGCCACTAGAGGGAAATTCTATGGGATTTCGAAAGGCCTATTTATCAATGGGTGAAGTTAAAGTTCACCCTTTGATAAATACGCCTTTAAAGTGGACCTGTCACCCAGACACAAAACTCCTCTATGCCTTAGGCATAGAGGCGGGGCAGACAATTACTTTCACTTTCCATTCAGCACTTCCTAGATGCCACTGCTCCCCACACATTCCCCCAGTTCTCTTAACCATTTAATTGTGTAGCCAGGCATGGGGATAGACATCGGGTCCCCCATTCTGGTGCACAAACAAGATTTTGAGAAGATACAAGGCTTGTCTTAATAACAGTGTCTTACAAAATGGCTCCTGCCTGCTTGCTATAATTATGAATTCCCAGACTGAAGAAAACAAGATTAAAATAATTTATATAGTGTAATTAATGTTCATTTTGCTTGACTAATGTGATAAAATATGATTTTGAATTTTTTTTGGGGTGACGGGTCCACTTTAAAAATCCCATAGAAATGAATGGAGAGTGGCGGAATTTCCCTCTATTGGCGGAACTTCACTCTTAACTTCACTCTTTGATAAATATACCCCTTAAGGCAGGCAAATTTTTGCTCTGGTAAATGGACATAACACCACAAATTCACTAAGATGAGGATTATACTGAATGTTACACCTTTTGCCAGACTTACCTTCTGTCCAGCTCTGACCTGGTAAAGTGCATTGGAGTGCATAGAACATCCTCAATCTTCAGTTAATTACATCATCATTTTTGCATGTAATATCTTCAAAGTACATAAAATGCTGGCGTCTTTTCAATTTTTCAGGCTACAAAAGGCATCAAAAAATGTTTTCGGGCACCCAGTTTTCCCCATACATTTTCTACCATGTGGCACATTAATTAACTGTGGGCTTATGTGTAGGGCATGAAAACAACTCTATTGACTTTATTAAGGTTCCCTTGGTATGTCTAGTTATCAGTGTAAATATAATGTATTAGATGTACCATGTAAAATAAATAACTCTATTCCTCTTTAAATTGCAGCTGTATGCAAGTTACCCTGAATGCAGGAACTCAAGCAAAGTTGCGCTAGGCAGAATTGAACACTAGCGTAGCTTCGCTTTAATTTGCTCGCTCTGCCAAAGTAACGCTAGAGAAAATTTGCCAACGGTCGGGCACCCAGGACGCAACTTCACAATTTAGTGAATTAGCGTTGTCTGAGTGAATTTTAGTCTGGTGAAGTATTGCACTCTTTAGTGCATTTGCCCGTTGTATTTTAAGAAAGTATTCTCTTTTCTTAGAGACCCAAATGTCTTGCTTCATGGAATCTGAAACATCTGATGAGACGTCATGCAGATCAATGCTGATTCAAATACAACCTTGATTTTTGTAAAGAAAAAAAAACCTTCTACCTAAGAATATATTTTTAGGGGGGGGGGCGCTTGTGCACAACTCACAATGTAATATTGTTCCTTAAACTATAATCGCATTGCAAAATTTTTAATGGCGCACTGCGAATATTAATTGCGCATTCATCAGAAGTGCTTGAAGGTGTCATAATCTTTTGGTGCAAACGTAGCAACTTTTTCAATAAGAAGTCTTATTACATTGACTGCGCATTGGAGCAAGCTATAAAATTCGCCAACATTCTGCCACTGTCGGAAGTGGTTGCTAAACAGTTTCCGGGTGAGCAAAAGCTATATTAAATTGCACAAAAGCTATATTAAATTCTCGCAAAGCAAAATTTCTTACTGACTTTTATAACATTCCCCCATTTTATTCTACATCAGCTTTTATAAATTTATACACATCAGTGTGAAAAGCAGTTTCCATTTTCCATACATTATGGATCCAATCAGCTTTCAACAGATTTAAATCTCAGATTTCATTCACATTACCTTTCTGGGCAGGATCTTTATAGAACAACATAAACCAAAGCTCTATGCAGTGCAGCAGTATTTCTATGAAAAAAAAAAAATATATATATATATATATACTATACAAAGTAGACATAGCTGAGGCTGGAAGAGCTGTGCAAGCTGTGGTATAAGTAATTTAAATAAATATACGATCAAATTTGTCAGTAAAACTTTTCACAGTACAATTTTATGTTTCAGAGCCAATAATAATAATTATAAAAAATCATTATCCTTTCGACTTTGTCAAGAAAATAAAGTTACTGTATTTTGACATAACCCCAGGTCTTTTTAGAATCTGAAAGAGGAAAGGCATCTACATGCCGTATAGTTATTCTGGCAGGGAGCAGTTTAGTGTTGTAACTTTTTTTTTGCAACCATAAATTATACTTCATAAGAATGCTGCCAATTAATGCCACATTTGTGCCAAGACTAACACATTTTCTGCTCAAATGGGAATAAAAAGCATGCTACTGAATCATTTACTGGTGATTGAGTCATTTACAGTAAGTATTGAGACAAATCCCAGCTTTAAACAGACTATAATATTAAAGTATTATGCTACTTTATATAAAACATTATACCATATGGTTATTTATTTTGACTTTTTTTGGCAGGATATGCACCCAATATTTTATTGCATTATCTTTTTTTGGCTGTGTTTATTGAACACCTTTGCCTCTAGGCTAATGTTTTCATGATCAGATGAATATAAGGCAATAGGTGGAAATAAAGAAGACAGTAAGCACAGAGACAGTTATATGAGGCTGAAACTGAAAATAGCACAACAGAAAGATTTCCCAGTTGTGTAACTATAGAGGAAGTAGACGCCATAGTCACAGAGAGGGCCTGAGTAATGATGCATGCATTAAAATGGAATCAGCAACATGATGATCCCCCAAAACCTCTAGTTTGAAGCTATTGCAGCATTAATTAAAGTAGACCTGTCACCCAGACACAAAAATTTGTATAATAAAAGTCTTTTTCAAATTAAACATGAAATCCAATTTAATTTTTTTATTAAAGCATTCATAGCAGTTTTAAGCTCATTTAAAAATCTCAGCTGTCAATCAAATATTGTCTGCCACTCCTCTATGCCTTAGGCATAGAGGCGGGGCAGATAATTACTTTCACTTTTCGTTCAGCACTTCCTAGATGCCACTGCTCTCCACAAATTCCCCCAGTTCTCTTAACCATTTAATTGTGTAGCCAGGACATGGAGATAGACATCGGCTCCCCCATTCTGGTGCACAAACAAGATTCTGAGATGATACAAGGCTTGTGTTAATAACAGTGTCCACAAAATGGCTCCTACCTGCTTGCTATAATTATGAATTCCCAGACTGAAGAAAACAAGATTAAAATAATTTATATACTGTAATTTATGTTCATTTTACTTGATTAATGTGATAAAATATGATTTTTAATATTTTTTTGGAGTGACGGGTCCACTTTAAGCATTTTGGAATCTGAGCATTCTAGATGTATATGTTACAGTTTTCTGCCTAGGTCCAGGCAGCTGAAGTCCCAGTTTGAGTCTACTAACTTCCACCCTATTTTACCTTCAACAGTATGGAGAGGGTGCTGAGCAGAGACGGTTACCATTTGGCCTTCAAAGGTCTAGAAACAGCCAGTGAAATCTATGTAACTTAAATTCTGTCAGTCTCTGAAACTGCATCTACATTGGTTTAATATACAATCATTTTTTTTCTTTTTAACTATTTTGCATAGAATAAATATGAACATCAGTGGACAATTTGCATCCGGAACCTTATGACATGTTAATTTTAGATGAATTAGCAATTTAAATTATTGGCACAATTATTTTTTTGTTGGGCTATCCTTATACAGTGGCCAATGAGAAATGAAAACTACATCAGTTTTGCATTCTTTTCCTTTCTTCAGCTACTAAAGCCCAAAGTAATAACAACAGTACCCTGGCTTTGCAATTTACAGGAATGAAGTACAGGTATGGGATCCCTTATCCAGAAACCCATTATCCAGAAAGCTCCGAACTACGGAATGGCCATCTCCCATAGACTCAATTTTATCCAAATAATCCAATTTTTTTTTTTTTCCTTTTTCTCTGTAATAATAAAACAGTTCCTTGTACTTGATCCCTACAAAGGTATCAATCCTTATTGGAATAAAAACAAGCATATTGGCTTTAAAAAATGTTTACATGATTTTCTAGTAGATTTAATGTATGAAGATTCAAATTATGGAAAGAGACGTTATCCAGAAAGCCCCAGGTCCCAAGCATTCTGGATAACAGATCCTATACCTGTACTGCCATGTAGCTTCAGCAGTCTGTAGAATTGGCATTGGTGCTAACAGTGATAATTGGTACAGGGATATACATTTTTACCTCAGAAGGAATCCTTTGAATAAAGTTAAACTGAAGTGTTGATATTTTATCTTTAGTCCCATGATGACTAGAATAGGGCTCAGTTTTGTAGGGGTCCAATCAGAACTCATAAAGTCAGAAGTAAAGTACTCTTGACACACAGACCATAGTGCTACTCAATCATAATCCATCTTATGCTATAGGATGCTTTTTTCAGAGAAATGAGCCATGTGTTTCAATATTTTAACTAAAACTGACTTTGAGACTGTAGAGTTCTTTCTACCCTATTTTTTTTTTTTTTCAAATTTGATTTTTATTATTTTGTTTCTTCATTAATACAAACAATAACAGAAAAGAAGTTACACAGTAAACATCCAATGACATTTTCTTGTGACAGATGTAAGGAAATGTTTTTTTTTTTTTTAATCAGTCAATATTTGGTTAAACATGTATTGTAATTCTATAACAGAAGGTCTGATTGCAATTATGTCAGCTGGATTATACAATAAACAATTAAACTGTTTTCCCCAACAATCATACCTGCTGCTGTTTTCTTTTGGGGGGGGGAAGTTGAGGGGGATGGGGTGTAGCCGGGTCCAGGTAAAGAAGAAGGGTTAATTATTGTGTTTGTTTGTTCTGAATCAACAATGCTGGAAGATGTTCGGACAGCCATGGGGTCCATATTTTCTTAAATTTATTTGGGCATCCTCGGCTAATGTAAGTAAGCCGATATAGAGGGACTGAGTTGTTTACTAATTCTATCCATCGTCTCTTTGTTGGTGGTTGTTCAGATTTCCATTGAAGGGCTATGAGACGTTTTGCCTGAATGAGCAGGAAACATATTAATGTTCTTTCTTATTTCTACCCTATTTAAACACCTACATCAGCAAAATAAATGATCACAGATCAGGATTAGATTTTATTAATATTGCAGTTTTTCTTTCTCTTGCGAACTGGCTTTCTTTCAGGGTTTTACAAAATAAAAAATAATTCTACAAATTACATAAAAATGTCAAGTTCTTTTTAATTAGCACAGATGAAGAGCTGATCTCAAAAGATATTGGATGAAACTGATGCAGTATGCTACAAGGAGGTAATCTGTTGTCAAAAAATTTAAGAATTTAAGCCCCATTTACACAAATGGGACCAGGTGCTAAGTGCAAGCAACAGGCGAACTTCGCACGTTGATCTAATGGAAATCACATTGTTTTTAGCTCCTGGAGAATTCTGGATATGTGGTTATTGTAAAACATTTTTAATGGAGACTATGGTTTAATAGGATACTGCTGTAGGTCAACACAGCAAAGGATTCAGAATAGTAGGACCCTATTTGCAGGATTTTACTATGTGTGGCAGACATTGACCTTTTATCAATAGGCATGCTAATACACTGATTCCAATTAAAATGTATGTTGCACACAGAAATAAACATGGGAGGCAATGCATGTAACCATGCACTTGATGAGGGAATGGGAAACTGAAGTTATGATCAACAGAACTGTGATGATACTATTGTGTGCTTCCTGAATAACATATCTATTTCTGCTAAGACTTATTTAAAGGAGAACTAAACCCCCTCATAAGAAAAGCCCCCTCCATTACCCTAGTTAGTGCCCCCTCCCTGCTTCCTCCTTGTGTAGCACATTATTCCAAAAAGTGTCCCTGAATATTATGCTCATGTATCCATTCAGAGTAGTGCCACAGAGCTCATTGGTGCCATCGTCCACAAATTCGGTCTTCTTTTGATCCTCTTCTTTCCCTTCATGTGCAGTTGGTGCAAATAGCAGTCTGGCTTCAACTGCCCATAGCTCCAAATAGCTCAGTGTTGGTGGTCCTTTACAGAAGAATGCGTAAGATGGAGCCCATGAGCTCTGCTGCACTACTCTGCATGGACGCATGAGCATGATATTCAGGGACATTTTTTGGAATAATGTGCTTAGCAAGGAGGAAGCAGGGAGGGGGAGAATATCTAGGATAGTGGATCTGGCTTTTCATATGAGCGGGGGGGTGGGTTAATTCATCTTTAAAGAGTCCTATAATTTTGTACTGCTGTTGTTAAATGTTAAACTTTTTAACTGTTTCACTGTACCACACATTAGTACATTCAGTCACATTTGCATGTTTAAATGACTTAGGGGTATATTTACCAAATTCATGTGAAAAGTTCGAAGTTCGATCAAATTCGATCGAATTCCGATTCGAATATGCAAATTTGCCACTTTGATCACCGAATACGCAAAATTTGAGCGTATCGAATCGATCGATACGCTCTTAGGATCACTTTTCAACTTTTTATGTATCATGAAAAAATATAAATCTCTTGCACTCCCTCCCTGCAACCGTTGGTGAGACTCTTCACCTTGTTACTGTATATTTGCCCAGTAAGTCATTGCTGGTGATATGCACATTTGCGCAGTTTATGACACTTCTATTATACTTCGGGTAAACCACAACCAATAGGCGATTCCTACTGGATTATAGTATGGTCAAAAGATGAAGTTGTAAGTGTTGGTTTAAAGAAAAACTTTGCTGCTAAAAAAAGTTTCCTTTTGCACAGCATTTGTTAGCGTACAGTATTTCATCTTGTTACTCTTCACAACCTATGCAAGTTAACTATATTTTATAGGAAAGGGCACCTAGCCCTTCCTGGGTGGACATTTTCCCCTACTTCCCCATCTGCTTAAAGGCTACAGAGAGTTCTTTGTATGACATCATAGTGTTACTATAAAATATGTTATGTCAACAACTACTGTATGTAAAACTTTGCATAGCATTGATAGAGCCTTGCTTCAAAGAGCTTAGGGTTGCAGCATACGGTAAAGCTAAGTCAAGATGAAAGCAATCAAGCAACTGTAAACATCTTCTGTAGCACAAGATCTGGAATTAAGTTAGTCACTAAGATTATACACCTTAAACAGATAAAGATTAAGAGGATTATGTTTTCTTCAAGGTTGATTCTCACTTTTTCTTATAAAGCAAAAATAAAAAATATTTGATTCAAAGCAGTGGTGGGAAAAAACAGTGGAAGACACCAGTGCAGAACTCTTTTAGGTCACCTAATATTTTCACATATAGAGCTAAATAAGCTCCATAAATACAGCATGGCCTGCAGAGCATCTGCTGCCTTATTGTAACTCTGATCTCAGAAGTATACCAAAGAAGTCTAAAATGTCTACATCATGAGCATACACTGAATATTTCAAATGATCTGTATTAACCAGATTCAGCTAGTCTCAAAAACATCATTACCTAAATGTATGTCAGCTGCAAAACACTTCCATTACTTACAGCCCATACAAATTATTTCTATCCTGTCAAAGTCATATGCAAATAATGCACATGAAGGTTTATTTGCCCTTGTAAATTTTGAGTGCCATCAGGAAAATTGGTTCAGTGTGCCATATTCTATTTTGTGTGCAGTGCAGTGTTAAGTGATTGTTATCAAAAATAAGATAGTGTTCACCAGTCTGTGGTCTTTTAACCCATTTGCATGTTGGAATTGGATGAATTTAAAAAAAATACTTACCCATTTAAATAAAACAAAAATTTCTGTATTCTCTTCTGCTTGTAATACATGGTATTAGTATTTAATACTCAGATCTTGGGTTTTAATTATTTCTTGAAAATGCAATATTTAGAGTTGTCCTGCATTTAATGTATACACCCAGTATATGTAGGTCTTTGCATCATCAATAAAATGAAAAGCATTTTCTTCCTACTATTGTTTTATTTCACTAATGAAAATATTTTACGATATTAACCCCAGATTAGATCCCTGAAGCATTTAATTTTCCTGCCCTAAACAAATTGCATTTTCCATTATGGTTTGAAATCTAACTTTCAAACCATTATATTTTGGCCTACATTTATTGGCTTGCAGTATTGTCCTGCACTTTTCAGTGTAGCCTAGCTTCTGCATCTCTAGTTAAGAAGGTTTGTAGCAATGGAGGCAGCCATGCAGAATCTTGTAGGGCCTCTGTAACAGGATACCATGTTTATGCCTAAATACACAGTAAATACATTTTTTTCGAATAATGGTCAGGAAGACCTACTTCAAAATAATTTGTTCTTGAGCAATTCTATCTTTTCTCTCTTCAACAATTTGTACTAGTCGCCAAAGTCAAATAGAAGATTAATGTTGTGAAAATATGTTGTTCTGATGAGCCTTTATGTTTTTAATCTGATTGTTATCTAGGAAAGAGACTAACTCCCAGGAACAACCTTTAACTTTAATACATGGACATTATTATTACTTTTTTGATGCCTCAAGTTGAGGAACTTAGAATTTTTTAAGGATTTGGGTTAGCTCAAATAAAGACAGACAGTTGGACCAAACACAGAGGTTAACAGGACAAAAGCCCCCCTTGGATGTTATTGTAGATCTTGCAATAGAAATTAGAACTAAAGCAGTTAAGGGTGGGTGAATATATAGATATAGCCAAAGGTATCCTTGGGACATGATGTCTGACTATAAATACAACTTCTGGATGCTGGACTGCTGATTGGTTGTACTGGAGAAAGCCAACAGCAACCATTGAAAAACCAGACCTAAAACATGTCTGTATCCCTTTACATTTGCTTTGCTTGGAATTATGTATTTTACCAGATTCATTTATTTCCATTCCCATCCACCTTTTGTGGATGAGTTGAGAAAGGAACTCTGATCTTGTTTATATGTTATAGACGTGTTTATATGTTATGGTTTATATGTTATGAGCAAGTTTATATGTTACAAAGAAATCTGGCTGCAATTCGAAAGGGAAAGAGAGCAGCAGGGAAGTGTATACTCTTCCTGCATAGAATCCACATTGGTACACATTTTCTGACCCTAGATTAAAAGACTGACAGCAAATATATGGAACTACTGAGAAGGATTATCAGGTCAATCATTCCTCAGGAGATAATATGAATAGGAGATGTGATATAAACATTCCCTGCCATGCTAGACTGCAGTTGTTTTACATAAGACATTCTAACCTACAGCCCTCAGGGCATCTGGAAACATTCAAAACAGGTTTTATCCGCCATATAGATCCACATAGATTTTTAGTGTCAAGTTAAGTATATAAAGGAAATATAAATACATTTTCCTGAGCTGTGCCTCCCAGCAGGAACCAGTATTAGAGAGCTGTAGACTGATTACCTTGATGTACAGAAATTTTGTGTCGGTGCTTTATTAAGGTCTCATGCATAGTTATGTTTAAAGGGGGAACTCCGGCTTCCAAACCAAAATTTAGAAACCCCTAATATATGCACCACAGTCACCTGTTTCTTCAAAAAGCACAAATAAATGACCTTTTGTTGCTGAAATCCAGCTGTTTAACAGTTCTTCACTTTCTGCATCATTTGAAATCCTGGCAGGGAAGGAGGGTCTAAAACACTTATGTTACAAATTGTAACAACTTCTCCACAGCTTACAGACAGCATGCAGGAACTACATAACCAACAATGCATTGCACTGTGGTGTTCCTATCCTTATTGAAATCACGTGTGCAGAAAATTGTGTGGTTTGGAGGATGCAAACTGAGGACAGCTGGCTGATACAAAGTAACAGTAGTCAGACAGCTCAGCAAAGTAGTCAGAAAGATCAGCAGGAGAGCAGGGGCTAGGCTTAGGGAGCTGTCAGAAACCATTAAAATGCATGAAAAGTCTGCATATTTTTTAAATGATAAATATTGCAAAGCTGCTTGAAATTATGTTTACTTTTCAAAAGGTAAATTTTCAAAATAAGTTATGTTTTTGTGGAGTTACCTTGTAAGCTTAGCACACCATAATCAGGACCATAGAAAATTGTTGAGAAATTATATACCTCTAGAATGCTCACCTATAAATTACTTCTAACAAGTCTTCAAGATATTTCTGTAGAGTATTTATGAAAAACCCATCATTTTTTCCTTCTATGATCTTGCTTCATAAACGGCAAATACCAAACACTTGGGGTCTATTTACTAACAAATGTCTGTTATTTCCATGGATCTCAAAAAATGTGTGGTTTTCCAATATTTCTTAAAAGCTATAAAAATGAGAGCTTTTAAAGTGTACAAACCATGAATATAAAAATTCGGCAAGTAGATGCTGTTGAAGCCTATAGAAGTAGAAAATTTGTGAATTAGCTGCAAATTATTTTGTTGAATTTTTACCAAAAATACACAATTCGCCCTTTAGTAAATGTGCCCCTAGAGGAGATAGCCTTTCTGTAATTCAAAGCTTTGTGGAAAACAAATTTTCGATTGACAGCTCCCATACCTGTACATGCATATTTTGATGCCTGACAGAGTAGCTTGGAGTGTGATGCTCTTGAGGGGCTTTATTCCTTCATAAACTATCACTGTTTTCAACAAATTGCTTATGTAATCTAATCTCTCTTGTATTTATTTTAAGATTACATAGTTACATAGTTAAATTGGGTTGAAAAAAGA
>CM044432.1:54355374-54375262 GCA_024363595.1 Xenopus borealis | reverse complement strand
TTTTTGTATCTGCAATTAACTAGAATTTTTTTATTTCAAACATCTGTTTGCCTTGCTTTATACATAGGCTGAACTGTTTCTTTAAGGGAATAGAAAATAAACAATGCTCTCACAATTATTTCCTTCTCAGTGTGGCATGAAATAATTACGCCTAAATTAATTTTTAATGCTAATCCCATCTTAATAAAGAAGACGCATTTTATTGTAATGCCAATCAAACTATATTGTGCATTCACAAAGGTGCAAAAATGAACGGTTTTTATGGCATGGGTTGTTTTCATCTCATTTTATAGTGTTAAATAATTTGTTGATTTCTTGCTTTGCTAGCTGCTTGCGAGTTGTACATTAGCCCTACAGAACATTGTGCGTGGGAAGGTCTCCGTATAAACAGTATGCCTCATGAATTTGCCTTCCAGTTCATTATTGTGATTACTTCTCAATTAAAGGTCATCGTCGCATAACTAGATAGGGTTATTTGCAATAGAAATGATAAAGACAGGTTTGGAGAATGTTTGCTGAGTAATTAGACTAAAATAGTTTTGCCTGTGGAGAGTAATGGTCACTGTGGTTGTATTTGCTGCTTGTTCATTAACACATAGGTTCTAGCAGGGAACTTACATTAGTATAGTTATGATATCTATATATCTAACAGGACAGCAGGTTTCTCAGTAAACATTACAAACTGTGCAGTCAACTATGAAACAAAAAGAAAATTTGCCTAACAATTTAACAACTTTGCAACTTATTTTATATCTTTTTCATTAAATAGAACTATATTCTTCCTCATTGGTAACCAAAAGGCTAGCTCTTATTAGTAGGAAAGGGGTATTTGTAAGATATGTAGCCGAATGCCTATGGCTGAACTCCATGGTGCGCTGTTGTCCGACACACGGCCATGTGATGACACGCATGTGATGTGTCGGATGTGCAGAAGAGAATGGAACTGAATGTGAAATTGCAGGTACAAACTACATGTATACGACTGTTGGATGAAAATGCAGATCGCTGTGGAGTTCAGCCCCTAAGGTTACTGGGATTGTCTTCATGCTAGCTTTGTTACAATTAAATGCAATTTATTGTCTTATTAATAGAGAGAAAAATTATGAACTGTTTATTTAAATATATTATTGGAAATGGCCATTCTCTGAAGCTTTCTGGATAGCAGTTTCACATCTGTACTATTTCCATCATGCTGAATATGAAATATAAAAACTCCCCCTCTGGATTTAGGGCTAACACCTTTCTCAGCCAGCAGAACCTTTACCATTGACAATAACTTACCTATTGGGGCATGCATAAGTACCTACTTTTTGCAGTGTTCCTTCCAAGAAACTCTATTGCTTTTTAGGATGACCACACCCACACTTCCACGAGTGAGGACTGTTCGGAGGAAGAATTTTCTTTTTGAAAGGTTCCTGCATGGTTAAAGGTTCCTTTGTGTTCCTGTGGCATACTCTCCATTCAGAGCTACTGGTTTACAAAAACATGTGCATCCTTGACATTCAAGGCCATATAACCAAACTCGCTATCTTTTTAAACCTCAGTGCAGAATAAAGAGCATCTAAACCATTTGGTTTGCACACTCCTCACATAACCTCCTTGTATTTCCCTCTTTGCCAGGTCAGTTTTTATCAATGCATTTAAAGCGACACAAGAGACAGATAGTAGAGATGTACAGTATGTTACAGCAATGATATATGTTGTTAATTTCATTTAATTAGTTTTTTTCCATACTTAGGAAAAACAGAACTGAACCTTTCCTCTATCTTTCTGGTAGTCATTATATTTATTGCCTCAACAATGTCAAAATTAAAACTTTTTTGCAGTGGTGCAGAATACATAATAATTTTCCTTTAAATGTAGCTAACCATAAGTGTATCAGCTGGTACTAAATTACAACACAAACAGTCAACTCAATCACAAGTTCTATCATCACCTTTCTAAATATTTTGTTTTAATCTGTAATAAATGTCATTCATCGCTTCTTCTTCAGGAGTTAGTTTTGGTTCCTTCTGCTACACCTTGCTCTCCGCTATTGAATAAATAACTCATCTGCCAGCCATCTGCTTAATTATGAGCAGGTCCTTGCTGCAGACTGAATTCATTCAGAATAAGTTTGCTGAAAAGTTCAAAAGGCTGCAAAGCAAGGGCACATGTTACCTGAAGCAATTTATTTTGAATGCTTTGTGGCTACCAGGTCTGGCCATCTGTTGAAACTTTCACACCAGTTGGGATCTAGTCTTGCTTGAACTAGTAATTCTAGAATCTTAAGGTTTGAAAGCATAAAATTGTTCTTGTCAAGTCATGAGAATAATACTTGCATAAAAACAAAGCAAATCCTAGTATTGCACCAAGGTGTGTCTTACATTAATAGTGGTTATCTTTAACAAATGTGCATTGCTAGGGCACCTTGTTGACATATAAAATACTTTATATATAATATATATATATTTCCTTTTTTTATGCAAAGATTTGTTGACTGCCAAAGGCGATGAAGGGAATAAAGGAAAAAAGAGAAGGAAGTACTGATTGGCAAATTACTCCTTGTTATTTACTTTGGCTTCCAAGTTGAAAATGACGATAATGAGGATCTGTGATGGAGATGCCCTTGAGGGGAACTAGAAGGCCTTTTGTTCAATTACTTTTAAATGTGAAGATATTCAAGGAACATATTGTAACATTTAAGTCATTGATTTTTATTGCACAAATATTTTAATTTAATGGTGTTTTAATCTCACTCCATGGATGCTTATATATTTAGAAAAACGATGTGCTGCCAACCGAACCTGAAAGGATTCTCTTGTCTGATAACTCTCCTACTGTTTGACTCAAGCAGAGAGATACACTGGTCTCAGTAACTTGTCAAGTGAATATAGAAGATGCAATTATTTTAGGATGCTTTTTGACATGGGTGTTTTTATTCTGCAGTTATGTTCTATGCCTTTCTATAGATTCTTTGTACAGTTGTACGCACATGCTGTTAATATTAAAGGCTGTCTGTGAAACAGTTAAATAAAGCATCACACGCTGAAACATATTAGTTTGAAGAAACTGTTTTAAATGGTATTTTAGTTTTTGTTTCGTTTGCAGAATAATAACTTTTATCAGCATTTGCCTTATGGAAGTACATATTTCGATGTCTAAAGCTGGGCAAGGATTAGCTGAATTTTCATGCTATATATAACAATATTGGACATGAGTCTTAAAATTGATTGATTCTCCAAAAATAATGCCCTGTGTGTAGCCAGCTTAAATTTGTCTTTAGGAAAATGATCTTGAGATAACTGGTTTACTATTGTAATAATTTGAGTGAAAACCAACTATTATACTTAACTTTGGACAACTGCATCCTATATCTACAGTATGTCCAAAAGAAGGTATGTTATAAGATAGTCCCATCACTACTTTAGTTAAATTAACAGTAATCATTGAAAAATGATTGAGTAAAGGTGGCATTAATAAATTCAAATAAAAGTCAAATACAAATTCTAGGTCCCACCTCCCAGGTATCTAGATAACCATGATTCCAAACAGCATCTTCCTAATCCCACGGCCTTTAGTGATCCATATTGCATAATAGCTTTGAGTGGGATTCTGTAATATGCCCTGCCATACTGTTTATTTCTGGTTGTGAAAAATCGAATTATTCAAAGATTTGGCTTCTATTGCACTTAAATTTACCCAATAGTTTCAACCCTGGTGTGTCCTATATGGCAGAAATAGTTGAAACTTGAAAACTAGGAACTAAGAAACAAAAAAATGACTGTGTGTCCAGTGTCAGATTCCAAGGAAGGAATTGCAATGTGACCACAAATGGGGGAAAAAATTATATGAAGTGACATGTAGCACAGATTGCAAATGTGTAGAACTTGCCCCTTTTGATCCCACCTAGTTCCCTCTGTGATATTGTTTTTGATTACTTTGTGCTTTACTGGGCTTTCTGTACTTTAATGAGGTCATATTTAAACCACTCTCTAATGCCCCATGTTTTTGTAAAATGACTGTCATTGACTCAAGTGTCTTCAGCTTCCTTTAGGGTTCATTGCAGAAAAGCATTTGCATTGTGTTTGATCATACTATATTTGAATATCTTATACCATAGGCAGGTTCTTTTTTACATCTATTGCAATATACATTGATTATAACATTTAATAATATCATGTATTGTAGCACTTGAAGACTGAAGAAGAAAACAGTGATAATCTTTTCTTATGCATTTATGAGTCTTGAGTTTTTCATTAGAAAAAATAATGCCATTAAAAGTGATCCACCAAATTTTTCTAAAATATTTTGCTAAAAAACTTGGACAAAAATCTGACCAATACCAACCTTCAATGGCATAGCCTCACCCTCACATGGCACAGACGGGCCTCTAATGTTATGGCCACAGTGTTATAAATATGTCCCTTGGTGTTTTTAAGGGAGCATTTCACTTGAGATTGTATTTCCGACATACAACCTAAATGAAGTTGAATTCTGTTATGTCAGAAAATATTCAGCTTGGGCAGGGTAACTTCCTTGGTTCCATTGTTCAGTTTTACAGAAAAAACAGACTGTTCTGACAAATGACAACACTAGCAATTGCCAACTGATTGTCTGAAGAGAGACATTATCGGGCATCCTGATTATGTGCTACTGTTGAGCTGCTTTTGTCGCCTTCCCAAATTACATACTTCAAGGGAAGATAGAGTAGATGAGTAGGTTATATGTTTTAGTGCTGGGGAAAAATCGTAATATGACTAGCACAAAGTGTTTTATTTTAAGCATGACCAGAACACAACATAAATAATAAAAGCTGTTCATGCAGGATGTCTGATTTTAAACTGATTTTATGCAGAATGACATCATCTTTTCAACATACATTAAATACAGGGCCAGGCCAGCCAGGCGCCCTAAGCATTGTGCGTGTGCGCATGCAAGTAACAGACAGGGTGAGCGATGGAAGAAGGGGAGGGATCTGAATTACCAGCAGCCAGATTGAACTGGATTAAGTTTAATGATTGACAGAATCAGATGTAACTGTGATTGGGTGAGAAGGAATGAGTTAAAGCAGGGGAAAGCTGGGCTGGGGATGAAGAAATAGAAGGATGTGATGTCAGGGGAAGAAGCAGTTCACTTCCTTATCTTCTGAGCAGGTAGAAACATCTATTTTATGCTCTCATATTATCTATTAAAGGAGAAGGAGAGGTCTTTTTTCTTGTGGGTATCTGAAACCCCAGGCCACTGAACCACAGCGGACACTACAGAGCAATCATCAGGTTTCCTTTTCCCATGCCTGTGAAAAGCCATACTTTAACGAAAAAGCTGGCTATTTATTTCTCCGGTGCATGCAATGCCCTGGGAAATTATGAAGAAAGAAGACGATCGATCCATGGTGTTCGCTGGAAGAATCCTGGGCTGGTACCATGTTCTCCTAAGACCAGCCCAGGATTTCAGGTTAGTACACGTGATCACTTGGGGTATCTAACTTTTGGCACCCCCAAATAAAAAGACCTTTCCTTCTCCTGTAACTGAGTGGATGTTTTCCTACATGTACTGCTATATTGTGGTTTCAGTACGACCTGCTGAACTTCTCTCATGGACTGAGATGTACTGTAGCTGCTGGTAGAAGATTTGAGGTCCATCCTCTCTGTAGGTAGAGGCAGCCTAATAATCACTGGTGGATATAATGACATGGTGCTGATCTCAAGTGAGGAACGGCAGAGCATTTTAGTAACCTCTTATGGAAATCTGGCTTTGAATGATGCCTTGGTGTGAGGCTGACAAGGTCCTATTTATTTGATAAAATGTGAATAAATGTGGGAGCTCAGGAAAATTAATGAGTGTGAAATGATGGTACAGGAACAGTGAAACCGACAAATCTATTGAAGAATAGTGGACCTTTTATACATAAAGATTTAACATTTTATTAGAATGATAAAGAATAAAGGGCATTATAAACACATTATGGTTGTACATGATAATTGTAAATGAGCCCCAGTATCTTATATTTATAATGGAAATACTTAATACAAAATGAGAAGCAGTTGCACAAGTTGCTAATTGTGTGCATTCGTAAGGCAATATTGGGTAAAGATGAGCTATAAAATTTCAAGCAGAAGCACGTCTGACTTTTGAGACAAGAGAAATGTGTGCTGTATGAAAACAAGTGATTGAATTTATTGGGCTGGAATCAAGTCATGCAAAACTGTTTCCCTTTGTTGCTGAATAGTTTTCCATCAGTATTTTCAAGGTGAAAAGACAAATTGCCACACACATACTAGAAAGAAATGCAGTCAATTTCTTATTCTCTTGGAAAACAAAATGAGCAGCAAGGATTAGGCTATTCTGATTGAGGTTATAGAGAGGGCGAACGGTACAGCCATTATATTATGGTTTGGTCATGATCCATATATATTAGTGCTGCTGTTAGTGCCAGTCTGATCATAATACTGTTACATTGCAAGATTTACAGTACATACAAATGTATTTCTAGAAACCTCTAGGTGCCAGGGATTAGAGCAAAGCAATTTATTCAGTTTGACTTCAGGGGTTCTTTCATCATGACGGTCCAGTCTAAAGATTTAAAACTTTTGAGAAAAGTATTTTTTATGCTATAAAAGCTACTGTTAAAACTTTGCTGCACTAAAAGGGATTTAACTCATGCATTACTAGGTTAATGACATTCTGGCTACTATAATTTATGCCTTTTCTTGTCATAGATATGTACTGTAGATGTTTATATATGAGATTTTTGTAATATTCCAGTATGTAATGTTTAGAACAGGGGTGTCCAAACCCCCGGCCAGAGGGCCGCATGTGGCCCATGATGGATATGAATGTGGCCCAGCTTCAAATGCTCAGTTACCGAGGAAACATCATGTCACAAAGGATATAGGAGGACGGGGGACTCTGCCGATTGCCCAGTTAGTAATAATATAATAATAAGTCTATTTAAAGGGGACATTTTGCATAACATTTTGCCTGATTTTTTCTTTAGTTTTAGATAAAATGCCAGGTTAAAACTGTATTTGTCTCAACCTAGATTCCAGGGCTTCAGATATATTAAGCTGCCTTCAGTATTGTTTTTCCTCATTAATAACGAATGAGGGCAACTCACGAGGTGATAAGGGCAAATATATTGTACCCTCCATAGCCCCCACACAGCTGATTAATAACAGCATGCCAATTAAATAATAACAATACGTTTGGCAAAAATTGCATAACATGTAGGGGGTAAAGTACTAAATGGTTCTACAAGTGCAGTAACTGGTATCAAGCAATAACTGTAGGTAGAGTAAACATCTTGGTTGCCATTGGTTACTAGACCTGTGTAAACTTTTCGCATGACAGGTAGGGGACAAGATGGTTCTATAAGTCTAGGTGCTTGTATCAACCAATCAGGTAGAACAAGCATCTTCTTGGCTTGTACTGATTAATAGGGTAAACTTTGCTTTCAACTTAGGATGCTCAGTCAGAATTAGTAATGTAATAAAGCATTGCTAATTCCAACTGAGCATCCTAGGTTCAACCAGAGAACCGACATCTAGGACACGTGTTCAAAAGACTTATAAATAGACAGAACTAAATGTTGTGGGTGTTTGGTAGGTCTGTGGTGGAAATAATTAAGGGCTGATGAGATTCTAAACATTCCTACTTCTACTAGATGGCTAAATGTACGATAATAGTTTATGGTAAAGGACCTTTCTGGTATCCTTCAAGGGGACAACCCCTACTATGACTAGTATACATGTAAGAGAAGTTACATTAAACATAAATATGAGGAATTATAGCAGAAAAGGAGAGAAAAAAAAAAAAACAGTTGTAAATTTGCCTGCACTAATTCTGTCAACCTAATACCAGAATTGTTCTTGGGTTAACTCCCTCTTTAACTGATCTGTAAAGCAGTATAATCTATCTTAATCCCACTGCATGTTGGGGTGCAGTGAAAATAGCACAAAGTAGCATTTATGGAAAGTGTGGGACCAGGATGCCAGGGACCTACCAGAAAACCTTAGGCTGAGGGCCTACTTTCCAAGCTATTATACCTCCTCTATTCACTCAACATCTTTATTGTCCTAGGGGGGTCATCAAATTGCTGCTTTCATTGTTCTACTTGCAGCTGGCTTTAAAAAGCTAATTACTGATTGGTTGCTATAGGTAACTGCCCATGGGCAAATTTGCCCAGTGTTGATAAATGAGCCTGAGCTTTTCTGTACACACTATACTCTGTTCTGCCATTAGTAAGCCTCTTTGTTCCCAAAAAGAAGTAGGGAATAACCATGAAATAGGCCAAATGGTTAGAAGCAAGAGGACCACAGACACCTGGGCCCACCTGGTATCCCAATGTTTATGGATGTATATGTGCCCAGACCTGACCACTTTGTATACAAGACCATTTTATTTAATTCATCTCAGACCATAGAGAAATGAGTGTTTGGTTTAGAAATTCCATTCCCAAATACAGAAACATTCTCACGTGCAAATCTATCATTCTGCAGCCTCTGTCTTGAATAAAATGACTTCCTGTTTGTGATAGCATCATCATTACTCTGGTAAATCACATACCTTTACCAGACCATAGGAAATGCTTTGCATCCTTAATTAAACTCTTCTGGAACTCACCATTATGCCTTTCGGTTGTGCTAGCTTTTCCAAATGAACAGATGTAAGGGTTTATTTTTTCTAACCATGTGTCTTTTACTACAATTCAAAATGTCTTAATTCCATGTCTTGTTCCATATAGGTTATAGGAAGGTGACACACACACACATATAATTGCCAGTAATGCTTGGGACCTACAGGTTTGGATTTCTTACAACTTTATTTTAGGTAGCAAATGTTTTTCTTTATTTATGCCTCATATAATTAGATATAATTTATCCCCTGATCCTACATCACACGCAAGCATAATGAGCGAGCTGATGCATAGCAGGGATTATAGTGCTTACAAGGGGCATTATCTTGCAAAAACATTATTGCATCCCCTAATTGGAATGCAGACTTTATTACAGAGCATTTCTGGTGAGGGAAACAATTTTTATATGACAGATGCCTTTAACAAATCAGCAAGGATGTAACAACTTGCTTGATGTCCAACTCTTCCAATAGCTTGCTGGATTATGGCATTTATGGGGGAATTGAAAGCAGTGCTTATCCCTTTCTTTTCGTTTCTTCTGACATCTGAAATCAAATAGCAGAAGTCAGTTTGACTTTAGGTCTGTTAATCAGCTAGCTTCCGATTGTCTGATTGTTTCACGAGTTAGATCAGAAGTGCAGAAAGTGTACACTGCTTTCTTTTTATAACATTTACAGATACCTCAAACCTTAAAATATTTAACCAACTTATATTGCTGTAAAGTTGCTTATAGTTGCATTTTCTTTTGTTAAGCAAAAAAAATTGCTTTGGTGGTGCTCCTCTTAAAATGCCTTTTTCTGCTTATGAATTCTAGAAGAGCCAAGTCCCTTGCTCAGCACATTTTGGGGATTATCCATAAGCTTCTGTACCATCAGGTGAAAAGGCCTTTGTATGTAGGTAATGCTAAGTATGTGTAGTCAGATATTATTCTTTATTTTTGATGCTTTACTTAATATATATTTCCCAGAATAACAGGGTGAGCAAAAACATATTTTTGTTAAGCAATATGTTTTACATAAAGTATTTTTAATCATTTCTTTAAATTGTCATTTTTAAATTGTGATCACTTAAATACCCTTCCTAAAAATTCAAGTGGGGAAAGTTGAAAAGAAGCAAAAGCCAAACTTTCCGCTTTTGACCTGCTGGTGGCTTTGAACACATACAAATGATGTACCCACTGATGAAGTGCGTGTGTGTTTAGCCTTACTGACTGCACAAATTATTCGTAAGCATTGCTAATAGATTAGAATGTGTTGACCGTGAGGTACTTTCCTTAACCTCTGCTCCCAATGTGCATACAACAATGTCAGCTACTGAAATCTCTGCTAGTCATTAAAGCTCCTCTCTTTATTCCTAAGGAAGAATATGGAAAGCTTCCCTTTGAAAACATGAGCCAAAACTTTTTCTAGAGCATCCATGTTTTAAAATTCAATTGTTTCCCACATGACTGTAGTGCTAGAATGTTTGATATTTTCCCTCTGACAATGCCTTAGAAAGTAGCAAGCAATAGATCAGAGTATGGCTACATTCCATTTATCTGGCCCTGAAACAGCATCGCACAATGAGCTAAGACAATTTATAAAAGAAGAAGACAGTAAAAGTAGTTAATGTTCTGTGTTATCTGTGAGAAAACACCCATAAAAGTGATTGAAGCAAAACATAGAGGCAAAATAGTTCCATTAACATTGAACTTCCTACTGAGCAGTGGCTCTTGGGGCTTCCTGTATATATCACTCCAGTGTTAGACCCCACATGAATGGCCACAATGCATGACCGGCAATTTACTTTGTTACATTATGTGAAGGCATGGATGCACACAATCTTGTCGTACTATGTATGTATGGTGCATCAATCAGAAAGAAAATAGCAAAAATTGCTTCTTAAAGCCCCGAGCTCACAATAATAACATTAGCTTATCATTTTAAAAATATTTATACAGGTTCTTAATTACATTCATACAGCATGGTCATACATGTATAAATGAGAAAGAAAAACGATGCTAAAATAGTGTAATTCAAAATGCTTTTAAAGGATGATTATGGATTGTACATACAGTATGCATGACATTCTAGCCTAATATAAGAATTTGTCGCAACAACCAAGTACAGTTATGGGATGAGTTATCTGTTATTCAGAAAGTTCCAGATTATGGAATGGCCTTCTCCCATAGATTCTTTTTTATCCAAATAATCCAAATTTTTTAAAATTACTTCCTTTTTCTAAGTAATGATAAAAGAGTACCTTTTACGTTATCCAAACTAAGATAATTATTCCTTATTGGAAGCAAAACAATGTTTTTAATGTATTTTATGTTTCCATGATTTTCTAGTAGACTTAAGGTATCAAGATCCAAATGAACTGGTTCCGATTATTGCCTTTGTCATGCCTCAAATTCTGCCTTTGTCCAAAAAAGGCTTATGTACTGTAGCAATATGAGTGAAATTGAGTCAGGCACTCGCAGGTTAACTGCAAAAATGTTTATTCACAACATGTTTCGAGCGCAGGCCCTTTAACAAGATCCAAATTACAGAAAGATCTGTTATCTGGAAAGCCCCAGGTCCCGAGTATTCTGGATAACATGTCCCATACCTGTATTCAGCTTTAGTCTACTGTAGTGAAAGCGCTCAAAACAAGGATCTGAACTTGCATATATGTTGGGCATGTTGCCTGTAACCCAAAGTCTTTGATTATAAAGCCATGAATATAAGAACCATTAGAACTATTAGTATATTTTAAAAACAGATCATTGCACTTTGTATTATCTATCTCCTTCCCCCTATTCCATGATATCTTAATGTGAATATTTATCAGAACAAAGTTTAGGAAATGCCTGCTACCCAAGGCTTCATATTATGGGTGTAAAGTCTACCCTCTAACCTGGGTAGACCCCTTTCCCTCCTCCCCCGCCTACATGCCCCTCTGCAAATGCCCATAATTTTTTACTTACCCTCCATGCAGATTCTGGCCCAAGGAGTTCACGTGTGCCATCTTCTTTCTTTGCTCTAAGTAAAAAAATTAGGGCAAGGGAGGAGTGAAAGGGGTCTACCCAGGTTAGGGGGTATGGGTTTTTTTTTAAAAAAGAGTTTAAAATAAAATCACTTTACACCCCTCATATGAAGCCTTGGGTAGCAGGTATTTCCTAAACTTTGTTCTGTTTCACATTAAGATATCATGGAATAGGGGAAAGGAAATAGATAATAAAAAGTGCAGTGATCCTTATTTAAAATGTACTAATGGTTCTTATATGTATAAGGACAGGGGGTTATTGTTTCAAAAAATGGGTTTAGTTCTTCTTTAAGAACTGATCATCCAGTTGGAGGATATAGCAGATTCATAACGTGTTTTTAAATGAGAACATAAAGGTCTAAAACCAAAGTGCACCTATGGAATATCTTTACCCTTTACCATTTTCTCCGTAAATATTTGTAGGATGTGTTATAGTATTAAGCTCCCAAAAATATTCCCATCCATTAATGTTTACAAGCACCATCCACTGGATTCTATTTGTAAGTACTTTTTCTCAACAAATCCTTTATAATTTGAGTTACACATCCTAAATTGACATTATTAAATCTATTTCAAAGTTATAATACCGCCAACAACTTGTCCCTTTAAAAGACACACTGGTGTATAATTACCGATAATCCAATGTTTAATAGAAAGAAAAAGAAGGAACAACCCCTTATGTCTTTATTCCCTAATATATAAAAATACCTAAACAACGTATTAAACCTGGTTTGGCTTGATTGTTATACCGCTAATCTCCACAATTTTCAATATAGAATAAAGTGCTAGTGCTTATATTTTAATCTATACCATCAACAATTTAAGTGTAAAAAAATTCTCCAATCAATTCACCATCCAATCAGTTACCCTAATTGATATCTTGACTGTGAAATTTTCAATGAAGCTGATCAATCAAGTAAATGATTTATCATCCAACAATCAATTAAAATTTATAAGATCCTTCAATTAAAAAGGAAAGTGCACCTCAATTAATTTATTAACCCCTTTAATCTGGGTTAAAATGGATTAAAAATAGTATCAGTGTATGAACTGCTTTTGATACTATTTTTAATCCAGGTTTTATTCGTTGTTTAGGTATTTTTATATATTAGGGAATAAAGACATACGGGGTTGTTGATTCTTTTTCTTTTTATTAAACATTATTAAATTTATGAAACCTTTAGAATTGGCATTAGTGTACTGAGAAATTTGAAGCTTCAGAAGAAAACGATCTCTTGCAATGGGTACCAGTGACTGTAAGTCTCCTGGCTAGAAAGGGTAGATCATTTGAATCTTATTTACACATTTACTACAACTAAACAAAGGTTTGTGAATGTTTCAGTCATCTCTTTGACATTACAGCAACTTACTTTTTACATTAGTATCCATTATCTCGCACAAAGGAGAGTCTAAAAGCTATGCAGAACATCAAACCTTCTTTAATGCTTTCAGTTTGAGAAGAAACAAAGACGCCTGAAGGTTCTCTGTAAGAGCTGCTTGATCCTACATCCTTTAGAAAAATGTCATCTGTTTTAAGGAAAAAATATTCGCAAAGCACTACCAGCATATGATAAACATACCATAGGAAGATGTTAAAGGGAAGTCAGCTACAGATGAAAAGTATAGGAACAACTGTTAAACCTTTCTGCCCTGTACCAATGACCTTTAACCTTTATACATCAATTGAACTAATCCTGCCCAACAGAAAAAAAAGATGTAATTAATATAAAGTGGAGGGCAAATTTAGCCGAGTGTTTACTTTAAAAAAATGCATACTTAGTAAATGTTTAAAAGAGTTGATTTGCACACATGGATAATGCTAGTATGTGTCAGTAAAGAATGTAGAGATTAAATAGACACATATATACCTTTCTGGCAATCAACCCTTTTAGTGATTTCAAAACCGACAGCAGAACAGAGTATATAATTACAAATTACATTATATCATTTGTGAGAGATATTTTTAGTATCTATATATAGGATATTTACTAAGCTGACATTATATCATTTGTGAGAGATATTTTTAGTATCTATGTATAGGATATTTACTAAACTGCCCTCCAGCATTGGTAAAGTTCCACTTACCTTCTGTCGAGCAATAGATGGCTTTAAAGGAGAAGGAAAGCTACAAAGGCATTTTTTTCCAATAGATTAGCTGCAATATTGCAAGCTAGAATGCTATATTTATTCTGTAGCATGTTTTACCAGACCTGAGTAAAAAGCTCTAGAAGTTCTCTGTTTATGATAGCAGCTGCAGTATTAGCTTGGTTTGACATCACTTCCTGCCGAGCATCTCCCTCCAGGCTCAGATTACAGCAGAGAAGGGAGGGTGGAACAGGAGCAAACTGAGCATGCTCACACCCGGGGCAAGGAGGTTTAAGCTGAAGGCAGGAAGTCTGATACAGAAGCCCATGTGTACATGAAAAGAAATGTTGTGTTTATTTTGAGAGAGGGCTACTTTGTGGGTTTACTGGTATACTTAGGCGGACCTTTCTGATAAGGCTTACTTAGTTTTAACTTTCCTTCTTCTTTAACCCATAGATGTAAATGCAAATACGCAGAACATTTGCTCTGTATGCACAATACACTCATGTATACCTCTGGATTACTGTTTAACAGAAAACCTATTAAGCATATTCTATGCAGCACTGGGACTTCATAGTTAGCACTGCTACTTTAAAGCATGCAATGAACATGCTTGTTTCCTCTCACACACACAATAAAAAATACAGACATGTTAAATGTAATTAATAAAAGTGACCATATTGTGTGTGTGTGTTAGTAATTTTACATTGTAAACTTCACTTTGGCATTTAATTATATTTATTCTATAATGTAGTGATTTTATTTTTGTAGTGATTATGGGGCCTATTTATAAAGGGGAAAACTCTACAAAAAATTTTAGGGGAAAAAAACCCTCTATTTTTCAAGATTTATTATGCAATGAAGCTGCTAACAATTCAAATATGAAAATACTCCAGCTAAAACCTGTCAAAGTCATGAAGAAGTCAATGGCTATTGGAAATTTTTTTTTTTAACTTTAGGATTCTCAAAACTTTCGGGGTGTTTGTGTTGGTTTATGTTCAATAATCTGATAAATTTGAGTTTTTCGGGATGACAATTTCGTTGCATGATTCAAATTGACACTTGATTTTGTTGCATTGATTTTTTTCAACTATAATTATTGGTAAATGAAAGGAGAATTAGACAGTAAAAATCTATGTGGCTAAAAATGGCATATTTTATATCCTGAACTCATGGCACCAGCCTAAAGTTTCAGCTTTTAAAGTTGCAGTAATGATCCAGGACTTCAACCTTGCCACAGAACATCGTCATCTTGGAAAGTGTCTGTGACACTCACATGCTCAGTGGGCTCTGAGCAGCTGTTGAGAAGCTAAGCTTTGGGGTCATCACAAATAATTAAGCAGAAGGTTGGTCTGTAATATAAGCCGATGCTACAGGGCTGATTATTAAATTCTGATGCTAGTTGCACTGGTTTCTGTGCAGCCGTGTTATAATTATCTGTATTAACTACTAATAAGTGTGACATTTATATTCTATGTGTATTGAGTCAGTCCCTAAACTCAGTAAGTGACAGCAGTACAGAGCATCTGCAGTGAATCAGCAGAAAAGAAAATGGGTAGACACAGATCTTTACTGCTAAAGAGTCGTGGTTGCCTTGGGCTGGTACAGAAGCACAAAACCTATAGAGTGAGAAAAAAGTCAAGCTTTAGTAAATACTCTAAACTAAATATGCTGCCTTTAGCTTTTTAGCATTTTAAAATGCTAAAATAAGGATTCAGATTTGTAAAACTGAATTTGACTGAATCTAAATTTTTGTGAAATGTGGAGGAATTTGTCTCAATCGTGGACTCGTGCATACCTAGTAGCAGTTGTAGTGTATCCTAAGGTATCTAAATTGGCATCTGTTGTTGTGCAGTAGCAGTATTGGCTTTTCCTATTGCTCCCTTTTGGGTATCTTCTAATCAGACAACATTATCAGAGACATTAACTGTATGTACAGTTTCACATGTAAATGTATGTGGCACTGGGTACTTCAGCTAAAGTTACAAAAGGTATATTTAAACCAAACTACCATATGTCATTTTAAGCAATTTAGCATCTCCATGAATGCCTGAAGTTAGAAGCAGGCCATAGATCAAGGAGTTCTCAGGAAGCAAAGGGTTTTACAAAAGGTTTTCTTCATTCACAGGAACCTACTGTTCTACTCAGTGTTGATAAACTGCTTCTGTGTAGACGTGGTCTAAGTGATATGGAAAGAACATCTGTCTTCCAGTGGATACTGCAGCTTCATTATTTCAGGCAAACGTAATTTTCTCCTTTACAAAGTACATTGCTGTGTTTATTTAGAATAATAAGAATGGGTTACATTTCAGTAACTATTCTTAAAACAGAAATGGGAGTTTTCCTTTTCACTAGGAATATGCTGCATTTGCACTAAGAGGCAGAATTAGAATACCATTGTGGTTTTGCCAGAAACTGTAAAGATAATCGTTCATGTTACCCCTTACATATTTCAACACATTCACTTGGGATGATATCACACATCGTATAATCACATAGGATTACATTTCAGAAGCACTGATGTATCTCTTTAATTCTGAGTAACAGTTAGAGCAGCATATAAGTTAGAGGAAAGAAACTAATTCCATACATGTGTCTTTTCATGTCATCCTGCTCTGAATGAAGGGACTTTTTACTATACAGGTGACAGATTTAAAGGGCAATGAAGCCTGACAATGGGCTAAGTCAAACATTTTCTACATTGAGCATAGGGTTTCTACACCAGCCTAGAGGCAATGCAACCATCTATAGTGATGATCAATGTTCCTAAATGGTCCCTGTGAATCCCACTCACCTCGTATAGATTGAAAATGAGATCTTCTGACTATCTGTTCAGAATCATAGTTGCTGCAAGATTAGTTCTACAACTGAGAAAAAGCTGGTCATAATCAAAACATGGGAGCTATAGGTATAAAACACAGTACAGGTATGGAATCTATTATCGAAAAAAGGACCTTGGCTATTTGAAAAGCATCCTTCTCCAATTTGGATCACCAGACCTTATGCCTAATATAAATACAAGAAAACAAGAAAATATTTGGTTGTTTTGCCATAAAAAATTTTTTACCAGCATAGTTACTATTAAAAACAAGATACTATTTAATTATCATAGAGGAAAAAGGAAATCATGTTTATCAAGCTTTAACTCCTCTTTAAGAAGTTCAGTTTTGTTTAGACCCATTATACAGCATATACTGTATAATGGGACTTTTATTACTTAACACATACAGACAGAGTTCTTGGTAAACATATCTATTATTAAGTCCATGGAGGGAATCACGTAGAATCAAGCAAAGTATGAGGATGTAAAATGTTGTGTAATAAAATCCTAAACACTAATAACATGCTCCATTGCCCTCACGAAAATGCTCGGACAACACAAAAGAAGTTTGGGATTTCCGAATGGGTTTTATGATAAGGGCTTACAGGGATGGTTTAAACGTTTTCTTCTCAAAGAGATTTTTTAGAGGGTTTAGAGTTTTGGTTGAAAGGCACTGAGATTTTTACTTTAATGTTATGAACGTATTTCACTGCAGATATATTGTAATTGCCATTCAGAAATAATTGTGAAAAACAAATATCATTATCCTTATTGAGAATATCCTAAAAATGGGAAATTATATACTAAATTTGCATATATTTCTATTCTCTCTTTCAAATCACGTGTAGCATTGAATAGAATGCTTTATAACAAGGAATCAAATTAATAAAGATTTTTAAAGGAATACAGTCATGAGAAAACATGTTTTATTCAAAACACATTGGTTAATAGTGCTGCTCCAGCAGAATTTGGAACTGAAATTCATTTTTCAAAAGAGCAAATAGATTTTTTTTTATTCAGTTTTGAAATCTGACATGGGGCTAGACATATTGTCAATTTGCCATCTGCCCCCAGTCATGTGACTTGTGCTCTGATAAACTTCAGTCACTCTTTACTGCTGTACTACAAGTTGGAGTGATATCCCCCCCTCCCTTTACCCCCCTCCCAGTAGCCTAACAACAGAACAATGGGAAGGTAACCAGATAGCAGCTCCCTAGCACAAGATAACAGCTCGCTGGTAGATCTAAGAACAGCACTCAATAGAAAAATCCAAGTCCCACTGCGACTGATTCAGTTACATTAAGCAGGAAAAATAACAGCCTGCCAGAAAGTAGTTCTAAAGTGCTGGCACACATCACATGACCGGGGCAGTTGGGAAAATGACAATATTTCTAGTCCCATGTCAGATTTCAAAATTGAATATAAAGAAATCTGTTTGCGCTTTTGAAAACTGGAAGTGCAGAAGTCTGCTGGAGTAGCACTATTAACTGATGCATTTTGAAAAAAAACATCTTTTCCCAGTATCCCTTTAAGAATCACATCTCCCAAAATTTCACTTTATACAAATATGAGACGCATTAACACTTATATTTTGGCAGTTTCCAAATCAATATAACTATTTTTATATCTGTGGTGAGTAATAGTTTCCCTTCCTGTTGAACTTTTAATTGCATGCATATAAATAAACATATTCACTTGTACCAATGTTTCTTCAAGCAATAAAATATGAAGTATGCAGCTGGGGAAATTGATTGGCCTGAAACCTGACTCACAGAAGCTCAAAATATACAGACATTAAACACAACAGCAAGATTTACTGTTACCAATGAGAAATATTACACTGGAAAGGAAACAGTAAAACACACACAAATTCACTTCATATCCATCCTAAAAATAATAACTCCTGGTGTAATAGTGTGGCAATGAACCGCTGTACTGTACAGTAGTAATGGAAACTGAATTCATGGGCAGTTCTTTGGGGAACCTCGACTTGTCTGACATCCATAAAGTATGTAAATTGGATAGATCCCTTTCTTGTTATGCTGCTGCTATCACCAAAACCTCCATCTTTTCATTAAAACACAGTTTACGTTTATTCAAATCACTTTAGCTTGTCAAGGTAGCAGTACATTACAATCATCATTTTGCACTAAGCTTGGGCATTAGAGAGGTTTTTAAAGCTTCACATTTCGAGAGGCAGCCCTAGAAAGAAACAAAATGGAAATGTTACATAATTTAAAGCTTGCTGCTTGGCAGTTTGGAAAACAGCTGTAAGTTAGATGCTGTTATAACTCTCAAAGCACATGTTTATTTTTCCCTCACACATTACATCTTTCTTATGAAATGTTTCCATAAATCTGAACATCATTCCATATTAAAATCACAGTTGAGTTTATGTACCTTGACTTTATTTACTTTTTCCCCTACTTTTGCATCAGAGCACTATGCCTGAACTCAGTTTCTTCAAAAGCAATGAAGTTTCTGATTTCATTTTTATTCAAGTTGCTAAAATGCTGACTGGTTTATCTGATCTGTATGCTGGCAGTGAAAAGGCCAGGGAGTGAGTCTGAAGAATTCCACTAGTTTTGTGTATTTCAATTGACCTCCATAACTTCTGTTAGAAATTTTTCTGACCTACTCATCATATTGCGAAGATGATTTCAAGTATTTGTATTCTTTATTTACATAGCTCCAACATTTTTCAAAATATTTTACCAAGATATATATAATACTACATATTAAACATATATATTATTCATAGTCTCTGCTCCAGTTATATTTTATACATATATATCATTCATAGTCTCTGCTCCAGTTATATATTATACATATATATATATATATATCATTCATAGTCTCTGCTCCACTGGAGCTTACAATCTAGCAATATTTATATTTTGCTATATTTCTATAAGATTGCACTGTATTGGAAAATGCAATAAAAAATAAAAGCCTGCTCCAGATACAGTAGCCCATAGCAATCACAGGTAGTATTATTTGGTCTGCTGTTTGAAAGATAATATCTGATTGGATGATATGAATTTCTAGACCTGGAGCATGCTCTACCTGTAATATCAGAGTACATCTCATGAGTCCATAAATAGAAAAGCCTTTCTTTTGCTGCTTGTTCAGTTGCACCATGTGTTTGGTATATTGTCTGTTTTACTTGACTGTTCTGGTTTCTTTGTTTATTTGTGCTCAACCCACATCCCCCCTCTAAGTTACAAAGTCAACCAAACCAGTTGCTCTTAAAAAAATTGAGCGCCTGACGCGCGTTTCACTCGCTCAGCGAGCTTTTGTTATATCTCATTTATTGGTCATGTATTAGCTTATGCACATGTAACCCTTTAGTACGTTGC